>CM062819.1:642168783-642563856 GCA_031772625.1 Pinus tabuliformis
GCAAATATGGCAGGCTTTGGAGCTTGAGTATGGAATTCAGCACATGGCACATGATACAATTTATGAAATGATCCTATGGTGTAGCAGGCAGAAGGAATCTTGGAGAAGGATCTTCATCCTTTCCCTGTGGAGCATTTGGAAGTGGTGCAACAGCAATATCTTCAATGGCACTAAATCCACCTGCTTGGAAATCATCGTTAAAATTGCAGCTGCTTTTGAAGCCCTCCCGCAGAAAGCTATCAGTCAAAAAAAGGTTGCCTACGCTGGTCAAACAAAGGAGTGCTCATCTTTCCCTAAGGCGTTCTTTGACGGAGCTGAACAGCAGGGATTTTGAGGTTGTGGCTTTCTCATTATGATAAATGAAAACACTCATTTCTCCATTCACTGGAACGGAGGGATTGGCTCCAACAGTAAAGCGGAGGCTATGGCTCTTGCTGGACTCTTAAAATTTTGCCTCTATCTTGATATTCAGCAGGTCTCGGTATTTGGAGATTCAAAAGTTATGGTCGATTTCGTCTCAAGAAAAAATCACATTTTAGTGCCTCACCTGATTCGCTGGATGGATAGGATCAAATTTTCCTGGGGCTGTCTGGTCGGAAGTTCTATTAGTCACATCTGTAGGGACAAAAGTATGCAAGCTGATTCTCTATCTAAATTGGGCCTTCAATCTGCTCCAGGTTTATGGTTTTTGCAGATTTTCTCTGATGGGGAAATTTTTTATATCCAAGAATTTGCTCTCCCGGACTTCTAGGTTTGCTTATATTTGTTTCTCTGGTTTTCCTTGGATCTTTTTTGGTGCCGCTTCATGTCTTCTTTCTCAGCAGATTCCTCATTCTCATGTCTTCTGCTTATGTATTTATTGTGTGTCTGGTTGGCGATTTTACTTATAGCCTCTCTCTAGGTTTTCCGGATCTTGATACTTTGGGGATCTCCCAGACCTATATATCTTGGTTAGATTCTGTTATTATTAGCTGAATATGCTCTCATGCTGATCCCTTTTTGACCAAATGTATTTGGGTCAATCTCAGATGTAAACATGTTTTGACTCTTATATCTCTCATATAATATATTATAGCTTTTTCGTCCTGAAAAAGTTTCACTGAAGATGAGCATCTGAACTGTGGGATGTGGAGAAGAAATGGAGTTTAATGATGTGCGTAAGGATGTATATCGAGATACAAATTATGATGAGAATGTGTAAGATTTCCTAGAATGAGAAGTCAAGGGAAGTAAGAATAAGATTATTCATTATATGAAACGAAACCAGATACTGAAAATAGGGGAAAACACTGTTATATCCGTAATAAAATGAAACCCATCAAGTAAACCGGGAATTATATTCTTAATAAACCAGAACCCAGCAAGCATATGGAAAATTATGCCCACATTTAAATGTTATCGAATAAAACCCTGAGAATATTGCACAGAAACTTTGCTGTGTACATACCTGTAGATTGCAGATTTGTTTTTTGAACACAGCGCAATTCATCCGTGCGCGACGTTCGAAAAGGAACCAACCATGGGTATCACCATCTACCAAGTGGCCAAATATGGAAAAAGACAGTTTAGGGTAGAAAAGCAAAAGTTTTGCGTCAGAGATAGGTGTCTACTCCCCTCTCAGACTCCAGATCTGAGATACCTAGCGCAAGAAAGCAATAGACTGAGATTGTATGACTGGTCGCCAAATTCCATGCAGCTCACAAAAAGCTATTATGCGAGTGTGTCAAAATCAACCACCAAACCTGGTAATTCAATTGAAAAGAAATACCAATATACTCTACAGAATACACCAGTTAGCCAGGACCAGGAAATATGGACTATTTATGAGATAGATTGACCAAAATGCCAGCCCCCTCTGTTATTCCAAAAGAAAAGCCGTGTCTCAATATTCGCATGTGATTGATGGGGGTAAACGAGCAGATCGTGGGGAAGAACGCCTGTAGAAGTTCAATACGAATCTTTGAATAACTTCCGCGAAATCAGTCACATTCTACATACTATGTGCTGTGACACCAAAGGTTCAATCTCGCGGGTATTATGAAAAATCATATTATCAAATTTTAATATTAAAAAGATAATAAAAAAATTGCGTGATTAAAACTAATAACATAATTTTTAAGTAAAATAAAATACTAAAATTACTTCGCTGAGCTGTAGGTTTTATATTACTCCGTCATCGGTGACATCGTTTTGAAGTGCAAACCGCGGGAATCTTCATGGTTTGCTAGCTCCATACCATAAATGAAATGTTATCTCTATTTTTAAATTAACAAGGGTTTAGGTTTTTCAAAATATTTGAGTTGTTTTAAATTGAGAATATACTTTAATTAATAACACTTCTACAAATATGATAGTAGTATCATTAGGGATTGGAAAAAAATATAAAAAAATAAAAATACAAAAAAAATAAACATACATCTGTTAAGGCATTCGATAAACTTATTTAGTAGTCTAGTTTGAGGCCCTTTCACTTTAGTGATGAGAGTCGACTACGCTGAATAAAATACAAGCGTGGTTGGAAGTGATGACATGGATCTTCACATTAATTAAATGGGATGACATGGATAAGTGATTGAAAGTCCTCCCATGGCATATATATATATATATATATATATTTCATAAATATAATTTTTCAGATCTTTATATTAAATAAAGTATTTTAATTTCAAATTTTTCAGATCTTTATATTAAATAAAGTATTTTAATTTCAATTATATATATGAAATTTATTAAAAGTTTATTAGAATTGCACACTTAAACTATATAAATGATATAAATTATAAAATATAAATGTTTAATAATAATATATAAGCTATACAATCAAAGTACCACAAATAATATGTAACAAATAAATCTAATTCCAAGGTTCTTTTATTTTTGCCTTTTAATTGAGTGCCATATATAATTCATTCAACATCATTATTATCAAGTAACTTTTCATAACAATACATAATGTTTACTTATCCAACAAAATTTAGGTTTGACAAAAACCATTCGTAATATTTTTATTTAATATTAATAATGTAAAATTTAATATATATTTTTTATTCAAAACAAGAAAGGATACGAGGATGAGTTTAATAGGCAATTTTTAGTTTTTAATATTAGAAATTGGTAAATTTGATAACATAATTGGATAGCTAGACATTTTTTTGAGTAATTTATTCTTCAATTAAAAAAAATATTGAAATATATATATATATATATATATAACAAAAAGCATTGACCCTAAACAATTAAAACTCCTTAAATAAACTATAAAGATCAATATAGCAAGATAAGTATTATTACATATTGTTACATATTAGAACTTATTTTCCTTCAATTTAAGACAAGGAGGTAATGATAATATATAATATTTCGGTAGCCTACAAGAAAAACAATTTTAGACAGGTAAAAATGGGTTCAGGAGAACTTCAATCCATAGATTATGTCACAACCTTTGGAACTTATGACCTCTCGTCATAGGGATGGATTAGTTAGAAGCTCATCAAACTTGGGTAGACTATTACGGAAAAAGAATTCTCTGCATAAATGATGAAGGAGAGGTGATCCAAATCCAAGGTATTAAGAGGAAGGTATCTTTATGCTTCATCTCAACAATTCAAATGAAGCAATGCCTAAGAAAAGGGTGACAGGTATATGCAGTTAAGGAAATAAACAAGGAAAAAGGGTCATCCCTAGAGTAATATTCAGTGTTATCTGAATTTCCAGATGTCTTTCCAAAAGAACAACTGGGATTACGTCTTGAAAGGAAGCTTGACCTTACAATAGAATTAAAGCACCCTACAAAATGACGTCTCCAAAATTTCAAGGGTTACAAATTTAACTTAAGGAACTATTACATATAGGACACGTCTGACCCAATATTTCACCTTGGGGTGCTCCTGTAACTTTTGTCAAGAAGAAGGATGGTTCCTTGCAATTATGCATAGGTTATCAAGACTTAAATCGAGCTACAGTGAATAATAGGTATCCAATGCCTCGAATTGATGACCTATTCGACCAAATGACAGGGGCTTCTGTCTTTTCAAAAATCGATTTACGGTCAGGTTATCATCAATTAAGAATTAAGGACGATGATATTTCTACCAATGTTCCAACAATATTCATGAATCTTATGAATAGTGTTTTATGTAAGTTCGTCGACCACTTTGTACAAGTCTTCTTAGATGATATTCTCATCTACTCCAGAAATGAGAAGGAGCATGAAGAACTTTTGTAGACAGTATTATCTTGCCTCAGGCAACACCAGTTATATGGAAAGTTATCCAACTGTTCCTTCTTTCAAAGATGATTCATTACCTAGGTCATATTATATCTGGTGCAGGGATCTCAGTAGATCCTGAGAAGGTAAAAGTAATCATGGATTGACCGATATTGAAAAATGCACATGAAGTACATAGTTTTATTGGCTTAGCAAGATACTATTGGAGGTCTATAGAGGGATTCTCAAAAATTGCAAAGCATATCACAACCCTCCAGTGTAAAGGATTTAAGTATGAGTGTTTCGAGGAATGCCAATGGAATTCTCTGAGCTTAAAAATATTTTTGACTAGTGCACCAATCTTGCGAGTACCTGATATGGACAAAGATTTTATTGTAAGTACTGATGCATCTAATCAAGGATTAGGTGCAATATTAATGCAAGATAAAGGAGTAATAGAATATACCTCCAAGAAGTTAAAAACCCATGAAGAACTTACACTACACATGATTTAGAGTTGGCCTCTATATTATTAGTGTTGAATATAGGGAGACTCTACCTGGTAGGGAGAAGCTTTATGCTCAAAAGTGACCACCAAAGTTTGCAATATTTGTTCACCCAAAGGGACTTGAATGCTAGGAAAAGATGATGGAGTGAATTATTAAGTGAATATGACTTTGGAATTTCATACATTAAAGGGAAAGAGAATGTAGTAGCAGATGCCATAAGTAGAATACAAAGGATCTTTTCCCTAATACCTATCAAGGTAGACTTAAGAAAGCGAGTGTTAGAACATCTCTTAGAAGATAGTTGGTATTTAAAAATGAGATACGATCTTGATAGTAAAGATCCAAAAGAGCCTAATTTTGAGGAGTATGAACTAGATATTGATGGAATTTTGTGATTCCATGGAAGGATGCACATTCACGATAGTTGGGATCTCTAAAACACCATCCTTGAAGAAGCTCACATAGCATTATATTGTGCACATCCAGGTGTAAAGAAAATGTATGTTGATACAAAGAAACTCTTCTTTTGGGCAGACATGAAGCATGATATTGTCCAATTTGTTGCAAAATGTCTTAAATGTTAACAAGTGAAGGTTGACCATCGTCACCCAGGGGGGCCTTCTTCAACCTCATGAAATTCCTATGACTAAATGGGAGGTGATTTCTATGGAATTTATCATCGAGATACTTCTTGCCACACAAAGACACAACGCCATTATGGTTGTGGTGGATAAACTAATGAAAAGTACTCATTTTATTCCCATAAGAGATACTATAAGGTTGTTGATGTAGCTCGAGTAATTATAAATGAAATCATTATATTTCATGGAGTTCCTAAGAAGATCATATCAGATAGGGATACACGATTCACTTCAAGGTTTTGAACTTGTATGCAATCAACTTTAGGAACTCAACTACATTTAAGTACAACTTATCATTCTGAGATTGAGGGACAAACAAAAAGGGTGAACCACGTACTAGAAGATATGCTAATAATGTACGTTATGAATCTCCAAACACATTGGGAAAGGTACTTTCCCTAGGTTGAATTTGCATACAATAATAGTCACCATAGTTCAATCATAATGCCTCCATTTAAAGCATTGTATGACAGACCTTGTAGAACATCGTTAAGTTGGGACAGGTTAGAGGACCGAGTGGTAGTGGGGTAAAAATTAATTCAAGAGATGGAAGAATAGCTAAAACACATTAGACAACAATTAAGGAGGCACAAGATAGACACAAGATTTATGATGATGCTCACAGGACAAATAAGAATTATGAAGTAGGGGATCAAGTTTTCATCCGCATCAAACTAAACAAAAGCACTATCTAGTTTGGAAAAGGAACAAATTTGTCACCCTGATTTATTGGGCCATTCAAAGTTCTGGAAAAAGTTGGACATGTCGCCTATCATCTTGCACTACCACCCCACTTGCATAAAGTTCAAATGTTTTTCATGTATTTGTATTAAGGCATTATATAGCTGACAAATCTCATAACCTTCATTGGATGAGGGAACCATGTTGGTCGAACCATTACGTATATTGGAACGTAGCGTTTTACAACTCAAGAACCACTTGGTAGACCATGTTAAGGTCCAATGGTACAAGTATAGTCTTGAATGGGATACTAGAGAAGACATGAAGGCCATATGCTAGAAATACCCCAACTTGTTTTGATTTTGAAACACTTGAAACCTTATTGTATATCTTTACCTTATTTTGAAAAGATACTATTATTTTGAGCTATTCTATAACTATGAAGGATTACACATAAGAATAATTTCAAATTATTTTCTTAGCAATGCCGATACATGGATACCAATATGAAGTTTATTATTTTCTTAACATTGTTGGTACATGACACTAATATGAATTATGAATTATGAATTATGTTATAGATGCGAAGTCTCTAATTTTATTTTGATAAGATGGAAATAAAAGAACGACTACACTTGGCTACTTAATATGAAAGCAAACTTACAAATGCATTGGCTAAACATAGTCAAATATGTTATATAAACATAGATCAATATCGTAGATAGAAACATGTTTGGAATGCACAGATACTGTTATTTGAATACAATTTACTTATAATGTATTTATGAATATGTTACAATGTGTGGACAAGTGTTTACATTGCAGGTATTATCGTTACTAAAATGACCACGTGATGACAAAACTCCAAGAACAATTGAAGCTTAATAAGATTCCATGATAGGGTGTTGACATTGGTCCTACTAGGAGGGGTGGAGGTGTTGCCCACCGTTTATCCTCCAAAACTTGGAGTCATGGGAGAACTATGTGAGTCATGTTCCCCTAGATGTGTAATGATGATTGCCAAATGCCTACTGGAGAATTAGGTCGATATAGTCGACGTTATCACCCTTGAGGTTTATGAATGGTTAGATTAGTGTAGCTGACGCTATGACATATTCCAGTAGAGGACGGATAGGATAGGAGCGAAAGAGATTAGGAAGGATATGATGATTCTATAATAACTTGGGAAACGAATGGGGCAGGACATGACTATTAAGGTTGTAAAATTATAACTGTTAAAAACAAAAAATTTGAAGTGTTCTCACATTAAACAAGAATTTAACCTCGATACACAAACCCTAACATAAATATACTAATCGCTAAAATTATTACTGATATACGATACAAACCCTAACTTTAGGACAAAGTTTTCTAAAGGAGGGGTGTATGTAATGACCATCTCGAATTACAAATAGAACATGATTATTAGCATGCATATGATAGCTACATATGCATGCATCACATGCACTGCGCTAGTATACATACTAACTTATTATGAAAATTTCCATGTAATGGATAAACAAATTAACTATTGAAAGTTCTATGTATACATCAAATGGGGTACATAATGTGTGTACCACAATCATAATCACTAACTAATAAATTATTCAAAAGAAAAATATATATGTATATATACTAAGTGGATATGATGATGGTATAATTATAGATGAATGAGTTAATATAATTATAAATTAATAAAGCTATTAAATAAACTTTTCATTCAATCCTTATATACATCTTACAAATAACACATTGTTATTTTATACAACATACACACACACACATTGAAAACATTCACCAACAAACTTAAAACACATTTAAATCATACTAATAGTTTTATTTAATTAAACCAGTGAACCGACTCAATTCAATTAAATAAGCTAAGGTGATTAATATTATAGGATAATTATTAATGAATACCACCTAAAAAAAATCAAATGTCATCACAAACATTCATGACCGACAAAGAAGGAAATGATATTTTAATAAAAATCTTGATGCTAAAGCAGTGGGGTTTAGAGATATAAGGCGAAACAAAGGAGGTGATAGGGGGGACAAGTTTTTGGGAAAATTTGGAGGATGTTCAGAGTATTACCATGAAGTGAAGCTAAAGGAGGTTTGGCAAAGGAGGTTTTACAAAGAAGTAATAGATAGAGGGACAAAGTGAATATTTGGAGGGGAATTTGATATTTGAGTAATTGTTCTTGGGGTTTTGCAAACGAGGGCAATAAGACCTCAAATAAAAAGTCTTCTAAATCTAGGGAACGAATAAATTTATCCCTAGATAGGTTGGGAGGAAAGATTCGGTTTGGTAGCTAGAGCAGGAGCAACAACAAATACGAAACACCTTGAAATAGATAACCAGGTATTCTTTTGCATCCCAATTATTTGAATATATAAGTAAATTGAAAATCTGGGTATTTTTACGGAATGTCTGATTTAAATTTTAAAGTTTAGGGCACACATTTTAGATTCTAGTTCATTTGTCAAATTGGGCTCCACACAGGGTGGTGCTCCTGGGGCATCCTTCTCAAGACACAGGCGTATTTTTGGGTGGGAATTAGTTGCCAATTATTTTGATGCCACCCCTCTTGAGGTCAGAAAGGAAAAATTAAATTTGGAACCCAAGGAATTCAAGGATCACAAATATTTCTTTGATTCAGAGATTGGTGGCAATAATTTCAAATGGATTCGTGATCCAAGAAAGTTTCAGAGAAGAAGTCTTTATTTTTTTCACTCTATCACCTAGCATCATCAAATGGAGACATTGCTCAACATGGTCATCCGTGAAAAGCAAGTGGATAACTATAAAATATTTGTTGGTCAGGAGGAGATTAAGAGAATATTGTGAGACATCAGGTATAATCTTGATGATATAGTGGTAAGATTGAGTCATGTGGAACATTTTGCGGTTTTAGAATCAGACACTAAATCAAATGATCATAAGGAAGAGGCAACAATCATTAACGCTCTTCCTCTCAACACCATTCATGAAAAATTTGATTTGCTTATGAACACCACCCATGCAAACTCTTCTCCACATTCGTGAGTCACCATTTTGGACTAAAATGTCCACTAAGCAAGCGGTTTTAGTTTTTGGCATTGGAAAGAATTTACCTTGTCTAGTGATCTTAATTTAATTTTGTTAATTTTGCAAGAGATTCCATCTTGTCTCCTATATTACCTTTACTCTGGATTCTTGTATGTCTATAATCTACAGTCATCTGGATACTCTGTAAGGTAGATACTTTTTCTAAAGTTTGTTAATGATAGTTTCCACTATGTGTATGGTAATCTTGGTGGACTCATAATCCTGCAGGTCATATGATGAAATGAAGGGCTCCCAATGTAACATCTTATGTAATACTTTTTGCTATCAATAGAATGACATTGACAAAATTTACAAAAAGAAAATGATCATTTCGATATCAAATGGAAAGTTTTAGAGGGTAAAATTTGCTCTTTACATTACGGTAATTATATTAAAAGTATTTTATTATGGAATGGTGATAGTGAAAAGTATCTTATTTTATGTGGAAGTGGTGATGACAATTTTATTTCAAGATCATTTTGACATGAAATGAAAATTTTAAAATGGATAAAATTTATTCTTCATATTGTACTAAGTCATATTAAAAGTACCTTACTTTATAATAGGGAGGGAATAATTTTTTATTTTGATGATGATGGTGATGAACTTCCAATAATACCTATATGGTCTACCATACCTTAAGAAAGTAAGAGATTAATTGGAATTCTTTAACAATTTTATTTCTATACTAAAAAAGAAGTGAGAGAAGCATTCCCAAATCACCATAGTTTTCCTGACTTAAAATGTCAATAAGGTTTATATTGTGACAAACATTTTGAAAATTAGATCGAATATGAATATAAGATGAAAAATCTTTGTGAAAATTATTTTCATCGTTAACCCTCTTAGTATAACACAGGTAAAAAACTCATTCATCGCATGCCATTTTGGGAACTGACCAATGCCTAGTTTCAATATGAAGCTCAGGAGAGTTGGTTCTTATCTTAACAATGTTCATTTTCTTCTTAATACTAGTCAAGGAAAAAATATAAATTTGGTTTTCAAATTTGGGGTTGATCACCTCATAATATCTTAGTTTCCTTTTTCCATCTAGCTCTTTATTACCCCACAATTTCTCCTTAATTTGAAAGTAATAATATTTTTAAAATTATCTAAATACTACAAGATGATCTCCTTGTTTATTCTCCAATGGTCCAACTAAGATTGGGAATCCTTATACCACCCTCGCTTGAGCCAAAGATTGAGGTTTTGAATAGGGTTAGAATAAATTTTAGGAAACCTCTTGGCGTCCATGTTATATAAATTCTTCTTATACATAAGATACCTAGTCATAACCATGCTTTCAATGGGGGAAAGACTAGCTTAAATAAGGAAGATAAGGTAGATACTATTTCCTTTAATCTTGAGGTTGTAGTATAAATTGCTTTTGGATTTATTCAATCTTCCTTCATGACTCTTTGAATATACTGCAACATCATGCCTCACATCCATATCAAATAACAAGAGTGTCAAGAGTCTCAAAAGAGTGTGTTTTCTAATCATAAATCCAAAGATTTATCGACTTACAATTGTTTCTAAGCCTAAAGTAAGCTTTCCAACCTCCATTTATCCTTTTCCCAATGCTATAATTCTAATTGAGCTTATGATGGATGTCAATTCAAAAATATTTGTATGAAGGAACTTTCTCCAATGAGTTGTTGTCATAAATGAAAGTATCATAGTTGATATTTTTATATTTTATTATCATGATTTTAGTTTTGTTAGTATTAACAATCAATACCCATTTTTAAGCAAAAAAAATTGGAGGATTCTAAGTTGCTTTTCAAGATCGTAATGACTCCTTTCTAAAAGAAAAATATTGTAAGCATAAAGGAAAAAAATTATTACCATAGTAGTGAGAGTGGGACCAATACAACCTATATATTTCAAACACTCTTCTAGCTTATCAATGTATATGCCAAAAAGGGTAGGGGATAAGAGATACCCTTGCTTGACTTTGATATTGCATTCAATTCCTTCTAATATTGCATTTAATTGTAGCTAATCATAATGGTCCTATAATTATAGGGAATGCTTTTATCCCCAATCTTAAAGATAGGCACAATAAGGATATGCATCGAAGGTTTAGGGAAAATTTGCTTCAATACCAAATTAAAGAGCTTGTGTATGTGCCATATGAGAACATAGTCTCCCATTTTAAAAATTTCAGCTTGGTAGCCTCCACTGTCATTAGCTTTGCCATTAATTAGATGCATAACCCCAAATTCAAAGTCTTCCAAAGAAAATATATTATCCTCTATAGGGGCATTCAAAATGGTGTTGATAACATTAGTGGATTCATAGAGGTTTTAAAGGTAAATATTATAGTTCTTCAAGGGAATCATATAATTTTGTTTAGTCTTATGAATCAAATTTTTTCTCCAAAAATTTCTAGGTTTATACTTATAGAGGTGCATGCACTGCTCTTGCTTTTTGCTTATATAATATCTTTTCTATATTTTAATAAGAGCTTTGTACACATTTATCTTATCAAGTTTTAAGGTTTTTTAGGAGCATCCCTAATCATTTTTCTAGCAATTTTACAATAATTATCATACCAAGAGTTGATAGTTCTACTATTCTTTTTATATGACACTTTGTTAAAGAACTTGCTAATGGTAGCGGAGAGGGCCGGTAGTAAAATTATGATAAGGGTTTTCAATGCTAATTTTATAAGTTAAGAGGTGTAAATCCCTATCTAATGCTTTAAGAAGAGATCCATTTTACTCGTCAAAATGCAGATGGCTTTGACTCTCACAATTCTCATGCATGTGCTTGTTTTGCATGACGAAGTTTAGAGTTAAAAGTTAAAGATCTATGATCAAAGTCAAACTCATGATCATTTGAAATGTCAAAATTTACAACTTAGATGAAAATAGAGATATCAAATATCACATAATCCATGACATTATTTTCAAAACTATGAATACAAATCTTTGAGTTGCATTTTAGTTTCAAACTACAAGTCTTTGGAGTTGAAATTTAGCTATTTGATTACAACATTACAAATTATAAAGTAATTTATACACTATAATACCGTTAAATAAATAAATATATAAAAATTTTCATAAGAAATGTAAAAATGGTTTTTGATCATTTCACCTTGAGGCTTCATATTCAAATATGTATTGGATGCCAGTAATATTTGTTTTTTCTTAATATACGTATTAGACTGACATGAATTAATAAATCCAACGTGTAGATCATTGGAATTATTTTATTATCATAATTTTTATGGAAGAGAAAAGGTTCTAAATGAACTGAAATGTATTTAAACAAAGCATTGCATTTCATTATAAAAGCAATGTTCTCTACACTAGAGATTGCGATAATTACATGTATTTCCACGAGTGTAAAAATGGTTGGCCATGTCGTAAAAAGTTAAATAATTCTAGTGATATTAAGGCTATGTATACACCTCAACATTTTATGGATATTGTGTTGTCATGGGAGGTAATGTAGGCTTTGGGGCTATTGGTTGACATGGTTTACAAGTCTCACATTGGTTGACATGGCTTATACGTTTCACATTTTAGAGGTCCAGGGAAGTAGATATGAAATTAGTATAAAAAGTTGAAATGAATATTTTTCACTTTGATGAGAGTGACAACAGCGTGTCACTCTTATTTACAATTTCACATCTTTCCTCTTCCCCCTTATGGTAGAAATCATTAACAATTTTAATGGTTTATTTTTCAAAGTGTATGATTATAGTATTGATAATTTTTTTTTTTTTAATTACGGGGAATTGATAACATATTGGAGTAATTTAGTGAGGTTCCAGAGTAAATTTCCAAACTACATTATAACATGAGGAGTATATCCAACTTCTTGCAAGCTAAATATATCAGGAATATATGACTTAGCAAGAATCGACACGTCCCGTATTGACCATGAATGAAGTAAACTCCTTAGGGCTGCCTATTCCTCTAGCCTCATCACAACAAACTTAACATGTCATTTTGAGAAATCAAACTCAGGTGGAGAGAGAGTTAAACTCCTTAGGGTCGCCTATTCCTCTAGCCTCATAACAACAAACTTAACATGTCATTTTGAGAAATCGAACTTAGGTGGAGAAAGAGTTAACATCCTATCCTAACCATAACCACTTTACCTACCCTTACTTAATTACCATCAAAATTACCTTACACAAATAAGGTGAATATGCCACCTTCATGGTCGTGGGGTGGACACATTTACTCCACACTTGCATAGGGTGAATATGCCACTTGCATGAGCGTGGGGTAGACACCTTCACTCGACACCTTCACCTATGCACACCTTCACATCGTACTACTACCATCCTCCAAAACTATGTTTCAACTCCATCAAAATGATTCATCGAGTTTGAATTTATGATATCAACAAGAATGCATTAGGTGTTGTTTTTTGGGGCCAATTTTTGGATCGTAAATGTGTACCATTTATTATTGATATTTAGATAGAATTAATTATTATTATGATCAAAATTCAAGGTATTGATTTATATAAATGTATTGTGTACCAAATTTTATGATAAGAAACTTTTTAAGTATTTTTCCAAAAATTAAATTGATGACCATAGCTCCCAGTAAATCAGTTTAAAATGATATGCACTTTAGTTATGTATTTCTAGTATGAGAGAAATTTTGATTAGTTTTATAGGTATATGTTTACAAAAATTTTGTGTCACTAGCCAAGAAACTAATTCCATGAAATCTTTATCATGTTTTTCTTAATAAGAGGAATTTTGGTAAGTTTTATGGGTAATTCTTTATAGAATTTTTGCAACATTAATCTAGAAATAAATTGTATCGTATTTTATTATTATTTAAAAAATATATAAAATTTATATAAAAGAAAAATGTAAAAAAGAAATGTTATAATAGATTGATTAATATATATTTTATTAGAATTTTATTCTTTTCTACAAAACCATTGATATCATATGCTGTTGTTCTAATTTTATTTTTTGAGACAATAATTTTTGAGTATGCAATCAGTTATATATAAGATTTCGTCCCCGATTATATCACAGTGTTTTTCAATTCCTAGAGACCCATCTTTTGTAAATTCCCACTGGCGCTCCAAGACCCCGAAGTATCTGAAGTCTGTTCCCCTCACTTTCCAGAGATCTCTGTATATGGATAATATAGTCATCCCAGGGGCTCAAGATCTTTTATCTCATCCCCATCCCCCTGAACCCTCTCCGAAGCCAGCCATAAAGTCTCCTATTCCCATACCTCATCCAAACACTCTCCTCAACTCAATCCCTACCATTACTACCATTCCATCCTCCTCTTCTTCACCTATCAATGTTAGATCTGTCTCAAAGGAGAAATCTACTTCCCCAATTTCTCGTCTTGCTGTCTTAAATCCTCACAAGACTGGACTAAAAGGTAAAGCTCCGGTGATTGCGGTCACTCCGTCAAACTCGCCTGTCTCATCACCTACAAATTCTATTGGCAGTGATCTTGACTTGCTTTTGAGAAGAGAATCTCTCCAACTCCAGCCTCTGACCATTCATAAGCCGAACATGTCATCCTCCCCTGTCATCAGCCCCTTTTCGGCCAGGAACATCACGGTAAGAAGGAAACAGAACAGGGGTAGTTAGCACTTCCGAGGAAGGAAGGGCATATCTAAAATTGATTATCAGGAATCTTCTCTTGTTGACATTCCCATATCTGATCTGGTAAGACTTGGGCCCCTTAGAGCAAGTAAGCCCGTAGGTGAGGAATCATGTTCAAAATTCTCTCTATGAATATTAGGGGACTCAGGGAGCTCCCAAAATTTTTGGCTCTTAAAAATTTATTTCTTTCTACAGAGTCTAAAATCATCTTATTACAAGAGACTATGCATAACTGGCCGAAGACTATTGCATATTTAAGACGCATGTTCCATATGTGGCATATTTCGGCCACGAAGGCAACAGGACTATCTGGGGGGCTGGCTGTTCTGTGGGACCGGAAATGGGTCTCGGCCAAGACCTTTCGTTGTCTTGAGGGAATTCTGATTTTGGCAAAATTTCGGGGCATGTCTTCCTCCATTCACATCCTGAATGTCTATGCTCCATACAAGGATAGAGCATTTTATTGGAATTGGTTTTTGGCCTCATAAATTATGGAGATAGAATCCCTTGTAATTGCAGGGGAACTAAATTGCTCGTTTAGCTCTGATGAGGTGTGGGGAATGGGAAGGAAATTCAATCTAGTGGGGGGATCCATCAGGGAAGATCTTCTTCGATACAATTTTGTTGATATTTTCCCATCCAATTTAGCTCCTACATGGGATAATGGGAGGATTGGAGATGCTTACATTGCCAAAAGACTAGATCGTTTCATAATTCATGACAGTCTAATTGAGAGTATGGGCTTCCCCACTTCTTGTATTCTCCCCAGTTTTATTTCTGACCATCGGCCTATATCCTTGTTCTGGTCTTCTCTGAATCATAGGAAGGAATACCCTTTCAAGTTTAACAGGATATGGTTAGAGGATGAGGAATTCATTGATATTGTCCAGACCTATTGGTTGTCATATAAATCACTTTCATCGCTTTCTTTGTCTGAAACTCTGTTAGATCGTATGGCTAAGCTTCGGAAGAAGGTAAAAGAATGGCAAGCCTATAAAAAACGTTCTAACATAATAGATCTACAAGAAATTAACAAGGAGCTTGAAAACATTGCTATTCTTGTCATTGATCACAAAATACCATGGGATGTGCGCTCTCGATTATGGGAGTTGGAGAAAAAGAAACAACATCCCCTAGCCAGCGAAGAATCATCCTGGAGACTAAAAAGCCGAGTCATTTGGCTAAAGGAGGGCGACAAGAATACAAAAATTTTCCACCGTTTCGCTAATAAGAGACGGGAATCAAATGCTATATGGGAATTTAAGAATGACGAGGGGATTCTTCTACATACACATGATGAGATTGCTAAAGAAGCTGTAAAGCTTTTCCAGAATGCATATAAGAAGGACAGGGACATTGGGATGGATGATATCTTATGGGGTATTGAGTCATACCCCACCATGTTTGGCTATGAACAAATCGACAGTTTATATGCTGATGTCTTAGAAGAGGAACTGTTGTCCGTCATGAAATATTTCAAAAAAGATAAATGCCCGAGCCCAAATGGATGGACCATTGACATTTTCATACATTTTTTCGACCTGATGAAAAAAGATATCTTGAGTATGATTGAGGAATCCAGAATAAGAGGCCATATAAATCCTATTATGACATCTACATTTATTTCCTTGATTCCAAAGAAAAAGTCCTCTCTAACCTTCACTGACTATAGGCCTATATCCCTTTGTAAAACCATATATAAAATCATATCGAAAATCATTGCTGGTAGGATCCGGATCATCTTGTCTAATTTTCTCTCTAGCGAGCAGCATGGTTTCTTATTAGGGAGGAATATCTTGGATGCAGTGGCCATTACTCAAGAATGTCTCCATTCCATCCATACAAAAAAAATTGAGGTAGCCATCCTCAAAATTGACCTAAAAAAAGCTTATGACTGTCTGGACTGGGGATTATTGAGATGCCTCCTTATTAAGATCGGGCTCAATGAACAATGCATCAACTGGATCATGGCTTGCGTGGAGAATGTCAATTATGCCATTCTCATAAATGGTGTTCCTACTCCATTTTTCTCTGCTGCCAGGGGCCTCCGCCAAGGATGTTACCTTTTGCCCCTCCTCTTCATACTCGCTATAGATTCACTCAGCCTTCATATTAAGAGAGCTGTCAGGGAGGGTCATTGTCGTCCTCTCACTATTAGCAGGGGTATCAATTTTTCTCATAATCTTTTTTAGATGACATTCTGATTTTCACCATGCTATGTAGACAGACCTGGATTTATTTGCACATGATATTATATTACTTTCAAAGAGCTATTGGTCTGCATATAAACGAGGGCAAATCATCATTTCACCATGGGGATATTAATATTGCAGATGTAGAATTCCTCACCTAGCTTTTTAATATACAAGCCAGATCTATCTATGGGGGAATGAAATATCTGGGTTTCCATTTGAAGCCTATTGGTTACTCTTCGAATGATTGGTCATGGATTCTCAACAAATTTTATAAAAGAATTGCAGGCTGGGAGTATAAATGTCTCTCTTTGGCTGGTAGAATGATTCTATCACAACCGGTACTTGCCCAGCTATTAGTCTATTGGGCCCACTTGTTTTACATCCCTGCCAATACAATTCAAAATTTAAATAAATTGATGGCTTTCTTCATTTGGGGTGGCTGTAAGGAAAAAAGGAAATTTCACCTATCCAAGCTCTCCAGAATGACCCTCCCAAAGAAGATGGGGGGGGGTGGGGTATTATGAATATTCAAAAATTTGGTCTCGCATTGTTGTGTAAGTCTTTATGGAAAGTCGTTCTTGGAGACAGTATATGGAGCAATGCAATCAGATATAAATACTTGGGGAATAGAGATTTTACCTTCTGGTACAGACGCGGTTCTTTTGGACCTGCTAGGGGATCTGCCATATGGAGGAATTTCCTAAATATTCAAGTTATCTTTTTCAAAAATCTTATGTGGAGATTTCAGTCTGGAAATAGAATCCTTATTGGCTCAGATCCATTCAGGGGTGGAGAAGAAGTTGCTCATATTCCTCACCAGCTCCTTCACATTCTCCACCAAAAAGGCATCTTTTATTGGGCACAAGTTATAAAATATTGGCAGGGTGCTCTCCCAATTTGGATGTCTGATATAGATTTGGGCCTATATGGTCAAGTTGCTTCCCAATGGAATATGATTCACCGTAAAATGAAGCTTTGTGGTATTTACAGATCTACAAAAGAGGACTCCATAGTCTGGCGGGGGAGAGGTGGTAAGACTTGCACTCTTGTGAAATATATATATATCTCTCCATTTTAGAGGAGCAACATATTTGTGCCGATAACATATTCCCTTTTACATTCTAGAAGTCTAGATGCCCATACAAAATCATTTTATTTTCATGGCTGGTGTTTCACAACAAAAATCTCACTTGGGCCAACCTACAAAAGAGGAATTGGCATGGGCCAGTTATCTGCTCCATTTGCCTATCTGAGATGGATGACAATACACACATCTTTCTTCAATGTGTCCACACACAAGTTCTATGGAAGATGTTGGCCACTCATTTTGGGTTTAATTATAACGCCCAATCATCCATAAAAGATGCTTTCGACTGATGGAGCAAGCAGAAAATGATATGGAGGCCTATCCCTCTTATTGTATTCTGGTTCATTTGGAAATGGAGAAATCGGGTCATATTTCAAGATTATAAGGAGAATTTTATGTTATTATTTGACCGTATCATTTCTTTACATCTCTCGCTCATCCCCACTCTTCCTCAGCAAGCGAATGGAATATCAAAATTGCATATCAATCCTCTTTTGTCATTTCCGAGAGCACACTTCGATGGTGCAGCACAAGAAGGTATTTGTGGGTGTGGAGTGTTCATAAATATCATGGAGGATCAGCACTATGAAATATTTTGGAATGGGGGTGCTGGGACTAATAATAAAGCTGAAGCCATGGCATTATATGGCCTTCTAAGTTTCTGCTCTTTCCTAAACATTGATGGCCTCTGGATCTATGGAGATTCAAAAATCATTATTGATCGTGTTATCGGCAAGCATTCCATCAACAATGCCAACCTCTCTGGATGGATGCATAGAATCTCCTCTATCTGGAAAGCTTCAAAGGATTTCTCCATCACTCATGTTAACCGCTCTCAGAATATGGAGGCTGATATTTTATCAAAGAAGGGCCTGTTATTACAATATGGAACATGGAACATGAGCATTACTGAGGGGATTGTCACACATCAAACTCAGCAATTCTCATTGCCGGGTATATAGGAGTCTCATCATCTTGGTATGTATCCTAATCCTGTCCATTTATTAGTCGTTTCATGCTTAGGTACCTCATACTTTTCCATATCTCTGTTTATGAGTTGTTATAATTTGTTTTCCTGTATATGATTATCATGTCCCCTCATGTTATATGGCGGAAGTTAAATCTAGCTTTCTTTATTCCCTATTCCATACTTTTCTGTATCAAATCCACATCAGTGGAATTATATTAATATATACAACTCTTTTCTTACTGAAAAAAAAAAAAAAAAAAAAAAAAAAAAAAAAAATTGCATGGGTTAACCGCAGTTTATTAAAAAAAAATAACATACTGAAAAGAAAAAAAAAATATATATATATATATATATATATATATATATATAAAATAAAATAAAAAATAAAAAATAAAATAAATAAATAAATAAATAAAATTATTAAAATGAATGAAATTATATTATTGAATTAATTGATGTTTATTATTTTTTTAAACAAGTGAAATTTCATTATATTTTTAAAAATTATAGAGAATACATGCATGAGATAATATGTACAGATAATGTTTGAGATAAGTATATTTCGGTACCAAAATTATATTAGTTTGGAGCATGCCGGGGAGAGACTATTTATCCTTAAGAGGGAAACCAAAAGATCCTCCTAAGAAGTCTGATGACACTTTGTGATTTTATAATACTTTAACAAAAACATGCATAACAAAGACTAGGTACACAGTGACATCGAGAGATCACAAGAAAAACAATGAAAACACAGAGAGCCTTTCTTGGAACTTGTTAACGGGTCTGGTCATGTTGGACATGGTACTGGAAAGGATCGTCGTAGCCTTCTAGTAACCATGGAGGACACTCCCACTCGACGAGCACACCATATGAACTTGTGTTGGCCTTCTGCTATGAAGTTTCACTTTTCATATTGTTTGTAACGACAATCTTGTTAATTGAAGTTTGAGATTTATATAGAGGGCCGAATGTTTGAGCTTTCTCTATGGGGATTCCTAGTTGCTTTTCCTTTGATTTTGGAGGCCCTGGGATCTCAGGGTTTGAAGGCTTGAAACCCTGAAAGAGCGAGTCTAAGTCATTTGAGTTCTCTAACGTATTGGATGAAGCTGAAGGTGGGGGAGGAGGGAATTGAATTCCGAAAGCCGCAGAAAAGACCCTTAAATTCGAAAGAGCTTGGACTATATGGAAATTCATGTTCGTAATTATTCCTTCCACAATTCTCAGGATCTCTTCTTGGTCCCTCATATTATGACCTAACAAGTTCTCGACAAGCTGATGACCATTGCCAATATTCCTGAGATCTTGAGCTTCCATGGCAACAACCATGCACTTGATGTGTTGAGGCATCTCTTCGTCAAATTTCTCCACTCCTTGACCGTGCCAAGGAACAAGAGCCTAACACCTTCGTTCTCGCCCATCGTTCCTGGCACAACCTATTTCTTGAACCATGGTCGTTCGGGATGAGGATTTTCTACCCACAATTCCAATCTCCTTGACCTTCGCTTCCCAATAAGTGTAGTAAATGGCAACCACAGAGGCCATCAAGCATAACAAACATCGACAATAGAGACTAACTAGGCTAGTCAGAGAGCAAGTGCAACAAAGACCATCAACAAAGGGCAACAACAGAGCTAGGCCAATTAGGGAGCATGTGTAGAAAAGGCTAGTAACAGAGGCCAACAAGCATAATAGAGACTGGTTATAGGGAATAAAAAGTAAAACAAAAACCTATAATAGAACCCAACAAATGCAATAGAGATGAACAACCTGCAAAGCAGGACGATTGCGAAAATGTATGTTCCCTTGCCATTTAACTCCAAAATCCATATCCCAAGTGCGGTGTAAATGCTTAGGCTCTGTTTGTCCATGACCCTTCCTCCCACATTGGATGTGGGTTGCATGGGATTCAGAGTGAGGATGCCACCCAACCCTGGCCATTAATGCATTATGGTGTGTTGGCATGGGTGGCCTCAATGTTTATGTTGAGTGAGGAAGCACCTAGATCTAAGATAATTGATGTTTATCTTACTAAAAGGATGACATTATCTTATTTAGGCATGGTTCATTTGAAAAATTCAAGGTTTTAAAATAATTGTTGTTTGAAGAACAAGTATGTAGAAAAAAAAAAAAATCCCAACTATTATGGTATTTATCTAATTATATTAAATATGTTTAAGGTAGATATAGAGTTTATTATTTTTTATATTTTTATTATGATGTTTCCATATTAATTTTTTATTCATACAATTATATTCGAGCTTTCCATATTAAATCTTAAATCTTAAATATCTTTTACTTAAATTGTTAATCACTATTTAAAAAAATATTACATAAATAAAATGATATAAATTCTTTCAAAATAGTAATTAAAAACAATAATATATATTTTATAAACAAAATATAAAGTAATAAAGGCTAGGATTTGAATAAATTTCTTGCCTTATCTCAATTATATCCATGAAAGAGAAAATGATATATATATATATATATATATATATATATATATATACTCCGATGGGATGAAATACCTCTCATGGCAATTATACATAACTTAGTCTTTATTTTGTATGAGTTTCATATTTAGATGAAATGAAACATGAAATTTACAAATCAGAAATAAAATCAAATCAAATGTTTTTATATTAAAAAAAATTATTATCAAATTTTTATTTTTTTTTCACTATTTCTCCATCATCAACAAAATAATATATATATATATATATATATATATATAAAACAAACTATATAACATAATCAATTAAATAATTAACCAAGCAAAAGAGTGACAAAACCTTATCATTCTTTTTGCCTTTACCCTCCTGCAATAAATCATAGCTTTCATCATCCATGAAACTATGTGATGAAACCTTAAAATGATTTTTTAAAGAGGAAAGGAAAACAAAAGTAAAGAAAAATGAAAAAAGTTTGAAAGGTTTTTTTGGTTTTGAAAATTTCCATTTTTAATTAAAATAATAAATTAATAAATTGCGATTATTAATTTAGCATAATTTTATTGCAACTTTGAACGAGAAACTGATTTTAGACCATATATCACATAAAAATTGCAAAAAACAACAATTTTTCTTATAAAATACACAAATTTAATATATATATATATATATTTTTTTATTTTTTTTTCATTTCCATTTTTCGATTAACAACAAAAAGTAAGACCTACAAATACATTCACACATAAAAATATTAATAAATCTAAGGACATAATTTAAGAGAACATGGTAAACATAAAAATATACTGACGCAAGTGAAAAAACTTTATCAATCTGTGTGCGTCAATTCTCAAGTTTAAGATTGAACAAGTGTTTGGTTTTCAAAATTTATTTTTAATTAAAATATATTTTTGTTTTTAAGGGATTTTTTTTAATTATTATTTAAAATATTACATGATTTTAATATGGTATTAATTTTTTTCTGAAAAATTTTTTATTTTCAAAAATTTCATATTTAATTAAAATATTTTATTTATTTATTTAAGGTATAGATCAGTTAGCTTATTTGGGGTTTATGAAGTTGAGAAATGGAAATTATTTTGGAAAATTAATTTTTTCAAAAGGGTTCAATCTTACCAAAATATGACACAATTTTTAGTGATAAACATTTTATTGTAAACAAATCAGTTTTTTTCTAACAAATTAACAAACTAACCCTAATTTAAATTCTCCTAATTTAAAAAATAAATTAAAAAAAAAATCCACCTTAAAAATATTAAAATAAATAATTTTATTATTATTATTTAAAATATTACATTGTTTCAAAATAATATTTTTTTTTCAAAAACTATTTTTTAAAATTTCAAATAACATGTGAAATTAATTTATCAATAAGCCTCACGGGGTAGGTGAGTTGGTAATCACAATGCGGTGAAGTTCCTTAGAAAAGTGGGCTCTGTACTGAAAGTCACGAATTCAATTCCCCCGAACTAACCCGGAGCTGTGGAAAAGGGCGGACCTAGTTTCCCTCATGCAAGAGTTGCGAGGCTGCTCCAATTACCAATTCCTCTATAAGTAAAAAGAAAAAAATAATAATAATTTATCAATAAATATTACTAACCATCCAAATAAAAAATCATGAGCACATAAAAACACTCCTCCTAACCAAACTTCTTAATCAACTGTGTAAAAAACCTGAAATATACAATGACAAACACTATACCATCTCGCTCATACATCTCCCAAACCAAAATCCATGTTTTATTTTTAACATTCTCCAAGAAAAACTACCCAAAATCTCCATATCTCCTTCAAATTTTATTTATTTAAAACAATGACAAAATTAAAACACTGTTCTTTTGAAAAACGCTGGTGAAATAATTACTCGAAGCACATGTATGAATCATTTGTGCACAAAGTTCTTCTTCTTCATCTTCTGGCACATGATTTGCTTCATAATAATCTTCTTTGCCTGAAGCTTTGAAGGCAGCTTCTCTTCTGTCTGATGGACCTCCCTTTCTCATTTCATAAGCGGTTAGAATTCCATGAAGCTGAGACATAGTGAGAATTCGGAGATTTTCCTTTTCTTCTATTGCAGATACTTTAGATTCAAACTTGGGAGACAATGATCTTAGAACCTTTTCAACAACTATAGCCTCTTTTATTTCTTCACCCAAATTTTTCATACAATTAACAATCTCATCTACCCGAAGAAAGTAATTAGCCACACTTTCATCATTATACATCTTGAGAGTCTCATACTGAATCCTGAGAGTTTGAAGTTTAGCACGCTTTACCTGTTCATCTCCTTCATAGCTTGTGACCATTTTGTCCCATATCTCTTTTGCGGATTTAAAGTGCATTACCTTCATGAATTCCGTTTGGGATATACTTCCTAATAGAGTACTGACTGCTTTTGCATTTGTTTCATACTTCTTTTTCTCAGCTGGATCTGTAGGAGTAGCTGAAGGAAAAGCATAGCCTGTTTCTACAATGTCCCAAACTTCTGTACCAAGAGATTGAAGATATGCAGTAACTCTTACCTTCCAATAATTGAAGTTTGTCCCATCGAAAACGGGTGGCCTGATTGATGCTTCTCTCTCGTAGTTGCTCATGATGAACGATCTACCTTCAAGTGATCAAGCTTCTCTGAAGGACCCGCTCTGATACCAATTGTTGGAAATAATACTGAGAGGGGGGGTGAATCAGTATTATCAGAACTATAAAACTTTTTCAATGCTCAGAAACATATACGCTACTTTCGTTAAGTGAACCAGCGTGTACACGCAACTGTGTATAAAGAAAACAACGTATAACTAGGAATCTTATAATTCAGTCAGTTTATCTTCAGTTAAGTGCATGAGGACATTATTCACCATATTAAGAGTAAGCAGATGCAGTAGAACAGATCACACAGAAACCATACACATGAACACCAAGATATAAGGTGGAAACCCAATGTGGGTGAAAACCACCTGCTGCAAGTCGTCTCTATCTTTCTTTAATATGAAACTTCAGTTTACAATCTTTTTGTACTGGTGCAGCCTTATACCAGTACGCAGGCTACAACCTGCAGAAGGCTACAACCTTCTCTCGTTCTCCAAACTTCCTTGGAAGGGAGCTCCAACCCCCTTTGCTCTTGTACTAGCTAAGATACTAGTACGTAGGTGCTGACCTACAATCTTCTTTCTTCCAGGTACCACCTTTCATACATTTTCAGACTGGATATTCCTGAAGCACAACATTACAATCTGTAGACCACAATTTATTCAACTTTCACAACAGATCATTGAAGCATAAAACAACCAATACTAGCATCATCAAACTTTGAATCACTGAACCACTGAACCATGTCAATCACCAGTTACCAGAACACAGAGCAGTCTACAGAACTCTGCAATAACAGTCAGATCCAACTGCAAACCCAAAAATCAAGCTTCAAAAGATATACGCTACTTCAATGAGCGAGACCCGCGTATACACGCGCTTTTACCTAAGCCAACCATTAGATCCCGATCTATCCTTAGATCTAGTCTTCCATCAACCGATGTGATTTCTCCTTAGCTTAGATCAAGCAACCCAGAACCTGCATATCAAATCTCTTTCTTTTTCAGATATTCAAGCCTTGTCAAAAGATGATCTTGCCTAATGATCTTCTTCTCCTTATATAACCTTAGGCCTTGCTCAATACCAAGAGCCAAAACCATAGAAATCCAAAACCATCAACTTCAAAACTAGAGATCTACACGTCTGTCGAGGTACTTTGGTCCAAAGACATGGGCACAAGTACCGAGGACTAACTACCATGGACCAAAAGGAAACTTCCCGACATATACGCCCTTTTCTGTTCATGCATCTGCGTGTATACGCGCCTTCGTATATAGCTCTCCTGTGTATACGCGACTTAGTATGCATATCACCAGCGTGTATACGCAACTTTGACTTAATTAACCCGCGTATATGACATTTCTCTTCATTCTGTAGTCTGAACGAAGATCTGACATCAAAGAGAGTTGCCATCAAAGACAACACCTGTATCATAGCGCCACACCTGTGCCAAAATGCCAACACACTATACCATCTCGCTCATACATCTCCCAAACCAAAATCCATGTTTTATTTTTAACATTCTCCAAGAAAAACTACCCAAAATCTCCATATCTCCTTCCAATTTTATTTATTTAAAACAATGACAAAATTAAAACACTGTTCTTTTGAAAAACGCTGGTGAAATAATTACTCGAAGCACATGTATGAATCATTTGTGCGCAAAGTAAAAAATACTCCTCGACTACTATGATGTTCATCATGAATATATTGAATATGTATAAATGGGGAGTTAATCTTTTTTTTAAATGCGCTTCTAGGCTTTTTAGATTAGACTTTCTTCATGTCATTTCCCATGGGCATTGAGGTAAGCTTTATAACATGACTATAAAAGCTAACATGTTGCACTGAGATGGAGGCCATGAGATTAAATAATTTAATAAAATAAGGAAGATATTACATTTTTGTTGGTCCAAATAGGGTATGGGAGGTTTTGTGATATGTAATGATGACACTGTTGTTGAAAGAGACATTATAAAAGCTAATTATGAAAATGTCAATTATGAAAATATCAATCATATAAATGTTGACATCGAATAATAATCATGATAATATTGAATATTTAATATTAGTGTTCTCATTTTATTAATATTTTCACACTGATTATGATGATCATGATGTGGGAAGTGCTCCCATTAAATATGATATAAAGTGTTGCGATATTTTCACACTGATTATGATGATCATGATGTGGGAAGTGCTCCCATTAAATATGATATAAAGTGTTGCGATGATCATGGATTAAATCAGATTAAATATTTCATTTTAGTATTTTTTCTATTAAATTTATTTAATATTTTAAGAAAATTTTAAATGATTATTAGTTAGTTTAATATTTATAATTTTTAGAATGAATATTTTCATAGTTAGTAATATGATGAATTTTTTTTGCATGTGTTTTTATTGAAGTGTTTTAGGTTTCCAGTTAACATTTCACTTATTTTGATGGATATAAAAATAAGAATGAAGATATGAAATGAAATGAAATAATATTTTAATATTTATGAGATTAAAAAAGTTTATGAGATTATTTTTTCGCCTTTTACAATTCTTATTCAAATTGATGATGAGCTGGACCAACCTTTATCATTTCCTTGTTCAAATTGATGATGAGGTGGCCCGACCTTCCAACAATCCCCTCGCTAAAAAGACAATGCCAAGAAACCAACGCTCACATATTCCCATAACTTTCTTTGATGTCTTTGAACACATCACATTCCAAAATGAAATGTTTTTCCGATTCCACTGCCCGAGGTGTGCAAAATGTACACACTCGTTCTTCCCAAGCTTCTTTAGGCCTTTTCTATCGTCTTGTTTCAGGCTGAAGTTGATGCGAGTTGGTTATTAATTGAGTAATAAGAACCTGGAATGGTAGCTCCAATGAACTCTTTTTGTTGTAGATCACAGTAGGGTTGAATTCCTCAAGGTAGTACCTCAATGTAGTACTTCTTCTTTCTACCCAACTCTCTCCCCATACTCGTTTAGGAAACTTCTCCACAACAAAATTCTTTAGCTCCTTGCTATTTGTGGGACATGCATTGAGGTAGATATTCCATTTTTACATCCATGTGTGGTTTTGTCTCATTCATGTTTTTTTTGTTTCACACATGCCTTCATTGAAGATAACATTAGGTCATCTACCTACTCCCATTTGCATCATTGCAATTGCTTCAATGAGAGTTGCTCCTATTTCAATTAACATTATTTCATAAGGTACCAAAATTTTTATTTTGAACTTGCTCATGGTCAAGCGTTTTTGGATTTTCTCAATTTGTTTCCATTTTGAGACGAGGGCGCTACTAGCCCAAAATTCACACCCATATAGCCTCACTAGACAAATTAGGAGTAAAAAAAGTACTTTAATGGTTTTCCAATCCCATAACTCTACCCCTTTACATCTGTTTTGAAGATCATATAATGCTTTCCACCCTCCTAAAATTCTCTTCTTTGTGTAGTCCTCCCAATTAAATCTGTTGTTGAAATATAGAAATCGGAAGAACAAAATTAAATAGAGAAAAAATAAAATGAAACTTGAGAAAAAAGTTAATAATTTAAATTTAAATTAATAAGTAGAATTATAAAATTAAGATTAAAAAAAAAATTCTAATAAAAAGGAGTTGGTGAAATTGCAAGAGAAAAGGTTAACTATTTAAATTATGACGGTTAAGGATCGGAGGAAAGAGAACATTGATAATAAGTAATAACTAACCATTATAATATAGGAAAGGAAGCTAAATTATAAAAATTATAGTTAAATATCAATAACTAACAATTATAATATAGGAAAGGGAAGGGAGCTAAATTATAAAAATTATAGTTAAATAAATTGAATTTGAATTATGTTAAAAAAATAGATATATAAAAAAAATAAAATTGTAAGGAATAAAAAATTAAATTAAAAATAGAATAAGGAAGGGAGCTAAATTATAAAAATTATAGTTTAATAAATTGAATTAGAATAAATTAAATAAATTGAATTTGAATTAGGCTAAAAAAAGCAGATATATAATAATAATAAAAAATTGTAAGGAATAAAAGATTAAATTAAAAATAGAATAAAAAGGTTAGGTCAAAATGAAAAGGTCATATTAATTATAATAAGTAAAATTAAAATTAAGGACAATGTTTAATTATTTATTATAAAATATTAGATAGTGTTAATATACTATTATTATTATTATTGAATTAGAATAAATTAAATAAATTGAATTTGAATTATGTTAAAAAAACAGATACATAAAAAAATAAAATTGGATAAATAAAAGATTAAATTAAAAATAGAATAAAAAGGTTAGTTCAAAATGAAAAAGTCATGTTAATTTTATAAATTATAATAAGTAAAATTAAAATTAAGGAGAATGTTTAATTATTTACTATAAAATATTAGATAGTGTTAATATTCTTATTATTATTAGTCCCTGTTTAGTTAGGGATAATAACATTCTTTTGGTATGCAATGATTTTGGACTAATTTTTTCAATTTTAACCAAAGTTTTATGAAAAATGTTGAATATTCTATTTTTTCTAATTTCAAAATTAATTTTCTAATTTCTTAAAATTATTATTTTCTAAATTTCAATTGTTTTAGAGAGCTTTGATGGGACATAATTCTTTTGGTAGAGGGAATTTTATTTTTGGTATTTGTTAGTACCTAACAATTAATTTAAAAATTAAAAATAACTAATTTCATGAATGGCCATTATGTTAGTGAGTGTTCTAACACTGTTATGTTTAACACTGCTATTGCTCTGCCCAATATTACAGGTCCTTTAAAAGGAAGCAAAACATTGTACACAAAAAATTATATTGCATTTGTCGAGAAAATGTAAGCAGATTTCAATTTATTTGAATTTTTTATTATCTAAAATGTGTTAATTATAAATCAAGATAATAAAAACAAAATCAATTGTGGAGTTAAATCAATTGTGGAGTTTTAACACATTCATGTTGCGTAATTTTTCATCACGACTAACGATTATTTTCCATGGCTGTGCGGAGAGATATTTGTGCGAAGGAGACGGCAGGTATAACGCATTTAGTAATGTGTTGAACTTCAAATAATTCGTATTTCACCAAAAATCAAATGAAAATATGTAATGTTAATTTTTATTAAAAAAACAGATTTATTTTTTTAATTATATTAATTTTAATTTTTTTGAATTGTTATTGATCAAGTAAGTTTAAGTTTTATTTAGCAATGATGTTGTTGCTGCCTTTGTAATTTGCCAATCGTTTTATTTAACAATGATGTTGTTGCTGCCTTTGTAATTTGCCAATACACTTTTTTTAATGCATTTACCTGGTAGAAATGAACAATTATGGTAACCCATTGAAAAATAAAAACTGACTAGCAAAAGATGTAACGACAAGTGGTTAAAAATATAAAGGGCTATTTAATGTAACAACAAACTATGTACATGTATGGAATGGAAGAAGGTTATTTGACAAGCCTGGTAGTGCGCGACGATCGAATGGGGTGCCTGCACCTGACTTCAGGCCATCTGCTAATCATCTGTCGGTAAGCCAGAAGCCTCTCAGGTAAGCACATGACACCTGGAGTTTGATCCTAGCATCCTATCATCTTACATGCAAATAATTTCATATAGTTCAAATCTTTCGCTCCACTTGCTGCCTCCTGCGGTGACCTTTGACACCTGGAGATCTCTCCTTCCATCTGGCATGCAGTTTTATCTATATATTCACCTCGCTTCCATCTGGTTTAGTTTCTTCGCTTAACACTCCATTCTCCCGCCATCTGCTGCATTTTTTGATATCCCCATATCCTCCGATACCACCTTATGACTGAAAATTACAATTCCTTTCTTCCATCTTTCTGCTCGTCCAAGTCTGCATGACGGGCTCTTGTGGCTTCAATCTTCGCCTGTAAGCACCCCACATACGATCTGTCGGCATTACCAGGTACGTCATCATATGACTCCTATCTCTTACTCTGCGTTTTTTTTGGATTATAAGCGTAGGATGTTTTATGCTCAGATTATTGGCATCGTAGGGTCGGTCTTCTGGTTCTTTATAGCATGCTTCTAACATATTATCCATTTTTCCAATCTGTGGAGGCTTATAGAAATTCTTAAATGAATCCTAGGGACTTTTTTTATGTATAAATTCAAGAGTTCATGCTGGTCTTGGATTAATTGTTTTAGATTTCAGTGTGGTTGTTTCATTTCTAAACCATGTTCAGACTTCCGGTGTAAACTGGGTCCATGGTGGTGCAAATGTGTGTTATGTTTTTGTTGTTGCTTCACTTGCCAGACTGAATTCTCTTGATTTCGTCCCATAATCTATAGCTTTCTCCTCTGGATTATCGGATTTCGGCCTCCTCTGATTCCTGTTTCTGGTTTTAGTTCTCTGGTCTAGTGGTTTTTTCAGATCGCCTGGAATTCAAAATTTACCACCTTGGGACCGGTTGTATTAATTCCATCAGCTACTCCTGTCAGATATAGGACCGATATTTAGAAGTTTTGGTCTATTGCGCCGTCGATTGTTTTGGGAAATCCGTTTTTCAATATCTTCCTATATCTTGCATTAATCTATGAGGGTGACTGGAATGTTTTTTATTCCTGACTTTCCATCTGAGTTAATGCTTTCCTTGTGGGAGGTGTACTTTGAATGTACCGTCTGCTGATACTTTAGGATTGATCCTATCTGCTCCTGTCCTTCTCTTTTATTAGCCTCCTTCCTTTTGGATAGCGATATACGGCTATATCCTTTTTTAGCCTCCCCTTGGTTTTTTGGGCGCCATGTGTCAATCCCTTTAATATGATGGAATTTAAATCTGACTCATCAGCCATGGAGGCTATGGTCTTAGCAGCCATACAGGCTGAATCTCTCCACGGTAATGCCAGACCGTCTTCTGACTGGCCCTCCACTTTGGATGACTTGCTGGTTCAGCCATCGATCCCTTCTCAGACAGCTCATGATGATAAATGTCAGCAAGGCAAACTTCCATCTGGGGATCGATCTCGCAAGTGTTATAAGCCGGCGAAGACTTCTCTTCCTCCTAGTGCTATTCGGATTGACAGCTCTCAGTTGACGGAGCGTATTGACAGTCTTCAAGGTAAAGCCTTGATTGGGAGGTGGCATTTCCCGGTCCTGAATGATAATCAGATGCGAGACTGGCTGGAAGCTCGTTGGAAACCCATAATCGGGTACACCCCGATTATTGCAAAGCTCTTGAAAGAATGGTTTTGTTTCCATTTTTTAAATGCAGAGGATCGGGAAGCCATCTTAAAACACCAGTGGGTATGTGGTCGCAGTTTTCTTTCTCTGCATAGATGGTATCTGGGATTCAATCCTCTTAGCAATACCCCTTCTAATAACCTTATTTGGTTGAAACTTCCGGGTCTTCCTCTTGATTTCTGGTCTCCTGAGATTCTATCAGAGATTGGTAATGCTGTCGGCAGAAGTGTTTATGTTGATCCCTGGTGTCGGGGTGAGAAAGACAAACGTATCGCCTGGATTCTGATTGAAAGATCCTTCAGAGGTGGCTTCCCGGAGCATATCGACATCTGCTGGAGAGATTTGTCGATCAGACAGAGATTGGATTTCTGGGGTGTGCCGTTTCGGTGTGCTGCATGTCACCATACTGGACATCTCATTATGAATTGCCCGAAAAGGCGAGCTTTGGGTAGAAGACATCATCGCCTTACTAAATTTTCTAAATTTCCTTTTACTTCAAATGATCCTATTAATATTCCAAATAATTCTCTGTCTCCCGATATCTCTCCTCACCCCCTCAGTCCTGATTCCCCGATTGAAGGCCAGGAGAATTCTTCCCTTCGACCCGTTGATCCTGACCCACTATTGCGGGTATCGCCATCGATGCCGGAGTTGGAGACTGCCTCAGAGTATGAGTTGCCCCATCCTCCGAATCATCCTGCGGAACCTTCCGGAGATCATAATGTCCCGATATTGCCAGATATCCCTCTCTCTTCTGTCAAGTTTGATCCCTGTTCCCATCGCAGTAAGCTTACTCCTCTCATTGTTGTTTCCTCTCCGGATGAAAATGGCTCCGACCCATTGATTGCTCCCACTCCTGTAAACTCTCCGTCAAAATCGCCTATCAATTCGATTGGTAGCGACTTAGACTTTTTGTTATCCAAGAAATCTCTGGATCTTGTTCCTCTCACTGTACATAAACCTTCATCTCCTATTTCTCCTCGGATCAGCCCTTCTTCTGCTATGAATATCACTGTTAGAAGGAAGAACAAAAGGGGAAGTAGGCATTTCCGGGGGAGGGGTATTGTATCTGATTGCTGTTTCAGGAATTTATCTCTGGTGGATGTTCCCATCGCTGATGTCTCAGTTGACAGGCCTCTTAGAGCTGGAAAGGCCGATCTTCCTTCAAAATGAATTTTATCCTTTCTGTAAATATTCGAGGCCTGGGAGCAGACATGAAGTTCTTGGCCTTAAGAAACCTTTTTTTGTCTAAGTGTCCTAAAATTATTTTAATTCAGGAAACTATGCACCCGGTTCATATTACAATCTCATATTTTCGGAAAATGCTCCCTAATTGGCACATCTCTGCTATTGATGCCGTAGGTCTATCTGGTGGTCTGGCTGTATTGTGGGACCCTCTGTGGATTAGTGCGAAGGCATACAGCTGCCTTGCTGGTATTCTTATCTCTGCACATGTTAGAGGTCTTAAATGCCGTATCAACATCCTGAACATATATGCTCCATTCCGGAACAGATCTGAATACTGGGAACGCCTATTTGCATCCGAAGTTTTTGATATTGACTCTCTGTTGGTTGCAGGTGATCTGAATATAACTTTCTCCTCAGATGAAATATGGGGGAAGGGTAAGAAAATGGACCCAATCGCATCTATGATTCGAAATGAATTTCTTATGAGAAACTTCATTGACATTCTCCCGTCCACTATTCTTCCCACCTGGGACAATGGAAGATGCGAGGAGGCTTACATTGCTAAGCGGATAGACAGATTCCTCATTCATGCCTCCCTGGTTGATATCCTCGGTATGCCTTTCTCTGTGGTTGAAAACTCCCTCATATCTGATCATCGGCCGATTGTTATGGGATGGATGTCCTTGGGCATCAGAAAAGGAATCCCTTTTAAATTCAACAGACAATGCCTTGAGGAACCTGACTTTAATGACATAGTTGTTAAAGCTTGGCGCAAATATGCAAATAGCGGATCTGCTTCTCATCAGGAAAATTTTATGAATAAGATGATTAATATCCGGAAAGTGGTTAAAGAATGGCAGAATCTGAAAAGAAGAACAAACAGAAGAGAACTTCAAGACATCCAAGAGCAATTAGAGAAGTTGACAAACTCTACAGATTATAATTCTCTATCCTTCGAAAAGAGACGACTCTTCAAGAATCTCCATAAAAAGAAGCTGCTATATCTGAAAAAGGAAGAAATATTTTGGCGCCTGAAAAGCAGAGCCTTATGGATGAAAGAAGGCGATAAAAATTCAAAGTTTTTCCAGAGGTATGCAAATGCCAGAAGACTCAAAAATGCTATATGGAAAATTAAGGATGAGAATGGAGCATGTCTCGTCTCTCAACAAGATATTGCAAAGCAAGCAGTATCTCATTTCAGAAAACAATATCAAAGGATGGAACATAGAAGCTTTCAGGATATATTGTGGGGTATTGAAGCTTACTCGGTGATGTTTAATGAAGAAGAGAATGACCAGCTTTTCCAGCCTATATCAGAGGAAGAATTATTGGCATCAATGAAATCTTTCAGTAGGGACAAGAGCCCCGGACCAGACGGCTGGTCTATAGAATTTTTTATACACTTCTATGATCATATCAAGGACGATCTACTAAAGATGCTAGAAGAGATCAGAATAAAGGGGAATATCAGCAGGCAGTTGAGCTCCACATATATAGCCCTCATTCCCAAAAAAAAGGAAGCTCAGACTTTTATGGACTATCGGCCAATCTCCTTATGTAATACCACCTTCAAAATAATTTCAAAGATCATCGCAGAAAGGCTGAAAGGAGTATTATCAGAATCAATATCAAAAGAACAGTATGGTTTTCTCAAAGGACGAAGCATCCATGACGCGGTAGCTGTTACTCAGGAGGCATTATTTTCTATACACTCTAAGAAAAGAGAAGCGGTCTTACTTAAAGTAGACCTGAGAAAGGCTTACGATTGTATTGATTGGGCATATATCAGGTGTTTATTGGCTAGAATTGGGCTGAAGAGCAACATGATCAACTGGATCATGGCTTGTGTCGATCCTGTGGATTACGCTATTATCATAAACGGCTCTCCTACTCCTTTCTTCAGTGCTGAGAGGGGGCTACGCCAAGGATGTTCTCTGTCCCCTTTATTATTTATTCTGGCCATTGACTCACTCAGCTTACACATCCATAAGGCAGTTGAAGAGAAAGCATGGCGTCCACTCAAAATTTGCAGGGACATATCTCTGTCTCATAACTTATTTGTAGACGACATATTATTATTTGCCATGTTTTGCAGGTCCACTTGGATGCGCTTTCATATGATAATGGATAAATTTCAAAGGGCTACGGGACTTCAGGTAAATTTGGATAAATCTTCTATATTCCATTCTGATCTCAAGCTGGAAGATGTTATTTGGCTATCTGAGCTATTTGGTATAAAAGCTTATCATATCAGCAGTGGCATTAAATATTTGGGGTTCCGAATCAAGGCGAATGGCTATTCGAGAGCCGATTGGTCCTGGCTGGTGGACAGATTCTATAGGAGAATCTCCGGTTGGGAATATCGTTGTCTTTCTTTGGCTGGGAGAGTTATTTTAGTACAATCCATACTGAATCAACTCTCTGTTTATTGGGCACACCTTTTCCATCTTCCAGCGAGTATTATCAACAATATGAACAGTCTTTCCGCTAATTTCATATGGGGGGGTCATGCTGAAAAGCGTAAATATCATCTTATAAAACTGTCTGGCATCTCACTTCCTAAGTCGATGGGCGGCTGGGGTTTATTAAGTTTAAGAATCTTTGGTAGAGCTCTCCTGTGCAAGTCTTTCTGGAGAGCTATACAAGGTGATGGCCCGTGGAGTCAGCTGATAAGATCGAAATATCTAGCCAAAAAGAATTTCCACATCTGGTATCGTAGAGGCTCTATTGGCGCAGCATATGGATCCCCCATATGGCGTAGCTTTCGAAGAATCGAGGCAATCTGTCTGGAGCATCTGATCTGGCGCTTTCAAAAGGGGAACAACATCATTATTGGCAGAGATCTTTTCAAATGCGGAACAGATGATATTGATATCCCTGATTCTCTTCTTCATCACTTCCATAGATGTGGCATCTTTTATTGGGACAAATTGATTGCTGACTGGGATGGCCCTATTCCGCGTTGGAAAGATTCATCTGATTTGAACATCCCCAAAGAGTATGCGCAGCAGTGGCATAGCATAAAACTGAGGCTACAGAATGGGGGTCTCACCAGAACAAGAGATTCAGATTTCTTATCCTGGAACATCCCAAATGAGGCGGAAAATATATCAGTAAAAGGAATATATCAAAAATTGATAGGACAGCACTCTTCTCGATCCCCGATTTTTCCACTTACCTTCTGGAAAGATGGCTGTCCTCTGAAGATGATCCTCTTCTCATGGCTCACATTTCACAATCGGAACCTGACCTGGGAGAACTTATTGAAGAGGGGATGGAATGGACCTAACATTTGTTCTTTATGCAGAGAAGACGAGGAATCAAACCTTCATATTTTCCTCAAATGCAAGCAATCATATCTCATATGGCAGGAATTAGAAAGAGTCTATGGTTTCAAACTAGATATGCAAGTTTCGATCCAGGTATGGTTCATAGAATGCAGCAAGAGACAAATCCTATGGCGTAGAATATGCATCATAACCATGTGGTTTATCTGGAAATGGCGCAACAACTGTATCTTTAACCACTCGAATTTTTCTTCTGCTAAAGCATTTGATTTAATCTCTGCTTATTTAGAATCGCTCCCACAGAAGAAAAATAAGATCTTATACATATCCCCAGCCAGGTCTTCTCCTGCTCATCTTCATCAGCCGACAACATTTTTCGACGGGGCAGCTCAAAAGGGCCAATGTGGATGTGGATTCCACATAAAGATATCTGAAAAATCTCATTTCTCTTCTTTCTGGCACGGTGGACAGGGTTCCAACAATCTGGCTGAAGCCATAGCCCTCACAGGTCTTTTAAAATTTTGTATTTTCCTAGACATTCAGCAGGTGGCTATCTTTGGCGATTCCAAGCTATGGGTAGATTCGATAAACAGGAAAAATTCCATTTTGGCCCAGCATCTGACTGGATGGAGAGACAGGATAAACTTCTACTGGACCCGCATGGAGAATTGTTCTATTCAGCACATCAACAGGGACAAAAACTCAACAGCCGACGCACTTTCAAAAATGGGTCTTTCTTCCTCTTCTGGATTCTGGCATCTTGAGATAGTATCGGATGATGCCACTTATCAGATCAATGATTTTGCCTTACCAGACTTTTAATGCTCTTACTTGCAAGATAGTCACTATATACAGAGATTTTGTTTCAGATATTTTCAGTTTGGTTTCATAGACATTATGTATTTCTCTATAGATCATAGGTTTTTTGCTCAAGACTATTTGTGGAATACAGACCTGATCTGTGGATGTATCTCAGTTACTTTATATTCCTCATATAATATATATAGTTTTTTTTTCTTTGAAAAAAAAAAAAAAACTATGTACATGTACGTGGTTGGTGTTGTGGATAGAGATTAATTTAAGTTGCGTTGTGCTTCAGAGAAGAGGACCGTCTACTGTACATGATTTTGATTTTAGACCCTATGATATACATTATTTTAATTTGGTTGGTGGATGTGATAGAGATTAATGGAAGGAAGAGTTAATTTGGTTGGTGGATGTGATGGAGATTAATGGAAGGAAGAGTGATAGTGTTAGAATGTTTCTGAAAAAAAACAACACTAGAATATGCATTATTATTTCTGCTTTAAATTTGAAATAATTTGTCTTTGACAAAAAAATCAAATGAAAATATGTAATGTTAATTTTATCAAGAAAATTAATTATTTTTTTAATTATATTAATTTTAATTTTATTTTTTTGAATTGTGATTGGTCAAGGAAGTTTAAGTCTTATTTAGCAATGATGTTGATGTAGCCTTTGCAATACACCATACTTTATTTGACAAGACATTTTTATTATCTATAACTAGTAAAAGAGGAAACTATATCAATTGATTTTCATCACTAAACGCAATCAGCCTAAACCAAAACCTAATCATGGTGGGACGAATCATATAAAAGTTCAATCTTAATTTAAAGAAATGACTTCTAATTTACAAAGGCTATGCATAATCTCCATTAAAGACACTAATTATGTAAAAGGTACATATATGTCATTCGAGTGGTATGTTCGTAGGGTTGCAGAGTACGAAGACTTATCGTGACAAAATCTTTGTTTAATGTGTTACTCTTTCTTATAATATGATAATATTGGTGTTAATTATTTTCTTAGACTCTCTTAACAATTATGAGATTGCAATGGTCAAACAAATATTTATTCTTATTAAGAGTTTTAGTTCAATTAATTTTATTAAGAGTCTTAGTTTAATTTGGTATATATTGGACAATTTTATTGTTTTTTAGTGGTTGTTTGGTTTTTTTAATAATGAAATATTTATAGATTAAGATATTAGTTATATTGTTTTAATAATATATTTAGTGAAAGAACTGGGTTATATTGTCAACTTTATGTGTCATTTTTTTATTTTTATTTTTATTTTTTGTAATTTTGTTAGTTGATTTGTTATATTATCTTTGATATTATTGATTATTATTATAAATCATTTTTAGCTTATTGTTAGTAATGTTTTTGTGACATTATATTTAGTAAAAAAATTGACTCGGAGTTATTGACTACTTTGTTATAAATGTGTATATTTATGTTAAAATATAATTTTTATATGTTGAATTACAGAAGTTTCTCAATAAATAAAAAGATTTCAGGAGTTCTAATCGAATAGCTCATATAGCACAGTACTTGCTAAGGTTTTACAAATGGGGTAGCAAGTCATGTAAGTTTGAGTATGAAGAAAATTTCGGAGTTAAGTGCACTTGAGCCAAAGGAGTATTGGGATGGGTGACCCACTATAAAATCCTAGTTATGCTACATTATTCATTTTGCTACTTTGAACCTCACCTCTTCACTCTTGTCAGCATCCCTTTATGCAATAGAGGACTATTCAAAATCATGAGAAATTAATCATTTGTAACTAATATTCATGGACATGGATATGAATAATGACTTACTCTATGTATATAATCCCAAAAATAATATCTCATATCTTTTTTTTTTTTGTAAGCTAGTGCGGTACTCGATTTCCATTACTATAAAAACATTGGACAAATACATAATATGGACAGGTCATCGCCCACCCTTAAGGGAAACCAGGCTAACCATCTGAAATGTTTGAAACCCATCAAAAAACAAAAGATAACCAGTCTTTCTATCCATGCGATATAAACAGCTAAGCTTACTACTAAGTTAGAGTCCTTGTCTTTCAGCATATATATAAACAAAACAGGAAAGAACCAACCAGATTAAAAACTGCTGCAATATTGCAAACATGGCTGTTAATACTGGGTCTACTGCAACGGAACTTCTTGCTCCTTCGTCGGCAACCCCTCCTTCTCCAGCTTAACCCCCAAACCGCCCGTCTGAACAGCGCCACAATGTCATCCATTTTCTTTTCTTGCATCATAAGAATAATCTGAATATTTTTCAACTCTTTCTTCATGGTGGGAATGCCCTGAATCAACTCCGCCATCTCAAGAGCCACCTGTTCCATGGCTTTAGCTAGTAACCTCTTCATCCCCCAGTACACGTGCAACGACTGTTTGTAAAGTGACCGTCTGCCACGGGTATGCCCAGGATCAGGTAAGTATTGTTCCCAATCGCCCATCTCAGGCTCTGAATAACCCTGCAAAGCTTCATCTTCCATTTGTTCAATCATCGTGCGGATATCCGGATGAGTATCTGTGACATACGCAGCTTCTGCCTCCTGCAGTCGCTGCCTGATATCCTTCTTGCCCCGTTTATATCGTCGGCCCTCAGTGGCAGCCCCCTCGCCAAGATCATCCAACTGAGTTGCGCTTCTACGTCCCCCACCACCACGACCTGCTGGGCGACCTCTCCCTCGCTGTGACCCTCTTCCTCGCATTACCCCACGACACCCTCGTTCAGCATCACTCCACTCTTGACTGTCATCCTCACTATTCTCCACAGTACACATCGGTGGCCTCCGAATACCCACTTTCCCTTTCCCTCCGCCGCGAGGAGCAGCCTCTGCAGAAACCCTCGGCTTCTCCAATTCCTCATCTGAATCCCCCTGAATATCAATAAACGCCTTCTTCATGGTATCCCCCACAGGGCTTTTGCCCTTCTCCATGAAGTTGGCCGTTTGACTACGCGTAAGCCTACCTCCGCGCCCCTGATACTCCATCACCTTAAAGATGCCGGGCTGATAGAATTGAACTATGAAATGGCTATCAGTAATACAATGCAGATGAAAGTTAAAGAGACTGCATGCAATGGTAGAGGGCCCGAGATCCTGCCACCTTGCTAAACAAGCCCACCACGATCGATCTAAATCATTAATTGCTCTGCCTAAAACACCACCATCAAACAAGGATAATGGGGATACTTCGCCGTCATAATATGCACGTCCAAAATATCTCATATCAGTCCAAGTTAATATTCCTTTTTTTTTTCCTAGTAGAAATTTCAAACTAGTGAACCATCTTTGACCTAGTTATTTGTTTTTTGGTAAAATGAGTAAATTTCTATTATATGTTTATTGACTTTTACTTTAATTTAACTATATTTTAGCTAAGCCCTTGTTCAAATCTAAAAATTCATTCACACTTTTCAAAATTTAATAATTAAACTAAGCGACACGGAACTTTAACTATACGGCCTTCTTATTAACCACAACAATGCATTTTTAATACGACACATACATATATTTCAAATTTAAGAAAGAATAACGAATTGTCCATCTGTAAAAGGGAGCACTCCATTTGTCTTCTCGAATCATTTAGTCAAGCTTCTTCACTCTGTTTTCTTGCCCCTGAACTGTCAATCTATCAATTGACAAGTATGTTCTTGAATGAACCTTATTCTTCCATTGAATTCCACTGTAATATGGCTATAGCGTCCAAGTTGCCTTTTACATTTGTGATTCCATAACTTTAAAGCTATTGATCTGATATTGTACGCCCGCATATCCATAACTCATTTCTTGTCCAGATATATTTCGAATCGCTAGACTTTAAAGTTGGAAAACATGCCAATTATTATTATGTGAACCATGTCGATTATTATTATGTGAATAATATGAACAATGTACAACAATTATATTATGTAACAATGATCCACTCATTGTGTGGAGCTTTGGTTTGATTATAAAAACACGTTTCTCATGCCTTTGACGTGCAGTGGGGAATTGAATAATTATTATTACAACGCCAAAGTGCATCAATAGATTACATAATATAGAATTGGGTCAAAGTGCATCAATATATTACATAATATAGAATTGGGTTAAATTAATCAGTTAAATTAATAGTTAAGTTTGAGAAATGTCAGGTTTTACATGGCATTAATGCTCATGGGAAGTCGATACACATCACGAGTCGACGTGTGAAGTTTTGCATTTCATAAGTGTGTGGAGTAGTGATCAAATTTGAAGGGTTGTTTTTAATTTTATTTGGAAGGACATATATTTATCTAACTCTTCAAAGATGAAAGGTTATAAAAAAATCACTTCCATTGACAAGTGTATATTAAATAAACCCTTTATAAAAAAAATTTCCAATATAAAATATTGTCATTTTAAATTTCTAAATTCTTAAAAATTTAAAGAGTAGGTACATTAAAACACTATAGAATTTCAATAAAAATGAGTAAATAAGCAAACATTTTTCTCAAATTCCATTAAAAAAAGGTAAACATATGTTTCTTCTATTCAATCCATGATCTTCAAAAGTATTTGGACTTACATCATTAAAAAGATAAATCTATTTTCCCAATAGAAATGGTTTTCTATTTTTCATTAGTTTCCATACATCATAAATAACATTCCAATCTACCTTCATCTAGAACATGAGGTGTAATAAGAGATAGAAACATTAGCATATATAGTGTCTCCAATGAAATTCTTGATCTATCATCAATTTTTATGCTATTTAATTTTCAGAAGCATCTTTCACAAAATGTTGTGATTGCTGGGATAATGAGAATATCTTTCCATAATTGCATCAAATATGCAAAGTTTTCAAACCATTAAGGTTCATCTCCACACAGATCTCATGATCCATACATATGTTTTATAGGGTATGCTTTAGAAATAATACAAATAAATCCATCAATTTCACCCAAACATCTAGTGTTAGCGACAATAGATGATTCCCCAACGCTAAATTTTTCACATAAACATTTCAACCATATTTGTGTTTGAGAGTTTATATCATTACTTGTTCATAATAATGTTGAGGATTGAAAAAATTAGCAGTGCTAAATACATGTAAATCTATGAATCTCCCATCTAAAGATTTAATAATATTTACAGCAAAACATTTTCCCAAAAGAATACAATCATCTAATGTCCCTAATCTTTTCATCTTTGGAAAATGTTTGAACCTTAATGGATGTAAATGTATCATACATGTGCTTTCTATAAATTCAATTGTTCCTCCTTGTGCTTTAACTAACACAAAAAAGACATGTGCATTGCACCTACACCAAAAATGCTTCCGAAAGATTGTTTATGAAGCATGCTAATAGAAACATTTAAAGTAGTGCCAATAGATGTAATATCAACATGACCTATTGAAACTTTTGATTCAACTTATTTAATTCAATGAGCACATCTACAAGTAGATGGATGCAAAATTGCACTTGAAATATGTTTCCAACTGATACATTTTTTTCTCACCTAATTCCCAATCCTTTAACAAAGAATAAATGAGTTTAACAAGTCTTTCCATGACCTTTCCTCTAAAGAGGCACCTAATTCGAAGAATGTGTAAGACCTATAAATTAGTGATTTGAAATTATTGCATTAGCTCTTTCAATTCTCCATGTCTTTTAGTTGATTTCCCGAGACATGAATAAACTTTGTTTTCAAATTTGTCAATATATTGCAACTCTAGAATATGATATGAAACCTCATTGGTTGTTAATGCTTCCCTATTATCTATACAATGGATATCTAATAAATGAGGAACATCTTAACAAATCTTAGAACATAAACCTTTATGAACACCACTCATGGAAGATATACTATCCGAACCAAAACCAACAAACTTCATCAAAGATATATCCATTTATGCTAAAAGGGTTCTCACTACATCATACATACATTGAGTTGTTCCATCCTTTATTTGAAAAAAAACATATAAAATTTGTTACATATTGAACTCTTCCTTCATTTGTCAAATATGTAATATAAACAAACAAATGGGGTTCTATAATTTGGTCAGTGCTTTTATCAACTAAAATTGAGTAAAATGGGATATATAAAATAATTTCTTTTAGTTTGTTCCAATACACCTCTTTAGTAGCTCGTAGAAACTATTTTCCTAATGTTGAACTTTTGTATGCAAAATATTCATCTGTTAGAAGCACATGTGGAGTGCATTTATAACTATTCAAGTGAAATATTGATTTATACATTTCTAAAGATAAATAATGTATAACAACAAAATACATGTTTTCAATCACTAATATAATTATCTCCTTCTCAACATCTACCATTAGGTCAACATGTTTAGTAATTGGAATATTACTTCGTTTACTTTCTCCCTCCAAAAGTTGTAAAAAAAATTATGATCTTTTGATTTTGCATGGCCACTTAGACCACTGACTTGAAGAGTGGTGCTTCCAAATTTTGAAAATGAAGTATTTCTTTTAAATTTAACACTTCAAGAACATTTTATCCTTTCATTAACATTACAATCTCTTACAACATAAGTCCATGGAAATCTTGTATTCCATTTAGAGTTGAATATTCTTTTGTGTTTCTTTGATGGGTTTTCTCTTTCAACTATCTAAACTATCTAATTCATCTTCTTCATATAGATGAGAATCAACTTCATTTTGAAGATTACATGGTTGATTATAATGTTGTGTAAGTCCAAATGCATCAACAATTGACAATTGCTTTATATCCTTCTTACGACGACCAATACGAGACATTTTTCAAGATTTACACCTATCAAATCAATAAAAACAATAGAATAAGTAAATACATGAATTAAAAATCCCTTAGCAAGATTGAGGCAGAAAAAATTCAACCTTAGAAAGATGCCATAGGATATGAATACATATTTCTTGATAGGTTATCCATTGCTTTGTTGAATTATGCTTTGTAACATTCAAGAAAAATTGTTGCTTTATGAAAGAGAACAAATTCTTCATGAAAAATGGTACTTGGCCAATAAATCCATATGGATTTACGCAGCAAAGGAAAAAAAGCAAGGGTTCGAATGAGAGCGGTATAGTTGTGGAGTCCAATACCCTTGATATAAGATATATATTCTTTTCATAGTTGGTAGATTTATATCATTATGACAATAAGAATTTCCACCATTAATAATGTTAATGAAGAACATGACTCCAATACCCATGCTTGGGATGGAAGGATGGAAAGCAATTACATTCAAGGTATCTGGCCACAATGCTAATTTCATAGGGTGTGGATTCTATGGTGTGCAAGATACAATGTGTGACCACGAAGGCTACAATTACTTCAAGGAGTGTTACATTAAAGAATCCATAGAATGAAAAATCAAATGCAAATGAATATATGAGGAGGATAACGAAAAAGTAACTTACAGTGTAGCATCGAACCATAACTTTCCTTCTATGGATGATGGGTTGCAACTCAAATGAAAATGGGAAATATAAATGCAGGGAAAGAGTGCTCAAGGATAATCGGGGAGGAGCGAGAGCGCACACAGAGTTTTTGAATGGGTATTAAATGTGCTATGGCACCCTGTGACAAGTGTAATAGCGCCATGACTGTTACATGTCTCTTCATCACAAGTTACATCATGTCAGTGTAAGTTGGGGGCCTCAAGGAAATGTCCCCAAATCATGACATAATTATTAACTCATATGAGGTTTTCCAGGCTCCAACTAGTCTCCTCTATGAAATTGTCACTAATTAGAGTGATTTATGTGTTGGCCATGACTCTTGACTCTCGTAAACTTAAAAAAATATTGATAAGCTACTAAAAATATTGCCCTTCTTTTGAAATACATAAATTTAATCTAACCTTTGTGATTGACGAGTGATTTTGATATTTTATTTTTTTTGAAGGGTAAATTTTTTTTAGCCCTTCTAGGAAGGGCCAAAAGCCCAAGGAAGGGATGGGAAGGGCTCAATTTTGCACGATGGTGGAGAGGTGTGCGGAGGATGGGTTGTGCGACTACAGGTCACGTGTGAAGCTTTTCAGTCCATAAGTGTGCAGAGGATGGGTTGTGTGAAGGATGAACCAATCTCTACACCTCCGCACAATTCGGTTGAAAAGAAATTTTTTTTACACAAATTATGTACGAGGTTATTCAATTATCTATACGCCCCTTTTTTGGATCTCAACATTCCCATCTCGGTGCTCGTAGATAAGGGCACCACAACCCTGCCAACAAATTTCATAGTCTCCTGATGTCCTTAATAGATATGATTACACATTAAAGCCACTGTTCCGCATCATAGATGACTTGTGAGGCTTCATTCTACTATGTGGCTATGGAACCCCTATATGTGGGCAATAAATCAAGAAGACCTACTAGACCAACTATCCACCGTTGAAATGGTTAACCATAACAACATTAACAAGTAGGATTAGTTTACATTTGAAAAATGTTTGGAACAACTTCTTTGGTGTATTCTTGATTTAAGACAATCTATAATAAAATTTATGTTACATTCCCTTCCTAAGTCCAACATTAAAACAAAACTATCATATGATTTTATTCTACAGGCTACTAAGTTGTACTTCGAGTCATACATAATATATTTGTTACTAATTTTCCATTAGTAAATCGACCAGTAGGTTTATGACCCGCAAGATCTCTCCCATATGGAGGAAATTTATCTTTGAAAATGTTGCAAGTCCATCATTGTTGCCAGGATCTACAATGGAATCTCAAAATATGTAGGCTGCTGACACCCTAGGTTTGCTGGGGTTTGCGCTTACAGGAGATGGCATTGTGGCCACATCGGAAAGGGAGGAATGACTTCATTTTTATATCCTCTAGTGTGGTGTTGTCTTATTGTCAAAGGATGAAGGAAAGGCTTTCCTAGAGATCTTATCTTTAAATGTTCGAAGGTAATTCACTTTTGAGGAAAGGATTTTCTGGAGAGCTTGTGTTTAAAGATTCACTTTCGAGGAGATAAAATGGGGTGGATTTTCGGATGCCTTGGTGTTAAAGATAAGGAGCGATTGTGCGACAACATTTTTGCTACTCTAACAGGGTGCAATTTCGAATGCTTTCGTGTTAAAGATAAGGAGCAAACCCAAGGCAACAATTTGGCTACTCTGTTGGGGTGCTTTTTCAAATGCTTTTGTGTTAAAGGTTTGTTGAGGTTAGTCTATGTTGTGTTTAGAGGAAAAAATGCCAACAACCATGTTACAATACAAATGTTTGCAAACCTTTACATTACATCTATTGCTTCTGAAATGCTTAATGGAAGGCGAGTTTGAGTGACATTTTTTGACAAAAGAATCTTTTGTTCTCTTAAGATTTCAATTTCTTCAGCAAAGTTTTGATTGAGGTTCTCTGATTTTGACATATGATTATGCTTTTGAAGTAATTCTCGAGTGATCACTACAATCTTGTTTTCGGACTCTCGCTCGTCTATTCAACAACATGTCCGAAACAGACTTTTATAAATACCGTGCAACAAACATGAACTAAAGGTTAATTTTTATATGCGACAATATTGTTTTAAACCCTGTTTTTACCTGTTAATGAAGAATGAAGTTTTGATGCATAGTTGACAATTCGATTAAAGTTCAATGACCACTTGTTTGTGGAGGGCCCCCGCAAACAGTGAAGGTTTTGCATTTTCATATCTTTTCTTTATCATTTGTTGCAGTTATTTACATGTTTTAGAATCATTTTTCAGTGTTGGTTTCGATTAGATAGCGATAGAAAGATTTCACTAGTCATTCTTTTCAAGTTGATTTATAATGATGCTAATTATAGTGTAATCGTTTTTCATAGATTTCGTTATAGTTTCATTTTAGAGCATGAGTGATTTCTTTACAGTATTTCATTTCAGATCATGAGCGATTTCTTTATAGTATTTCATTTCAGAGCATGAGCGATTTCTTTACAGTATTTCATTTCAGAGCATGAGTGATTTCTTTACAATATTTCATTTCAGAGCATGAGTGATTTATTTACAGTATTTCATTTCAAAGCATGAGTGATTGATAATGAGAAAATGTGTAGTTTTTGTTTTAACTAGAAGTCAAATTCATTCTGGTTTTTATGAAAAGGATTGCTAGAATATTAGATGAATAATTATGCTTTTAGAGATTAAATTTGTGTTGCAATAGATTGGTTAAGTTCTCTTAATTTAATGAGATAGTATGAGTTTGCTTTAGTTTCATTTTGCAAGTGTGAAGAGCATTTTTTATTTCATTAGAAAGGAGTGAGCAGGAATGTAATTGAGATTGAATATGTTAATTTTATTTTCTTTAAAGAGTAAAATAGGAACACAAAACATCCTTAGAAATATTTTTTCAATAACTCAATCATACACATTAATAATCTGAAGGCTTCTAGCATATATAGTGCACTTTCACTTCACAAGTTTACCAACTCCAGTCGATAATTTATGTAACAATTTAAGACAATTAAATTGACAAACATTTTGGTGTCATTGCCAGGGAAGTGTAAATAGAAGTCTTTATCTTTTTCATTTTGATAAAAAAAAAACAAAAACATGATATGCATAGGGAAAGAGACTCTAGGGGTAGATTTGTAGGTAGAGGTAAGAGTTTAATTCCAACAACATCACTCACCCCACCACAACCTCGTAGTGCCACACCACCCACACAAACTCGAATTCCATCCATAGCAGGAAAACACAAACTCCCTAAGGTATTAAGATCCAAAATCCAACCTAGAGATTCACCAACTTCATCAACAGAAGCCATAATACAAGAACAAGATACCATATATCCAACAACAAGAGTAATTTTCCTATCTTCAACTTGAGAACAAATTCTAGCTCAAGAGCTGGAAGTTCCTGCTGAAGAAGAGGAAGAAGAAACCTATTTTAACACACCATTAATAGAAGAACTAGAGGAACTAGAGGAAGCTAAAAACCCAATTTTGGAACCAAAACCCTATATTAGTTATGAAGAATCTATAATGGCTAGAGAAGGGGAAGGAGAGGTACATAATTTGAATGGTGAATAACCTAGGATTGGAGGAGGAAGAGGAGGAAGTAGGGGAGGTGGAAGAGGTGGAGGAAGAGGAAGAGGGAAAGGAGAAGATATAAATCCATAACCCTTTGAATTTCCTATCCTCGATGAAGATACAACTGTGACAATGAAAAATATGTCACCCTCTATCCTTCCAAACTTTTATGGACTAATGAGTGAAGATCCTGAAACACTTCTCTTTGAATTTGAAGTCTTGTGTAGATCGTATGATTATGTTCATGATGCTCAAAAGTTGAAATTATTCCCTGCAACCCTTAAAGATGAAACATTAGAATGGTTTATGGGTTTAGGAATAAATTCCATAAGAGCATGGGAACAAATGGAAACTACATTCTTAGAGAAATATAAGGACTACTGTATGCCCCATAATATTAAGGATGAAGTATTTAAAATGGTACATAAAGAAGATGAAAATCTTGAAGACTTCGTTGAAATATTTCATTATAATGTTAAAAGGGAAAAAAATGAATAATCTAGATGAGGAAACTTTGAAATCTCTCTTACTAAAATCCATTAGAAATGAGTGGATTGATCTTCTCATATAATGGGTAAGGGAGACATTTCTCAATTGTCACTTGGAGAAATTTGTGAGATATGCATACACATTTCAAGAGGCAAAACAAGAACTGGGAAAAATCTAAGAGGTCCTCTTTTATCAAGGATTACTAAATTTGCGCTGGGACAGTAAGTAGAGTAGAATTAGGTAATTTGCTTGATAGTTTTAAAATAGATATTTTAGGGAGTCTTAGTGAAAAAATTGACACCCTTAAAATACAAAACAAGCAAAAAGCTGAAAATGTTGCATTGCCCATTTTTTGCCCTAAGTGCAAAAAGAAACATGCCTTGACAGAATGTCCTCTTGATTTAAAGAGTGTAGAAACTTGTGTTATATGTGCGGAAAACCATGATACAAAAGAATGCCCCTCAATACCAGGTCTTAAAGTTGTCTATCAAGAAGAAGGAGTACCAAATCAGGTATGCCCTCTTTGTTTTATTGCTAAAAAACCATGGCAGAATCCAGAACCAAATACAACTCAAGGTTTTAACACTCAACCATTTTCACAATCACCACAAAGTAATTGGACTACCCCAATGCCTTGGTAATATTGGCCACAAAATTGGTCATAAGGATGGAAAAATACTTATGGAAAGTACCCTCAATATCCCTAATTTCCACAATTTCAACAACCATATCCTACTTTTCCTCCACAATATTATCCTCAGCTTGTTCAACAAACTCAACCCCACAATTTGAATCCACAACTTTCATTACCATTTCCTCAAAGACCAAACCAATTGCCTGCCCAACCACTTCCAAATCCAAATAATAATAAAAATTCACAACTTGTTTACAATATGGAAGGACAAAATTTCCAAACTTACATGATAACTCCATTAGATCTAAACAATGTTCAACTTAGATATGGTATAATATTAGAGAAAAAGTCCCCATAAGTTGTTATTCAGGAAAGTGAAAAAGAAAAGATCTTTGAAGAAGAGAAGTCTCTTAATGAAAAATAAAAAACTCAAAAACAAGTTACTCTAACACATTCAAATAACTCAACTTATATTATGGAGCAATATTTTGCATTTGCTTCAAAACCACCTTTTCCTGAGAGATTAAAAATAGATGAAGGGGTAGAAAAACAAATTTTATTTCCTGATTATGACATGTTAGATGAACTGAAGAATGTTTTCATAAAAATCCCTTTGCTACAAGCCATTAAGGAAATACCAATTTTTGCAAAGAAAATTAGGGAATTGAGCATAAAAAGATCAGGAAGAAAAAGAAAAAAAGTCAAAAGAATCCAACTAGTTGGAAAAATTGTAGATATCATGATGCGTAAAACAACAATTCAAAATATCTTGATCCAGGAAGTCCCATTGTGAAAACACACATCAATGGTGTAGAGATCCCAAATACATTGATTGATCTAGGAGTAGCTATAAATGTCATGAGTAAACAAACTATGAATCAATTAAAACTTTCTAATCTTCAATATACACCTACACGGTTACAATTGGTAGACTGATCTATAATCAAACCCGATGGTGTATTAGAAGATATATATGTATCCTTAGATTCTTGCAAACGCCCTGACGATTTTATGATTTTAACACCCAAGAATAACTTAGGAGGACATCCATTCATTCTAGGAAGACCATGGCTAGCTACAACCGATGCTTTTATAAGTTGTAGATCTGGTGATATGTTTATTCTGATGGGAGCTCAACAAAGAAATTCACATTATGTCCACTTGAAAAAACAACAATAGAAGTTGAAAATGAAGAATGGATAGATGATGATATAGATATAAGATAAATATTTTCTACTTCACAAATAGATGAAGAAGATCAAATTTTGAATTTAATGGAAAATAATGAATCTTTATCATATTGTGAATCTAGTCAGAGTTTTCAAGGACAATGTAGTATTGAATATTTATTATCTTGTCAACTACCCTTGCATTCTATGGAAAAATTTGGCAATTTCACAATTGAAATCTTTCCAGGAAAAACTTTGAATATTAATAATAATTTGGAAGAATTTCAAAAGAAAGAACTAATACAGATGTTACAAGATCATTCCTCTGCTTATGCATGGGAATATACTGACATGAAGGGAATTGATCCTAGTACTTGTATACATCATATTTACACTGAAGAAAATGCGAGATCAATTTGACAACCTCAAAAAATAATGAATCCAAATCTAAGGGAAATTGTTAAAAAGAACTACAAAAATTGTTGAATGTAAATTTCATTTATCCAATATCAGACAGTCAGTGGGTTTCACCTTTAGCAATTGTTCCTAACAAGAATGGAAAATGGAGAGTATGCATTGACTATAGGGAATTGAATAAAGCCACTTTAAACTATCATTTTCCACTTCCTTTTATAGATCAAGTTTTAGATACATTGGCAGGAAAGAAATATTTTTCATTCTTGTATGGTTTTAGCGGGTATAATCAAATCCAAGTAGCCCATAAGACAAAGATAAAAATACCTTTACCTTCCCATGGGGGGCTTATGCATACTGGGTACTTCCTTTTGGATTATGTAATGCACCTGCAACATTCCAAAGAGCAGTATTAGGAATTTTTTTTGATATAATCCATGATTGTGTGGAAGTATATATGGACAATTTTATAGTTTATGGAAATTCTTTTGAATAAGCTCTTAAAAATTTGGAAAAAACTTCTTATTATATGTAAAGAGGCAAATCTCTCATTAAGCCATGAAAAATGTGTTATGATGTTTACTGAGGGAATTTTTTTAAGACACCATATTTTAGGAAATGGAATTAGAGTGGACACAATTAAAGTAGAAGTTATTTCTAAACTGTAAATTCCAACTTGTCAACGAGATGTTAGAAGTTTTCTTGCTTTCACTGGTTACTATAGAAGATCCATAGAAAACTTTACAAAAATTGCATCACCACTTTTCAAACTGCTCACAAAAGACTGTGAATTCAATTGGAATTATGATTGCCAAAAGGCCTTTGAAACATTAAAGGAGAAAACATCTAAAGCACCCATTCTTAGAGGACGAAACTAGAAACTACCTTTTCACTTTTCAACTGATGCTTCAGACATAAATTTATGAGTTGTACTAGGACAAAAGGATTTAACTCCTTATGCCATTTATTACACCAATAAAAATTTGACTCTTGAAGAGTCAAATTACACTGTAATAGAAAAGGAGTTTTTAGTTATTATCCATGCCATCAATAAATTCAGACATTACATTACTGGCTACGAAAATTTTGTACATACAGATCATTCTGTAATTAGGTACTTAATTAATAAACTAATCACTAATGGTAGAATTACAAGATGGTTGTTGTTGTTGCAAGAGTTTAACATCATTATTTTGGATTGACCTAGGAAACAAAATACAGTTGCTGACTTTTTGTCTAGGATTCAAAATGATAATAACAATGTACCTGTAGAAGACAATTTCCCTGATGAATATCTTTTTGCAGTATCTATTAAATATCCATGGTTTGCAGATATTGCTAACTATTTGGCTACAGGGAAGTTACCATCATATTTGTCTCCTCGAGAAAAAAGAAAGGTAATTCAAATTAATGCATCTTACTCATGGATAAATGAAGAATTGTATAAAACATGACCAGATCTAATCATTCGAAGGTGTGTAAGAGAGGATGAAGTACCAAAAATATTGAAATCTTGTCATGATGAGCCATGTGGAGGACACTTTGTTGATAGAATAACTGCTTACAAAGTCCTTCTCTTAGGATATTATTGGCCTTCCCTTTTTTAAGATTCCAAAGAATATGTTAAGAGATGTGATAGTTGTTGAAGAATGGGGAAACATGTTCCATCTGATGAAATGCCTCTACAACCTTAGGTACTTATTCAGCCTTTTGAAAAATGGGCTCTAGATTTTGTTGGTCCAATCAATCCACCATCAAGACATAAAAGGTACATTCTTGTTTGCACTGATTATGTTACAAAATGGGTAGAATCTAAAGCACTTCCTTTTGCTAATAAAAATGATATAGTTTCATTTCTTTTCGAGGATATTTTTACTCATTTTGGTTTCCCAAGGGAAATTGCAACAGATCAAGGTACTCAATTCACATCCAAGTTGGTACAAAATATAATGGAGGAATACAAAATAAAACATCATAAGTCCACTCCATACCATCCACAATCAACTGGACAAGTGGAGTCCACCAATAAAGTAATTGAAGCAATTCTCACCAAAATTGTGCATCTGCATATAAGAGATTGGGTAGAAAAGCTTCCAGAATCTTTATGGGCATATCGCACCACATGGAGACATATCGCACCACATGGAGAAACACTACAAGGCATACTCCCTATGCACTTGTTTATAGGAAGAAAGTCCTTTTTCCTATTGAATTTCAAGTAAAAACTTTGAAGACAGTAGTTAAATTGGGTCTTGATCTTTCATAGGCACAAAAACAAAGAATGGAGAAGTTAAATGAACTTGATGAGGTAAGACAAGATGATATCCAAAGAACCAGCCTAGTTCAACAACAAAGATCTAGGTGGCATGACAAATACATAAAAGAAAGAAAATTTCAGCGAGGAGATTGGGCATTACTTTTTGACTCAAAGTTCAAAGATTTCCAAGGGAAATTTCAAACTCATTGACTTGGGCCCTATGAGATTGAAACAATATTTGATAATGGTGCAATTAGGATCAGAACTATTAATGAAGAAAGGATCACCTTTCTTGTGAATGGTCATCGATTGAGAATCTATCATAAGCCATTGACAAAGGAGGAGTTTATCAAACATTTGCAAGACAACACTGATTTCCAGCTGGTTAAGAAGGATTTTCCTTCTCCTCCAACTTGATTTGCAACCATTTTTCTTTTCTAAAAAAATGTATAAACATGAAAACCAACATTGTTGGCATGTTTATACAAAAAATTCAGGGTGAAAACCGAGTAATTTTGGCATCGTAAATTTTCTTTCCCATTGCTTTTTTCTTTTTATCCCTCTTCTTATTTTTAGAATAATTAGCTACACAATTAATGAGATTTTGCAGCTTTGATAGAATTATGCAACAAATGTTTGAAAGGAACCACTAATTGGAGCAATTGAAGAAATGATCAAATCCACCCTTGGAAACACCTAAAGATAATGAAAAAAGGAGAAATCAAATGTTAGAATCGTCAATTCAAAAGGTATGCAAATCTTTAATTTAATAATAAGGGTCAAAACATTAGTATGTGAATTATATGGATGATATATCACCGGTTCAAAAACCATCATTGCCAAAAGTGAGATGAAAATATCTTTTCATATCAAATAAAAAGCCGTAAAGTGCCCATTCATCCCTCATCATTACACAACACTCGTCTCAAATTCTGAATTCATTATTGAAATCACCCAACCCACATTCATTCATACCCTAATGATCACTTCACTTGTTTTTCCTCTCGCTCTCATTCATACTTTCACCTAAGCCATTATCCCAAAACCCTGAATCATACCCTTCCAAGAAGCGAATTTTGAGGTAAAACTTCTCAACCATGGGTGTCATAGTGAGAACAGAACCAAATGGAAGAAAAATCATGGAAGGATATCCGCAGGTGAAGGAAATGCTTCAAAAAGCACAGTGGCTAGAGTTCATGGAAAATTTTGATGGTTTTAACAAGGAAGTAACCAAATCATTTGCCAGATATTTTGATGGTGTAGAGGTTGAAATTGGAGACATCAAGTTTGCAGTGACATAATATCTTATTGCTAAAGCCACCAGATTGTTAAGAAGCAGAGGGAGATGGTTTAAGAATAGGGGTATTGAAGGAGAAGAATGGAAGACTTTCTTGAAAAACCCATGTATGGATATCACTATTTTTAAGAAAGGTATTTTGATCACAACACTTAAGGGTAAATGGAGGAATTTGTTGCTAGTAATTCAGAAATTTGTCACCTATAAACGAAGATTTGGTTGTATGTTCTTTTACCACATTTGTTAGATGATGCATTTTATCGAAGGGAATGAAATCAATCTTCCTTATTTTATGTTAAATAGCTTAAGGAAAATGTCTGGGAATGTTCAAAAAAGGATCCAATTCATAGAAAAGACCATGTATCACCACGGCCTTACAAAAATACTCATTGAATTTCATCTTGAAAGACTAGGAGATAATTGGGATCACTTCCTAATTAGAAATCATTTTAAGGAGGAGGATCAAGAGCCACCTAGCAGCAAAAAATAAAAAGAGGAAGGAAGAGAATATACGAGAATCCTATTAAAAACTTACATCAACAACAACTACAAGAACATTCAGAAGATGGAACAACTATTGCAGAAATTTTAGGATGCATTAAAAGGAAATCTGTTAGAAGAAAGAAATTCAACAAAAAGGAAGAAAGCACATCCAATAAAGAAGAGGAAGTTAAAACAAAGAAGAAAAGAGCTACAAATAAAAAGCCTCTTCCATCAATTGTAAGAAGAAGTGCCAAGCTTAATAAAAAACCTCCTCAACAGTCTACAAATGTTGTTAATTTGGAGAAAGAAGAGAAAATGCAAGTTCCATCACCTATTGACATCTCACCTATTCATAGCCCATGCTATAAAACAACAGAAATAGATCGAGTACAACAAGAAATATATGACTACATTGAGTCTTTGGAGAAGAGAGTTGTAGAAAATGAATCTTGTTCTACAATCCATGAAAATGAAATCCAGTCTAATAGTCCACAAGAACCTCCACTTGTGAAAACTCTAAAACAAGAAGTCTTTGCATTGGAGACACTAAATAGACATCTGAAGAAGGAACATGAGACATTAAAGATACATAATGAGATACAAAGGACTGAGAATGATTATAATCTTTTACATATGGGTTTATGGTATGAAAAGAACAAGAAGTTAAAGAAAAAGAATGAATCTCTAAAAAGGAAGGTCATGAGTCTAAAATGCAGGATTTTGATGAAGAAACCCAGAATGACAGTTGCAAGAAAAAAGGTAAGAAGGACAAACTTGGATGTTCTGGCCCAAGTTTCTAAGAGAGAGCAGTGACAGAGAAATACTTCTAGTTTTGAATTTTTGCATGAGGACATGCAATGGCCTCTGTGTGGGGGAATGTAGAGCCTCATGAATGCTTCATTTTGACACTCTCCCTTACCAATTTTTCCTCTCTTTGACCATCATCATCAACTTAAAAGGCATCAAACTACAAGGTTTTTGGCATGGTAAGGTATTTAATTGTCTTATCTTTCATATTTAATAATGTTCCTTATTATTGAATTAATGTTTGTATTAGCTACTGAATTCATGTAATTCTGCAACTAATCTATGTTTCTGTAGCCGATTCCAGGGTTTAGCAGGATGTGAGGTGCCAACTAAGAGGACAAAGATATAACAAGTGGAGATTGATCCCTTTAATGATGTCCTCCTATTAATCCAAACCATATCATCAAAGAATTGTTCGATTGCATGGTCAAAGTGTAAAAGTCAACATGTTGTTGAACAAGCGAGCGAGAGTCTGAAATCCTTGCACTTCACTATTTGCTTTGCCAAATAGAAAATCGTGAGAAAATGATATTTTGATATTTGTTAGAAGCTAAAATTAGAACTGTGTTAGCTAGGGTAGGCGTAAAAGACTAAAACAAGCTATTGACACAGGATTTTATAAATACCGTGCAATAAACATTAATGGAAGGTTAATTTTTATATGCAGTAGTATTGTTTTAAACTCTATTTTTACATGTTAACGAAGAATGAAGTTTTTATGCATAGATGGTTGTTCAATTAAAGTTCTATGACACACTATTTGTGGAGGGCCCTTGCAAACAGTGAAGGTTCTGCATTTTCATATCTTTTCTTTATCATTTGTTGCAGTTATCTACTTGTTTTAGAATCATTTTGCAGTGTTGATTTCGATTAGATAGCGATAGCAAGATTTCACTAATCATTCTTTTCAAGTTGATTTATAATGATGCTAATTATAGTGTAATCCCTTTTCATAGATTTCATTATAGTTTCATTTCAGAGAATGAGTGATTTCTTTACAGTATTTCATTTCATAGCATGAGTGATTTCTTTATAGTATTTCATTTCAAAGCATGAGTGATTGATAATGAGAAAATGTGTAGTTTTTGTTTTAATTATAAGTCAAATTCATTTTGGTTTTTATGCAAAGGATTGCTGGAATATTAGATGAATAATTATGCTTTTAGATATTAAACTTGTGTTGCAATAAATTAGTTAAGTTCTCTTAATTTAATGAGATAGTATGAGTTTTCTTTAGTTTCATTTTTCCAGTGTGAAGAGAATTTTTGATTTCATTAGAAAGGAGTGAGAAGGAATGAAATTGAGATTGAATATGTTAATTTTATGTCATTTAAAGAGTAAAATAGGAACACAAAACATCCTTAGAAATAATTTTTCAATAACCGAATCATACACATTAATAATCCAAAGGCTTCTAGAATATATAGTGCACTTGCACTTCACAAGTTTACCAACTCCGGTCATAATTTATGTAACAATTTAAGACAACTAAATTGACAAGCATGCTCCCTAGGATAGTCCTCATCCTTGGCTAAGATGGTTTGAGTAGATAGAGGATATAGCACAAAATCAAAAGTTATGGGATCCTTTCTTGAGCCACCTAATTAGGACAAAATAAAACTTCAAGATCTAGCCATGCTTATCTAGGATAGGAAGGAGGAATAAAAAACAAACATTAAGGATAAAACAAATCTCTATCTATTCAACCAATAATGCCATGAAATGCACATGGACACTTATTTTAGGAATGCAAATTCTAGCAAATACAAATTTTAAGAGATGGTGAAACACCCTGCATTTCAAAGATAGGAATATCTCTGACATTTCATTGTGGTATTTTTGTATTACATGAATGTAGGGAAAATTTTAAGAACCCCCCCAAATTTATATATATAATAAATGGGCGAATCTCCATGGTATATAGGAAAAATGGAAGGCGATTTTATCAATAATATAATATGTATATATAATTTTTTGGCGAATCTCTCACCACGCATGGTGAATATTTTACTCAATTATAAAATCTTGTGTTTGAATACACAAATGAAATCATTGCATTTCTTTAAAATATATTTTGAAATCAAAATTACCGAAATTACATATCGATAACCTAGTGGGTGTAGGATAAAATTCACCCGTGTCATTCACAGAAAGCATGAGAAAAAAACTTAATACTATATATAAAACCAAGAAAAATTCAAATTCATCACTTCTAGGGACCTCGTAACCACCCTGCCAATACACAAGTATGTTCCTATTTGCAGTTAGAAAAATTACCCAAATTACAATTTGTTTACTCCAGCATATGTTGGAAAGTTATAGAAGGATGACTAGTGCAATCAATCCATTCCTTTTAACCCTGGATTTGTTTCAGTTTAAAACAGAAGTATACAAATATACTTGTCCAATGTCTATGCTTTAACCGTTCACCTTAAGATTTTTTTACAATATAATTTGCTAAGTCTATTTAATATCTTCATTATCATAAAAACCAACCTATATCCATCTTAACTCCACATCTACCACTCTTAGGGGGATGAAATCTATTTATCCCTCTAAGCACTTGGTAGACCCAGAATTAAGATGGATCTAAGATGATAGAATTTCCCCTTTAAATAGTCCATGCTCACATGAATACCATGGTATTACCATGGGTCAATACCATGGGTTATCATAAACCTGGAGCTTAAAAATTACTATTAGTCATTTATAAAAATTAATAAAATTAATAGTTGATTTTTATTTTAACCAAGCCCTAAGAGGGATCAAATATTTTTTCACTCTATGCTAGTTTGCATATCACGATATTTGATACCTCTCGGGGGTTAGTAGATCCAGAGTAAAGATGGATCTATGTTGGTTTAATTCCCCCATTTAAATAGGCTGCATTACAGGTGAATACCATGGGTCAATACCATGTGCCATTTTAGTGAATACCATGGGTCAATACAATGTGCCATTTTTATTTTTATTAATAATAATATTTTTTGCATGGTATTAATAAGTATTTGTCCCATAGTATTTTTCCCATAGGTTTCACCTAAATTTCGTAAATATAAGGTGATTTATGGAGTAAATATAAAAAAATGTTTTATTTGTTTACCATACCTCTCGTTTATTTATATTTTTATTAATTTACCATACCTCTTTTACAAATATGGTATTTGGCCCATAGGATTCACTTAAATAAAATCTCTTTCTTGAGCCTTCATAAATAAAACGAGGGTTATGGACTAAATATAAAAAGAGGTTTTATTTATTTACCATGCGTCTAGTTTATTTATATTTTTATTTATTTACCATACCTTTTGAGTAAGAATAAAAAGACATTTTACTTATTTACCCTACCTCCACTTTACTTATATTTTTATTTGTTTACACCCTTGCATGTATATAAGGTGACTTATGGAGTAAATATAAAAAGTGTTTTATTTATTTACCATACCTCTCATTTATTAATATTTTTATTAATTTACCATACCTCTTTTATAAATATGGTATTTGGGCCTTTGGCCCATAGGATTCACTTAAATAAAACCTATTCTTGAAAATGGGCGAATGGATTCACTTAAATAAAACCTATTCTTGAAAATGGGCGAATGGAAGGTTGTAACTCCTAATTTCAAGGGCTAAATTTACCTTTTTTACCCTCTCCCTTAAAATAAGGTGGGCTATTTGAGGTGATTTGTAAAAATGTACTATGATACAAAATATTCACCCACTAAAAATTTAAAACCCCTTAATTTCGCCAAAGGGCGAACATTCGCCCCTAAAATTATCCTTGCATGAATGTTTGGTTTGGTTGCAAAAATTTATAATATAAATCGTAACCATTTTTGAGAAAAAAAAGGATTATTACACAAGGGTCACCTATTGAAATGATGGACCACACTTGAGTTATTCTTATATGATTGAGGACATTTGAATGTATTCGTACATTTTAAATAAGATACATGTAATTAATGTTTGATTTCATATTAGGGCCATACCCTTAGCCCATTAAGTAAATTGATCGATTGCTATGTTTTGAATCCATCTCTACTAAAAAGGTCCATGTGATATATATAGTGTGAAAGAATTATTTGTGAAAAGGCTTGTTAGAAGAATCTACTTACTAGAAAGTTCCTTCACTATAATGTTCTTAGGAGTTTAAATAGAAACTTTATAAAGAAGTGGAAGTAAGGTAATGAGATGTATTGTGAAGCATATCATAATTGAAGCTCTACTCAGCTAGAGGTTGCCCCCTTGAAGGGGTAAGTGAACATTACTTTGATCAATAATGGTATTCATAATTGTGATATTTTGGTTCTCTTGCAATTGCATATTATTTTTAGATTTCATCATATTTTCTCTAAATCTTGCTATATTCTATTATTTCGAAATCTTCTATTTTGATAATAAGGAACACCATAGGTGTCATCAAAACACTTTCTTGAGATTATATCTTTAGAGAACTTTTTATGCCAAATGCATGTTCTAACATCTATAAATAATATAGTTATTTTTCATTCATTAGGTAAACCTATGGTTAGTGAGAAATGGGGAATTTTGAGGTAAAAATTGAACCTGAAAACAAAAATATGTTTTATCAAAATCAAATTTATAAAAATAAATCACAAGAGGATGACAACATCTTTTATGGTTGAGTTAGTGTTGCTTAAATTGAAGATGTTTATTTGCCACATTCTAAATAGTGGTTGACAATTCATATTTAACCATAGTAGTGTTGTAAGCCTAAGTACCGAGTAAAAAAAGAAAAAGAAAAAGTACTCATAAATTACTTATGAATATTATATTAGTATAATCATATAGTAAAATATTTTTGAATATATAAGAAACTAAAGTGCTATTGAAAATTCGAAAAAACAATACATATTTATATATATATTATTCACACTTTATAATCCAAATTAACCAAACGAGTTCATTGCTTATATATATATATATATAAGATAACATGGTTCATAACATTGATACGGTTTGAAGGGGTTGGTAGGTGAGGAGGATTCTCTATGATCTTAGAGAATAGTTAGTTGCTATCTTGGTAAAGCTTAAAAAAATTAGCTTGAGGCATATGCACTCTTGTATGATATGTTTTGGCCAAAGGAGCGAAGGTCAAGGAATTGATAGTCATAGGGGACTTGATGGTGGTTATCAAATCAATGCTAGGAAAAACTTCATCATTGGTTAATAAACTAGTAATTATTGTTACTTGAGTAAAAATAAAGGCAAGCTATTCCAAATATTCATATTATCACGTGGAACACAAATTGAATTTTGCAGTATATATATGTGGTTAAACAAAGGGATTGAATTAAGTATAGGTGAATTTATAAAAAAGAGGGCATTTTAATTCTATTATTCTTGAATTAAGTATAGGTGAATTTATAAAAAAGAGGGCATTTTAATTCTATTATTCCATAACATCAAAATGGTTTGGTGCATCAATTGTCATTAAATTTTCACATGAAAAAATAGTTAGCACATTAAGTCATTTGCATCAACATGGGAGCATCAAGGACAACCCTCATCCTTCATAGCATGTGAGAAATTAATAATTCTCTAATTATTGAATTCCTTGGCTTGAAACGCTGTCAACTTTGTGGGATAATGGAGAGTTCAAGTCTTGGAGTTGGGTGCAAATGCAGTTTGGAATTGGAGGTGGACGATTCCCTGGTAAATGTTAACTCTATACTTTGGTTATGGCTTTATTTTGACTATAAGCCTTTGGACAGGGGGATTCTTCATAGTAAGGTGGTGAAGTTATAAGTCTGGCTTATGATGAAGGTATATATTGCTCTTTCCATAGGAAGTTTCCTTTAAATTATAGGTTTGATTATCTTTTCTATTCGTTCTCCTTCTTTGTGTGTACATTAACAAAGTTATTAATTTGATGAGAACTATGACCTCAAAACAAGAACTGTGACGCTAAAAACTTGTTTTTTGGGTCAAGAAAACCAGAATCAATTTCCAAAAAGTGGTGCCACTGGTAGCACTTTTTTCTAAGGTTAAAATTATTATCTTTTTCAACAATAGCCTTAACAACGTTGTAATGTTTTCAACAAAACTCTTAAAATCAACCCTTTAATCGAAATGTGACAACAACACCATTTTGTATTTTCAAGGTAAAAACAACAACCTTTTTGAAACATCTAGATTTAACAATTGATACCATTACAACCAAAACCTTAAACACAACCCAAATTAAAAAGTGGTGCTTCCAATAGCATTCCAATTTTTTTGGGATAAATTGCCAAACTTTTGAAATCATGACAGTAGCAACCTGTTGGATACCTATACCAATAGGTTTCATATTTCATGATTGGCAAGAGAAAGGCCAAATATGCTCTGCTTTGGTATCCCAAAGATCCCATATTTCCTAGAAAGCAAGAGGTGGGTAAAGTGTTTCAAGTATTGAGGACCTTATTTCAAATTTTGTGGATGATTCAACAGTCTAATCTGGATCATGCCATGTGTTCAATTTTGAGTTATAGAATAGAGAAAGAAGTTTGTCCAAACTGTTTAATCTTGGCAGACAAGTAGTCTAGGTAGAGAAGCAAAGGTTCCCAACAGCTTAATCTGGGACCTTGGAAGTGATAAGGGTAGAAGTAGGTAGAAAAAAAAAAAAGAAAAAGCCAAAGAAAAGAAAAGGCAAGTAAGGGTTTGCAAGTCCAAATGCACCCTCTATGGAGAAACAAAAAATGCTAGGGAAATAGCTGGGTAGGCAGTTGTGGTTGCAGAAAGGGTATTTTCACCATTACACATATGTCAACAGGTGTTTTGCCAAGGCAAAATCTATCAATAGAAAAAGTGGTTAATTCCATCATATTACAGCAAGGAGCATGACTAACTTCCCTCTTCCCCTTTATTCCATTACTAACACTCCCTTTCTTTCAGCTGAGATTTATGAAGAGAGATCATGGTTTTATGGTGGTTCTAATTCATTCAGAATCCACATTCCTTGTCTAAGATCTTTTCATTTTGATCTACTCTCAAAACCAAGTCAATTTCAGATAAACTCAGTAAAATCCCTTTCATTTGCTCCCTTCATTCATATTAACCTCTAATTTTACTATATAGCTCCCCTATTTTACCCCTTCCCCTAATAATACTAACACTAAGGTGTATAAAGCCCCAAATCTTATATATACTCCCTCCCCTTGGCATTATAGCCATATGGTCTTCAAAAGGGACCAAAGTGACATCTGGTCACTTTGGTGAACCTGTCCCATCCCATTCCCCCTTGCTGCAAGTCAAACTGCTCCTCAAACCACCATTTGCATTGGAAAACCCTTACAAAACCCTATTCCGCCTTCAAATCCTTTGAAAAACTTACCAAAGTTAAAAAACCCGCCTCTGGCGCATTTCCAAAGGGTTAGCGCATTATGGGTTTAATGAAAAAACATTCGAAAAACCAATAAAAAACCCATAAAACCTAAAGTTCCCCGCCCGCATATAACCCGAGCACCTCCATACTCCGCCCACCGTCGGATCAAGGCCCGAAGATCTGACGATCCACGTCAATATCGGAGCGGCTCCCACTGCTGTACTTTACCGCCCGAGATGCTGACGTTGCGTCACGTCAGGGCCTCTCCACGCGTCAAGCACTGAGGTATCTCGGAGCCGGGCCTGACAACTTCTGCGCCGTACCCAAACCGCCCCGAGAAACCGTAGCGGTCAGCTTTAAACGTAACCGCTACGGTCCTAACTGCCACCTATTTTCCGTTAATTCATCGCCACGTCGCGTCCGCCCGTACTTACCTCTGCCATTCGTCCACCTGTCCGCTGACGTGGTTGCCACCTCATCGCCCCTTGGACCAATAATTTACTGCCACGTCACCCGACGACGTCAGCTGACGTCACCTCACCGTGACCCACCAATGACGTCATGCTGACGTCATCACGAAAAAGCGCCAAAATGGTAAAAAACCCATATTTACCCAAAAAAGCCGTGTTTTTTCCCACTTTCGCTCCTATCGCTATTGTTCTCCCTGCATGGCTGTTTACGTTCGAATTTCCGCCAACCTGTTGATTTAACCCGGGCGACCTCCTCAGCAGCAAACGTGCACACCTGCTCGACAATTTACAGGTGCCCCTCTCCTACAAAAAGCAACTTGGAGCAGCTGCTACATCATCAACAGCACAGCAGCAAACTGCCGAGAAAGCACCACAGACAGCAAGCAGAGATAAAGGGAAGCAGGTGGAACAGCCACCTCCATTGACAGAAGAACAAGTGGACACATTGCTACAGCAGCAAGAAGAGATGGAGCAGCAGGAATTCGGGCAGCAACAGGAAGAGGAACAGTTTAGTGAACAGCAGCCCTTGCAGCAAGAAAAAGTGACTGATCCTCCAAGCTCCACTGAGCAACAGGCTCAGACAGTGGTGCCTCCTAGAGCAGAAACCACTGTTGATACCTCGGTCCTCCAAACCCCACAAAAGGAGGACTTCACCAGGAAAAGGGATAGAGAGACTCCCCTGACTTCATCCATTAATCGGGGAGAGAAAAGACAAAGACTAAATGACTCCCAAGAGGATGACATAGCAGTGAGGCAAGCAATGGGCATGGGCCCACCCAGTGGAGAAGTTTCAGCCAGTTCATCTCAGCATGAACATGATAGAACTATAAGAGGAGAGGTCAGCTCCTCCAGCCAGCACAGAGAGGGACAGTCAAGCATCAAGCAGCAATTTATTGACATTAAGAGGAGGAGTGATCCTATTAAAATACGGCTGTACGATCATTTGCTGAACCTGGCTCCTACAAATCAGCAAAGACTCATGTCTGCCTTTGATGTAAGTGAAGGCAAGATGATCATGAGTCACTTCATGCCCACAACACTGCATCCTCAATCTACCTCGGATTACCTAAGAACCAACATGGAGGTGCTGGCCAAAGACATACACCCTATGGATAAGATTGAATTACATAAACAAACTGGTGAAATGGTGTATGCCTCCTTGGCAGGTGAGACATTGGAGAACTACAAATTGAAGAGCAGCCTTGATAATACAGCCTCTCAGCTGGAATTGGAGAGAGCATCATCACAAGCCAAGGACAACCGGATCAAGTCCTTGGAAGAGGTAATTATCGAAATAGGACATGATCCTAAAGATGTTAAGGGTATCCAAGAACTCCTGAAGATAAGGGATGCAGACATGGCGGCTTTAAGAAAGAAAATCAAGCTCCCAGCTACCATCCATCCACAAACAGATGAGGTTGCCCAGCAAAGGCAGGAAAAGGATACTACAGACCTGCTGGTATCCCTGTACAAGGAGCTGGTTCGAACTCAAGACCAGCTAGGACAATCAGAAGCTGCAAAGGCAGCACTACAAACAGCAATGAAGCAAAGAGAAGAGGGCCAACCCTCCCAGCCTCCTCCTGGGATAATTAATCTTGAGGAAGTCCCTCCAACAACTGCTCCTCCTCCTCAGCAAACGGGAACTACAGCACCATCTACAGCAACGACTACACCAACACCAGGACAGACTCCCAGTCTGGATATGCAGAAGCCACAAGCTGAGATCCAAATTCTTGAATCCCAAATGAAAGAGCTTGATGAAGTCAAGAAGACTTTGGCCAAGGTGAATGAAAAATTTGACAAAAGCAAGCAGAATGAAGCAACAAAGGAGAGAGAGATAAAAGCTCTAAAAAAGAGAATAGCTGAACTAGAAAAAGAGCTTGCACTAGAGAAGGTAACAGTAGAACTAAAGGCAGTCCTCTGGAGTAACATCGGTCGATCCATCACCAATCAGTGGCAGTACATTGAGACTATGGATGAGCAAATAGCACTCATCACCAAGGCAAACAAGGAAATACACAGAGCAAGAGCAAGCCTTGGCCACATGCCAGATGCTGCCAACAGAATGGTCAATGTTTTAAATAACAAAACTAGCTCTCAACTAGCTGCCATGGGAATTACTAACAGGACTGAAACAATCTCAGTAGTTAAACGAGTCCTGACACTAAGAAACCTAGTTGGAACACTGGAGAGGAGAACACAGGACATGCACACTGAAATCAACAAATTCCTGGACAGATTCCTGGCATTACAGAACAGAGGCCTCCCCAGCATTTTAAGCAGTGTAGGAAGACTGCTCACCCTAGAAAATTACAACAAAAGGATTGATGCCTATGCGGTAGCACAAATTGCAAAACAGCCCAGTACCTCAGCAGACACAGGGCCAGCATCGGGGCAGAATCTGTATGATAGGGTGGATAATCTGTTTTTTATTATGAATGAAATTGATCATCTGTTTGATACACCACCGAATTTCTTTAAGTATACTGAGGCAGATGAGACTATGGGGGCAATCATAAGACACCAATTGCCCACACAGGAAGAGTGGAGGAATCTGACACAGGTAATCTTATCAGGTCCGAACCCGTGAGGTTGGTTTTTTCTCCAGCACATGAGCAGTCATACGCAGGCACAATTTTGATGAATAAAATCTACAGGGAAGAGGCAGAAGCTGAGCCAACTCAGCAGAGCTATTCTCTCACCACTGCAGCAGTCACAATCACAGGTGACAAACACAGCATACAACGCACAAGCCATAAAGTCGGGTTCTCCAACATTTAATCAAAATATCTCAACCGACTCAGCAGATCCCAAAGGCCAAGATATCTTCTGACAGAACATTAAAGCGCCTTTATTTTGTATTCAATGCTGTAATAAATTTCTGATAATTATATCTCAAAGTTGGTAAGAACATTAAGTCTGAGATAACTCAGGACTCAGATATTTTTGTAAACAATCGCAAGTATATATTGGCCCCTCACAGAAGTTTAAGGGGTTGTTGTAATTTTCCTTTGAAGAGCTCTCGCTTGCTGTAAGATTCTCAGAAAAATAATACAAAGGGAGAATGGAATTTCCAAAGCTTGGTGTACTTTGATGCGTTGTGGTGAATGGTGAATGTTGCAGGATTCCAGAGTGTTTCATAAAACAATAAGTTTTCTCAAATCTCTGTATTACATGTTTTCGAGTCTTTTGTTCTCTTTTATCGTTCAGATGTTTTACACTTAATAGCAAAGTAGAAGAATGGTTCCAGGACTTAATCCATGATTACCCTGAACTCAAACTGAGCTATTATCCATGTTTTCCTCAGATACAGTAACAAAAGTGTAATTCTTAGTTGCTGCACTTTGAAACTATATCTTTCGTTGTGATAGACATTCCCAGGGATTCAAGTTTGCCCCTGTGACATCTGTCTTTTCTCATAACCAGTTTGGTGGAAACAGTTAACAACGAGTGAAAATTCTTGAATGCTTTCATTGTTTGTCTTACCTGTTTCCTGTTATTAATCAAAATTTGTTCTATGAAGCATCCAAATGGCCCTGTAAGTTTCACCGGTTCATCTCAAAGTTTCTAGACACCTACCGCTACAGACTCCATTGCCCAATGATACCTGACTCTCTGAATATCACATCACAAGAGATCTGAAGGAAATTCTTCAACCAAAACATAAACAAAACCTGTGCATAATAGCTAGCCTAAAACCCTATCATAAACAGTTACAAATCATAAAGAGAGAGCCCTCTCTGATCACAGTTTGGCTAGAAACAGTGATCCAAAGATTGGTTAGTGGTTACCCCGGCCGTATTCCCTTGGGAGTCATAGGGAACAACCTGGGTGTTAACATAATTGGCGACTCCACTGGGGAACTTAAGATTTTTTCAATTACTACCTATCTTCCAAAGCTACCATCAAGCCTGAAACTAGCCAAGAGGCCTTAGGACTGTTTCTGCAAACACAGGGACAGCTTTAGGGAAGAGCTAACTAGGGAATCTTCATCCTAGCTTTGAAACATATATAGTCATTCCAGAATCCTTACCTAGTCCTTGTACATATATAACCTCCTGTATAAAGTTCTAAAAGAACACTTAGAAGCTGGCTCCCAAAAGAAACCCAAGGCACACTAGGGCAAACCCTGACCCTGATCAACCCATCATTGTTGATAATCCAAATATCATTCCAAAGAACATAAGGAGACAGCAAAAGCAGGAGAAGCCTGCTGATTCAGATATAAGTTCAGACCAACCTATCCTCATTCCAACTCCTTGCAAAGTCCTTTTCCGTTCCACACCTAGTTCCCCTAGTTCATCATCAACACCTCAAAGCCCTCCTCTCCCATCTTCACCATCTGCACATACTCTTTCAACCAGTTTCCCGCTTGTTACCCATCCTATTAACCCTGTTACACCTGTAATCCCAGCTGTCCCATTTGTTCCTATTAACCCTATAAACCCCATAAACATGGCTAACAGATATGCACCTCTGCAGATACCAGCCAATGCACCGGCTCTACCTCAAGACTACCAAACCAAAATCTCATTTTTTGACTCCCATGGCCCTTTGACAGCTGTCCAGCATGCTAAGAAGATGCAAGACCACTTTGAGACCTATGAAATAGATGATGACAGTGTCAGGATGAGAATTTTTGTTCAAAGCTTAACCGGGGATGTCAGAACTTGGTTTAGATCCCTGAATGCAAATTCCATTGCAACCCCTGAGGTCCTGTACCAAGAGTTTACCAACAGATGGGAGAAGAAGAAAGATCCTCTACACATACTCGGTGAATATAACACTATCAAAAGAGGTCCCCAAGAAACAGTCTTGGAATATTGTGCTAGGTTTAACAATGTATATAATGCTATCCCCCAGAACTTAAGGCCCCCTCCTGATTTGGCCCTGTATAAATTCCCTGACGGTTTTGACTCTGATATGGCCTATCAGCTGAAAGAAAGAGATTCTCCAACCCTTGCAGAAGCTCAAAGAGTTGCAGTCACTGTAGAGGCCAACCTAATTGCCAAGAGAAACAGGGCAAAGCTGGAAAAGAAGGCTGGTTTGAGAGAAGAGCCCTCAGGCTTTGATCAAAAGTTGGATGCAATACTAAACAGCATGAAGAGACTGGGTGAAAGAGTGGAATCAGTTGAAAGAAAGTCATCATGGGAGGCATCACAAAGCAATTCTCCTAGAAACGCAAATTTTAGGAGAACGCAGAACCCAAACATAGGAAAAACAAGTGCAGACCAAGACATTAGACCCCCTTTTCAAGAAAACTATGCAGAAACTTCCTCAGCCAATCAGCTCAATGAAGATCCTGAAATCAACTTAATGGGTCTGGATGGTAAAAGCCATGTTTTCTTAACACAAGAAGACCATGAGGAGGATGAAAGCAAAACATTCCAAACAAAATCAGGAGAATCCTTTGACTTTAAACAAGGGTATGACACTGCTGTCTATGAAGTCCATAAACAATACAAACTAAGGAGTAGGACTGTAAATGTAAATCAGCCCGAAAAGATAAGGGAGAAACAGCAATCTAAAGAAACCCTAGTCACTGAACCTAATGACAAAACAAACTTGCCTACAAAAGAAGTAGTGGTTGAGGAAGTCACTGAATTACTGTCCCCACTACAACAGCCCATGGCAACCTCATCCTCCCACCCAAATCCGAACATTACCCCTCAAGACATGGGTATGAGGGGCAGGTTCCAAAATCAAGAGGAAATCCAACAAGAAGATTTAATGAACAGAGAAAGGACTGCTATCCGTGACTCTAAAATCCAAGTTGACAAACCCTTTGACCTAGGAGCAGAGATTGGCAAATTAAAGATAGCCATTCCCCTTTCAGAGCTAGCCAAGCATGACATATATAAGCAACAGATCAAAAAATCCCTTCAGCTCACCAACAGCAAAGATGATGTAAATGTGCTAGATGACACTCCAGAATTACTGTTTGGCCCAGAGGTAGATGGAAAAACAGTAGTCACAGGGGTTTTACCTTTTTATGTCAGCCTGCATGTTCATGATAAAATACTGCACAATGCAATGTTTGACTCAGGTGCCTCTCACAACCTTATGCCAAAAGCTGTCATGGAAAGATTAAACTTGGATATAACAAGACCATACAAAGACCTGTTTTCCTTTGATTCTAGTCAAGTCAAATGTTTGGGCCTAATAAAAGATTTATGTGTGTCCCTGGTTCAATTTCCCAACAAAACCATACTAATGGATGTGGTAGTTGCTGATATCCCACCCAAATACGGGATGCTCTTATCAAGATCATGGGGAGCCAAGCTCCAAGGCTCCCTGCAATTAGATATGTCATATGCAACCATCTCTGTCTTTGGGCAACCAAAAAGACTTTATAGGGAAACACTCATGAAGTATATGGTCAGCAATGAAGAAAAGCCTCAAAATTTTCCAATATATGCTGTCCATTCGGACATAGACTCCTTCATCCTCTTCAATGACAGCGCAAGCCTCTCAAACAAAGACATTAAGACCGAAACACTCATACAAGAACAAAACATTGACCAAACAAGTAGCACCTGCCGAACTTCAATTAGCCCAACAATACACATTAACCCTCCTCTAGTTGTCAAAAACTGTCAAACAAGTGATGAAATTATCCCAGAAAACAAATGGGAAAAGAAACCCCAACTCATGCTCACATTGCCATCCCATGAACAGAATGTTAAATCTCCTATTCAGCAAAATATTCTGTGGGTTCTAGAGTTTGATGGCTCAGTCAACAAGTTAGGGGCAGGGGCTGGAGTATGGATACATAATAAAGAGAAAGATTATGCAGAAGGTAGGGCTTACAGATTGAAGTTTAGATGCACTAACAACATGGCAGAATATGAAGCTCTGCTGTTGGGCCTAAAGCTAGCAAAATCACTACAGGCTCCTAAACTCTCCATCATGGGAGACTCTGATCTAGTAATTCAACAAGTAAAAGGAAATTTTGTTACCAATGACAAAAGATTGAGGTCCTATAGGTCTGCTGTAATTGAAATATTAGAGACTTTCTCCGAGTTTGTTATCACAAAAATTCCAAGGGGCCACAATCTCCATGCACACAGCTTGGCAACATTTGCCAGCACCTTCAAATTCCCATTGGAACCCAACAATTGTTTCACGGCAGAGGTCAAATATAGGCCTTCTATTCCAAACAATGTCAAAGAGTGGCAAGTATTTGAGAATGACATGCAAATAAACAACTTTTTAACCTTGCAACAAGAGTTCACAGGATTAAATATTGACCTTGAGACAGCAAGTCAATCACAAATATTTGATGGAGCAAGTCTATCACAATTACAGTTTCAACAGTCTGCCCACCCAATGTCACCTAGAACAGCCAAACAATTACTCAGTCCAACCATTTTCAACAAAGAAAACATTCAGCAAATCAACCAAATCGACTGTGAAGAGATGAGTAGCATTGAGGCTGAAATCATACAACTCAAAGACAATTTCCTTCCTGTGGGCCTTACCCCACTAGAGGATATTTTTGACTCGAATGACATCCCTAGAAAGCCAAAGATGCAGCCATTGGATGCAAGAGTTGAAGAATGCAACATTGGTACTGTTGACAAGCCTAAAATAATAAAGCTATCTGCCTCTTTGCCCCCTGATCAAAAGCCCAAATACATTGATCTCTTTAAAGAATTTCAAGATGTTTTTGCTTGGGGTTATGAGGACTTGAAGTCTTATGATACCTCTGTCATCCAGCATACCATTCCCCTCAAGCCTAATCAAAAACCATTCAAACAGAAACTGAGAAGAATCAATCCTGTGCTCCTTCCTTCCATTGAAAAAGAGTTGCATAAAATGTTCAAAGCTGGTATCATAGCACCAATTAGGTTCTCTGAATGGATTTCAAATTTGGTCCCTACAAGAAAGAAAACTGGTGAGATTAGACTTTGTGTAGACTTAAGAAATTTAAATCAAGTGTCACTCAAAGACAACTACCCCTTACCCAAAATGGATCACATTCTTCAAAGAGTAGTAGGAGCTTCAAGGATATCATTGCTGGATGGTTTCTCAGGTTTCAATCAAATCCTGGTACACCCTGATGATCAAGACAAAACTGCATTTACTACCCCATGGGGCACTTTCAAGTATGTGAAAATGCCCTTTGGATTGAAAAATGCAGGGGCAACATTTCAGAGAGCAATGGACATTGCTTTTGCAAAAGAGATTCATGACTTCTTGGTCATTTACTTAGATGATCTTACACCCTTTTCAAAATCTGACCAAGAACACTTGAAACATTTAAGACAGATTTTCATAACATGCATGAAATATGGTATTTCCTTAAACCCCAAGAAGTCATTATTTGGCCTGGAAGAAGGGAAACTTCTAGGGCATATTATTTCAAAAAATGGCATAAGAATTGATCCAGATAGGATACAAGCTATCCTACAAATGCCTCACCCAAGGAATGTCAAGGAATTGCAAGGATTCTTAGGGAAAATCAATTTTTTAAGGAGGTTTATCCCAAATTTAGCAGAATTAATCAGATTACTAAACAATATGCTAAAGAAAGATTCAAAGGTCAAATGGACTGTTGAAGCAAAACAAGCTTTCGAAAGTATAAAATTGGCCTTGACTCAAACCCCAGTGTTAACTAATCCTCAGTTTGACAGAGACTTTATTATTTTCTCATTTGCCTCCCAGCATACTATTGCTGCTGTATTATTGCAGAAAGATGACCAAGGGAATGAAAAGCCCATTGCTTTTTTCAGCAGAGCTCTTAGAGATGCCCCCCTAAAGTATCAAATAATGGAAAAACAAGCCTATGCTTTGATCAAGGCTATTAAAGACTTTAGGATTTACATCCTTTACTCCCATGTTGTAGCTTATGTACCAAGTCCTATTGTCAAAGACATTCTCACCCAAGAAAACTTAGAGGGCAGGAGAGGAAAATGGATTGCCAATATACTAGAATTTGACATTGAAATAAAGCCTACAAAGCTGATAAAAGGACAAGGTTTGGCCAAGTTAATGACAGAAGCAAATTTCCAAGCCTTAGACATTAACCAACTGGACAGTGAAACAGAGCTGGCGACTCCAAAGATCAATGTAGCCTTTGAACAATCTCCTTGGTACTCTGATATCTGTTATGTGTTACAAAACCTGTGTGCTCCCCCAGGACTGTCCAGAACTAAGTGTAGGTTCCTAAAAATGAAAACATCTAGATTTTGTGTGATGGATGAAAATCTACTGTGGAAAAACCATGAAGGTATTTTGCTGCACTGTCTAATACAGAATGAAACTAACAATATCATGCAAGAATTCCATGCTGGAGACTGTGGTGGACATTTGTACTGGAAGTCCACTGTGGACAAGATATTGAGGGCTGGTTATTACTGGCCTACTATGTTCTCTGATGTTAAGAAATTTACAACCTCATGCCACAAATGCCAACTGTTTGAAGGCAAAAGACAGTTGCTGCCACTTCCTTTGAAGCCTATTGCAACAGAGAGACCTTTCCAACAATGGGGTTTGGATTTCATTGGGGAAATTCATCCCTCATCTTCAGGGCAACACAGATGGATTCTAACAGCAACAGACTACTTCACCAAGTGGATTGAAGCTGCCCCATGCAGACAAGCAAATGATTCAGTAATCATTCAGTTTTTGGAAAACAATATACTGGCTAGATTTGGCTGCCCAGACAAGATAATAACAGACAATGTTGCTGCCTTCAGATCCAAGAAGATGGTGAACTTCTGCCATAAATTTCACATTACTTTGGGCCATTCTACAGCTTACTATCCTCAAGGAAATGGCCTTGCTGAATCATCAAACAAAAGTTTGATAAATATCATAAAGAAAGTGCTGGAAGAGAACAAAAAGAACTGGCATAAGAAACTAGTGAATGCCTTATGGGCAGACAGACTAACAACTAAAAGATCAATTGGGACCAGCCCATATGAGTTAGTCTATGGATTAGAGGCCAGATTTCCTTTATCACTAGGAGTGCCGGTTATGAAACTTCTGCAAGAAAGCCAAGCAGAGCCAAATGACATGCAAAGAAGGATTAACCAGATAATTTGTTTACAGCAGACCAGAGAACAAGTTTTCAGCAGAGTGCAGATACTACAAGAGAAACTGAAAAGGGCTTTTGATAGAAGAACCAAAGCAGAAGATTTCAATGTGGGGGACAAAGTTTTAAAGTGGGATGCAAGAAGAGAAGAGAAAGGGAAACATGGAAAGTTTGACTCTTTATGGAAAGGACCATTTGCTGTCCAAGCAGTACAAGGTAACAACACTTATTTCCTCAAAAGTCTTACTGAAACTGACTTGGATGAAGGTCCTGTTAATGGCAGGATGCTGAAGCACTACTTTGACTATTCCCCATGAGTAGAACCTAAGGATTCTTTGTATATATGCAGATGTACATATTGTTTTCTGTTTTAGATTGTAAAAAGCAGTTTTCCCAAGTGATTTACCAAGCAGACAAAGGCAAATAGAATCAGAGGTCTTCCAAAAGAGAAACACACTATTTTGACACATTCATGCAGAAGATTTCAAAGACAAAGATGGGCAGTCAAGGAACAAGGCAATCTGACCTGCTGTTCTTGGTCTTTCAAAAGAAAAACCATCCCCATGTGGAGCCACTGTTGGATACCTATACCAATAGGTTTCATATTTCATGATTGGCAAGAGAAAGGCCAAATATGCTCTGCTTTGGTATCCCAAAGATCCCATATTTCCTAGAAAGCAAGAGGTGGGTAAAGTGTTTCAAGTATTGAGGACCTTATTTCAAATTTTGTGGATGATTCAACAGTCTAATCTGGATCATGCCATGTGTTCAATTTTGAGTTATAGAATAGAGAAAGAAGTCTGTCCAAACTGTTTAATCTTGGCAGACAAGTAGTCTAGGTAGAGAAGCAAAGGTTCCCAACAGCTTAATCTGGGACCTTGGAAGTGATAAGGGTAGAAGTAGGTAGAAAAAAAAAAAGAAAAAGCCAAAGAAAAGAAAAGGCAAGTAAGGGTTTGCAAGTCCAAATGCACCCTCTATGGAGAAACAAAAAATGCTAGGGAAATAGCTGGGTAGGCAGTTGTGGTTGCAGAAAGGGTATTTTCACCATTACACATATGTCAACAGGTGTTTTGCCAAGGCAAAATCTATCAATAGAAAAAGTGGTTAATTCCATCATATTACAGCAAGGAGCATGACTAACTTCCCTCTTCCCCTTTATTCCATTACTAACACTCCCTTTCTTTCAGCTGAGATTTATGAAGAGAGATCATGGTTTTATGGTGGTTCTAATTCATTCAGAATCCACATTCCTTGTCTAAGATCTTTTCATTTTGATCTACTCTCAAAACCAAGTCAATTTCAGATAAACTCAGTAAAATCCCTTTCATTTGCTCCCTTCATTCATATTAACCTCTAATTTTACTATATAGCTCCCCTATTTTACCCCTTCCCCTAATAATACTAACACTAAGGTGTATAAAGCCCCAAATCTTATATATACTCCCTCCCCTTGGCATTATAGCCATATGGTCTTCAAAAGGGACCAAAGTGACATCTGGTCACTTTGGTGAACCTGTCCCATCCCATTCCCCCTTGCTGCAAGTCAAACTGCTCCTCAAACCACCATTTGCATTGGAAAACCCTTACAAAACCCTATTCCGCCTTCAAATCCTTTGAAAAAATTACCAAAGTTAAAAAACCCGCCTCTGGCGCATTTCCAAAGGGTTAGCGCATTATGGGTTTAATGAAAAAACATTCGAAAAACCAATAAAAAACCCATAAAACCTAAAGTTCCCCGCCCGCATATAACCCGAGCACCTCCATACTCCGCCCACCGTCGGATCAAGGCCCGAAGATCTGACGATCCACGTCAATATCGGAGCGGCTCCCACTGCTGTACTTTACCGCCCGAGATGCTGACGTTGCGTCACGTCAGGGCCTCTCCACGCGTCAAGCACTGAGGTATCTCGGAGCCGGGCCTGACAACTTCTGCGCCGTACCCAAACCGCCCCGAGAAACCGTAGCGGTCAGCTTTAAACGTAACCGCTACGGTCCTAACTGCCACCTATTTTCCGTTAATTCATCGCCACGTCGCGTCCGCCCGTACTTACCTCTGCCATTCGTCCACCTGTCCGCTGACGTGGTTGCCACCTCATCGCCCCTTGGACCAATAATTTACTGCCACGTCACCCGACGACGTCAGCTGACGTCACCTCACCGTGACCCACCAATGACGTCATGCTGACGTCATCACGAAAAAGCGCCAAAATGGTAAAAAACCCATATTTACCCAAAAAAGTCGTGTTTTTTCCCACTTTCGCTCCTATCGCTATTGTTCTCCCTGCATGGCTGTTTACGTTCGAATTTCCGCCAACCTGTTGATTTAACCCGGGCGACCTCCTCAGCAGCAAACGTGCACACCTGCTCGACCTCTGCTCGCCAATTTACAGGTGCCCCTCTCCTACAAAAAGCAACTTGGAGCAGCTGCTACATCATCAACAGCACAGCAGCAAACTGCCGAGAAAGCACCACAGACAGCAAGCAGAGATAAAGGGAAGCAGGTGGAACAACCACCTCCATTGACAGAAGAACAAGTGGACACATTGCTACAGCAGCAAGAAGAGATGGAGCAGCAGGAATTCGGGCAGCAACAGGAAGAGGAACAGTTTAGTGAACAGCAGCCCTTGCAGCAAGAAAAAGTGACTGATCCTCCAAGCTCCACTGAGCAACAGGCTCAGACAGTGGTGCCTCCTAGAGCAGAAACCACTGTTGATACCTCGGTCCTCCAAACCCCACAAAAGGAGGACTTCACCAGGAAAAGGGATAGAGAGACTCCCCTGACTTCATCCATTAATCGGGGAGAGAAAAGACAAAGACTAAATGACTCCCAAGAGGATGACATAGCAGTGAGGCAAGCAATGGGCATGGGCCCACCCAGTGGAGAAGTTTCAGCCAGTTCATCTCAGCATGAACATGATAGAACTATAAGAGGAGAGGTCAGCTCCTCCAGCCAGCACAGAGAGGGACAGTCAAGCATCAAGCAGCAATTTATTGACATTAAGAGGAGGAGTGATCCTATTAAAATACGGCTGTACGATCATTTGCTGAACCTGGCTCCTACAAATTAGCAAAGACTCATGTCTGCCTTTGATGTAAGTGAAGGCAAGATGATCATGAGTCACTTCATGCCCACAACACTGCATCCTCAATCTACCTCGGATTACCTAAGAACCAACATGGAGGTGCTGGCCAAAGACATACACCCTATGGATAAGATTGAATTACATAAACAAACTGGTGAAATGGTGTATGCCTCCTTGGCAGGTGAGACATTGGAGAACTACAAATTGAAGAGCAGCCTTGATAATACAGCCTCTCAGCTGGAATTGGAGAGAGCATCATCACAAGCCAAGGACAACCGGATCAAGTCCTTGGAAGAGGTAATTATCGAAATAGGACATGATCCTAAAGATGTTAAGGGTATCCAAGAACTCCTGAAGATAAGGGATGCAGACATGGCGGCTTTAAGAAAGAAAATCAAGCTCCCAGCTACCATCCATCCACAAACAGATGAGGTTGCCCAGCAAAGGCAGGAAAAGGATACTACAGACCTGCTGGTATCCCTGTACAAGGAGCTGGTTCGAACTCAAGACCAGCTAGGACAATCAGAAGCTGCAAAGGCAGCACTACAAACAGCAATGAAGCAAAGAGAAGAGGGCCAACCCTCCCAGCCTCCTCCTGGGATAATTAATCTTGAGGAAGTCCCTCCAACAACTGCTCCTCCTCCTCAGCAAACGGGAACTACAGCACCATCTACAACAACGACTACACCAACACCAGGACAGACTCCCAGTCTGGATATGCAGAAGCCACAAGCTGAGATCCAAATTCTTGAATCCCAAATGAAAGAGCTTGATGAAGTCAAGAAGACTTTGGCCAAGGTGAATGAAAAATTTGACAAAAGCAAGCAGAATGAAGCAACAAAGGAGAGAGAGATAAAAGCTCTAAAAAAGAGAATAGCTGAACTAGAAAAAGAGCTTGCACTAGAGAAGGTAACAGCAGAACTAAAGGCAGTCCTCTGGAGTAACATCGGTCGATCCATCACCAATCAGTGGCAGTACATTGAGACTATGGATGAGCAAATAGCACTCATCACCAAGGCAAACAAGGAAATACACAGAGCAAGAGCAAGCCTTGGCCACATGCCAGATGCTGCCAAGAGAATGGTCAATGTTTTAAATAACAAAACTAGTTCTCAACTAGCTGCCATGGGAATTACTAACAGGACTGAAACAATCTCAGTAGTTAAACGAGTCCTGACACTAAGAAACCTAGTTGGAACACTGGAGAGGAGAACACAGGACATGCAGACTGAAATCAACAAATTCCTGGACAGATTCCTGGCATTACAGAACAGAGGCCTCCCCAGCATTTTAAGCAGTGTAGGAAGACTGCTCACCCTAGAAAATTACAACAAAAGGATTGATGCCTATGCGGTAGCACAAATTGCAAAACAGCCCAGTACCTCAGCAGACACAGGGCCAACATCGGGGCAGAATCTGTATGATAGGGTGGATAATCTGTTTTTTATTATGAATGAAATTGATCATCTGTTTGATACACCACCGAATTTCTTTAAGTATACTGAGGCAGATGAGACTATGGGGGCAATCATAAGACACCAATTGCCCACACAGGAAGAGTGGAGGAATCTGACACAGGTAATCTTATCAGGTCCGAACCCGTGAGGTTGGTTTTTTCTCCAGCACATGAGCAGTCATACGCAGGCACAATTTTGATGAATAAAATCTACAGGGAAGAGGCAGAAGCTGAGCCAACTCAGCAGAGCTATTCTCTCACCACTGCAGCAGTCACAATCACAGGTGACAAACACAGCATACAACGCACAAGCCATAAAGTCGGGTTCTCCAACATTTAATCAAAATATCTCAACCGACTCAGCAGATCCCAAAGGCCAAAATATCTTCTGACAGAACATTAAAGCGCCTTTATTTTGTATTCAATGCTGTAATAAATTTCTGATAATAATATCTCAAAGTTGGTAAGAACATTAAGTCTGAGATAACTCAGGACTCAGATATTTTTGTAAACAATCGCAAGTATATATTGGCCCCTCACAGAAGTTTAAGGGGTTGTTGTAATTTTCCTTTGAAGAGCTCTCGCTTGCTGTAAGATTCTCAGAAAAATAATACAAAGGGAGAATGGAATTTCCAAAGCTTGGTGTACTTTGATGCGTTGTGGTGAATGGTGAATGTTGCAGGATTCCAGAGTGTTTCATAAAACAATAAGTTTTCTCAAATCTCTGTATTACATGTTTTCGAGTCTTTTGTTCTCTTTTATCGTTCAGATGTTTTACACTTAATAGCAAAGTAGAAGAATGGTTCCAGGACTTAATCCATGATTACCCTGAACTCAAACTGAGCTATTATCCATGTTTTCCTCAGATACAGTAACAGAAGTGTAATTCTTAGTTGCTGCACTTTGAAACTATATCTTTCGTTGTGATAGACATTCCCAGGGATTCAAGTTTGCCCCTGTGACATCTGTCTTTTCTCATAACCAGTTTGGTGGAAACAGTTAACAACGAGTGAAAATTCTTGAATGCTTTCATTGTTTGTCTTACCTGTTTCCTGTTATTAATCAAAATTTGTTCTATGAAGCATCCAAATGGCCCTGTAAGTTTCACCGGTTCATCTCAAAGTTTCTAGACACCTACCGCTACAGACTCCATTGCCCAATGATACCTGACTCTCTGAATATCACATCACAAGAGATCTGAAGGAAATTCTTCAACCAAAACATAAACAAAACCTGTGCATAATAGCTAGCCTAAAACCCTATCATAAACAGTTACAAATCATAAAGAGAGAGCCCTCTCTGATCACAGTTTGGCTAGAAACAGTGATCCAAAGATTGGTTAGTGGTTACCCCGGCCGTATTCCCTTGGGAGTCATAGGGAACAACCTGGGTGTTAACACAACCAATATAATTGGAACCAAAATATTAAAAACAATCATTGAATGGAAAAAGACATTATCAATGACATCCATTTTTGGGTGGCTAACATTGCAAAATTAAACCATTACCCAAAATCCCAAATTATTGGCCCCAAAAGAAAAACAATTTGGAGGAAAAATTTCGATGGAGAAAACTCTAGAACAAAAACATATATTTCTTTATATATATGTTTATATATTTATTTTTCTATAAAATGTAGTTTAAATAGGCAACAATTTCGCTCGAAAAATAGGTTTTTCCGCCACTATTTTGTTGAAATTTGATAGAAATTTTTGGAAATCCAAGTTGTAGTTGTCAAGTTACAAAATTTTAAGTGCTACAAAAGTTCTTGAGGGTGTTGAATTCATTTCTACCATTAAAAAGATGATTCAAACATTCCCAGTTTTTAAGCGGCTTTCTTACACACAAAAAACTAGTCAGTAGTTGATGGATTCGAGAAGTTAAAATGCCAAATTTGTTGATAAAAACTCTATTGACATTTCCCCAAATTCTAAAGAAAAATCATCATCAAGACAAAATTATCACCTAATTAAACAAGACATAATTAAGAAATTAATTGAAACAATGGTTAAAAAATATAAATTAAAAATAATAAATGAATATTAAACCAAATAAAACAATAAAAATAGAAATATTAACAAAATATATAGTAAAACAAACTCATCATTGATTTTTTTTTTATTAAACTACATATTTATAAAAATTTAAAAAAAATGATAAAAGAATTTTAAAAACCTCTACAAACACAACATAACTTCTTTTTTTTTTTCTAAAGGAATATTTTGGGAAGGAGTCATCTACTGAGGCAGAGGAATTGCCAGGACAATCAAAAGTGGCTAGAATTTGGGCAAAAGAATTTCAAAAATCTTGTAGAGGTAGTATTTGAATCATGTTTTTGTTGGTGTAAATGAATTCAACACCATCAAAAAAAAGTTTAAGGCACCTAAAATTTTGAAGTTTAACAACTGTGATTTAGATTTACAAAAATCTTTTCCAGATTTTTCTCAAAATATGACCGGAATTTCCATAACTTCAGGGCAAAAAAGCAGTCTCGTTAGACTACTGCTTTTAGGAATCACCTCCCACTCCATAGTCTCTATTTTGATTTCTCTATTATCAGTTACAGGCGTTAAAATCGATAGTATGAAACGAGTGACTCTTCGATTTTGAAAATCACAGTTATTTTTGTATTATATATAGATATATATATATATATATATATATATATATATATAGATATAGATATATATATACATAATTTTTTATGTGTGAAATTAAAAAATAAAAAATAAAAAAATAAATGTTTTGTTTCATTTTAAATGTGTTATATATATATATATATATAATTTTTAAAATTAATATATAATTTTTTTTCCATATATAGAAATTGATTTTTATATTTTATACGAGTAGAATATATATATTTTACTAAAGGGATTATTTAAATTATTTAAGTGGATGTTAGTGAATAATTATAATTAATAATTGTTTTTTACTATTGATGGTTTACAAGCTCATGGTTTTAGTAAATTATAGTATCTACCCATGATATTTGAAAGGTGGAAGAAAACAAAATAAAAAATTAATTGCACAATTAGCTTACCATAGTGATTTGGTATTCAACTATGATTTTTTATAACCCATGGTATTTGAAATATAACAAATATGCATGACTCTAAGTGAAAGACACCCATAAATAATATAAATACGGTCCTTCACCTTTGTAAATCTATGAAGTTTCTCATGATGTATTGTTATGACATTTTTACCATTCAATAAAAAGAATTAAGTTCTTTTTTCATATTAGTTTTCCCTTTGCATTATTATTTTATGCACTTATGAAAATTTCTATTGTTAATATTTACTCTCATTCACTAGACAACCTAGATCAATGCTATAAAAGAAATTTACTCATTGTCGTTTCTCAGTACTTGTCCCCAATGAGGTAAGGGCATATAGAGTTGAATCTCAAGCTAGTTTCACTTGAGGACAACCACTCTCGCCATCCCAAGTGACTTCCCATGGTGGAGGAAAAGAGAAATGATGGAGGAGGAGACCCTATCAAGTTATCGCTTGAGTAAGAAATGATGCGACAAAGGAATAATATAATGGTGAATTTCACCTAGATCCTTCAACAAATACCAACAATGGTCGTGGAACTTGCAACAAATGACAATTTTGGAGGTGTGGAACCCTTCAAGGTGCAAGTTAACTTTTATATTCCCTTATTCAAAGGCAAAATAGATGCAAATGCTTCATAGAAATAGTTAAATTTGTTAGAGGGCTATTACTCTATCCAAAAAAATTTCAACAATGAGAAGATCACCTTTCCACTCTGTAAAGCCCTTCCCTTCCCCATGTCAAAGATTGGTGTGAAGGTTATTGGGAGAAACAAAATGAAAACAAGTTTGAGATTTTTAATGTAGACCCCACTCAGGCTACTTTTGTTGATGTTCTCAAGGAGGAATTCCACCTTGTAGGTAACTATGATGACTGCTACATGAGATGGACAAGTCTGTGACAATAGAGAGACTACATAGTGCTAGAGTACACCAATATTTTCCATACCTTGTGCTCAAAGTTTTGTATGAAAGACTTAGAGTAGCACGTGGTTTTAAAGTATAATAATGGCCTACATAGGCACATCCAAATGAAGATGGGTTTCCTTGACATCTCCTCACTAGGAGTTGTGAAATTTTCCTTGAAATGCAACAATTGGAAATTATTCTTCTAACTTGTTAATTATTAAGAAATTTGTTTGCTATGACAAAAGACGAATAATTCACACTACAATTTCTTCACCATAAAAAATATTACGGAAGAAAATATAGGAACTAAGAAAATAATGCACACACACAATAGAAATTTGACATCGTTATTTTGGAAAATTGTCCCCAGAAAAACCCAATGTGGGAAAATCGGTGCAACATATGAGGGTTTTATTATTATTCTTCAGTAGAAAATCTCAGTACAATAAAATGGATGCCAAAATGGAAATCCTTTCTAACAGAAATACTAGAAAAATTATTGAGGGAATTCTTCCTCCCTCCATAAACAATCCTAGCCCAAACTGGCCACATAAATATGCTCCATAAAACCCCTGCGTCAACTTTCTACTCAACCCTTTCACAATCCAAAATCGCACTCCTCCATAATTATCCCAAAGTCAGTCGTTCAACCTGTAGTTGTTGCTAGAAGTCACTGACCCAGCCTTCTTGAAATTTTCTCGGCCTATGGCACCTGAAATGACTCGCCTCTCAGCCAAATAAAATTGCCTATATGAGGCTCTGCGCAAGCCTCTACACAACCTCTTATGGAATAAACTCGACCTCCTCTCACTAAATCTTTCGACACTAGAAATCTCTACCGGATCATTATTTCGCTGCTCCTCCACCTCTTCTTCCATTCTCTGGCTCGATCTCTTTTCTCTGCTTGACCTATGCATATGGGTAGCTCAATCTTCCCAGGAAACTCACTTCTTTGGTGTGTCTAACTGCAACCCCATCAATATCCTCGTATAATCTCTCGTTGGCTCACCAGTGACCATGATTAAATCATCATCAATGACTAAGATCATCTTTAAGTTGATCCATGTGAGTTTCTAGGTAAATATCACCTTTCCTAATGAATTCTTGTTAATTAATCACTTTTCCTAAGTTATCGAAAATTCAATTATTGACTAATTAACTTAATTGAGCCATCTCTAGGTGTTTTCTCCTAAAACTTTTTTCTGGATTTTGGATTTCTTGTGTTTCTTAGCCTCTTTGACCAAAGCCGAGACTAGAACACCTATTTGATGGTACATAATTAACATTCCCTCTCAGTGAGGAAGGTGTTCTCTCTATCTCATAAGATCATTGTCCTATACATGCTACTAATGTCTGACAATGGTGACTAACTGCCACTTCTCACCAAAACACTGCACAACTTTGAATCACCTTGCATTTGTGTTACTGTTGAAAATACATTGTACCATTGTACTACTTCCAACTCTTCCACTGCACTACAACTGATTTCATGCTGCTATTGTTGCTACAACTACCGCAACTAAGATCTAAAATACTAAATACTGAATCAACTATGTCCCTATGATACAACTGTCTCTTGAGTCTATGAATGCTACTAGACTCTGTGTTTCCCGCTGAGTTTGTTTGTGCTGAAACTGCATTGCGTCACTCAGCATATGACTACAACTAGTACTGCAATTGTCCCTCAAGAACTGACTGCATCAAACTAACGTGGATCCAGTTTGCTACTAAATACAATGGGCCCCTATAGCAAGGTAATGATCTGTGAGGAAATAACTATCTGATGCTAACCTATACGGGCCCTACCCAAATATCTGCAACTCTAGGGTCTAGAGGTCAATGTCTCTCCACCTCTCTCTTGGAGGTATAACCGCATACAACGGAAATTCATCCTCCAATTTGGAAGACAAATTGTCTATCTTCGTCAAAGTTGTTGCCTACTCCCACTTCTTCTTCTTGTCCTTCTTCCTCTTAGGACACGAGGGTTGTAGTGACCCAACTCACCACACCTGAAGCATTTGATATTCGACAAATCCTTTTTCCTATTTTTTCCTATTAAACATAGCATTAGGTCCATATTGTTTTGGCGGCTTAAAATTTAAATCATTTTCATGATCTTGAGCATTATCACATGATTTGTGCCTTTCAAATGTTTTTGTTTATAGCTAGATTCATCACTAGACGAATCATATATGCATTCTTAAATTGAGAGATAACAAAGAGCACTTATAGAAAATGTCTCTGTAACATGTAGACAATGTCAAGCAGCGCTTGCACATGTCTACCAATGTTTACATGCTCCCTTATCGCTTTTAATAGTGTCTTCTTACTTTGCCAATTTGATCTTGTGCTAGAGATTTTCTTCTAAGATCTTTGACCTTTTAATGGGCTAGATTGTGCTCCAACATCTGGCTCCAACTAGGGACAGCGACTTGATAGCAAAGTGATGAGAACTGGTAGATCAGTGGCCTTAGTTGGGCATGGAGTCATCAATTCTAAAAACCCTGAAATTTGGAAGACTCAAACCTGACATTCTTGAAATTTGAAACCTCTGCAAACCCTCTTCCAACTGGGACAACCACCCTCACTGATCAGCTAAAAAATTGAAATGAAGAACTTCAACTAAAAATAAAATGCTCACTGGTTGAGCTTATTTATGTACAGCTTCTAACTGTAAACAAGGTTGGATTATCTCAAGTGAAATCCACCTTCTAATGGTACTAGGCCAACATTTGAGTGTTGGACCTAATTCCTCCTCACCACTGAAATTCAAAACTTGAAACTGGCATGCACCTTAAAATATTTTCAAATAAAAGGTTTAGCACATACTCAATAATCGATAATTGTTGTTGACCAAAGAAGATTGTCATATAGTCAGCAACATGATCATAAAACTAATGAGAAAATATTCCAGCCGCCTCCTTCTCTTGAATAATTTGTTGACATAAGTCTTTTTGTACAGAGCAGCTACATCCATTGTTTGGCTTTTCAATTTTGGGCCTTTGATGAAAATTTAAATGACATCTCCAAGCTATTCCCTGAGCCAATATATGATTTATCAGAAAACTTAGGCACTCCCCTATATACCTTGGGCTTTGTAGCAACCGTGTTTTCTCCAGTACATTGATGATCATCTTCTTGGCTAGCATCCTTTCCATTTATACTCATGAAAACCTTCTTTAATTTAGAAAATGGTTGTCCAAAAATGTCTTCTTGATGGTTTTCTTCTTGGCATTTTCCTGGGAATGAATTTGCTTGGGGGCTAGTATCCAAGTCTTTATCACAACCACAGGAATCATAAACAAGAGCATGTTCAAAGTCTACAAAATAAGATTATGAGGATTAATTTGTAGCTGGATTCTTTCCTTATCCACCAGGGCACAAGAATTAGAAAATATGTACTTTTCATTAGTAGGGTCAGAGGGTTGTTCCATAATTTCTTTTAAAAGAATTATGATATTTGTATTTGAATTAGTAGCACAATTTTCTTCCTCAATGTAGTGATGTAACTCTTCTATTTCAGAAACAAGGAAATCATTTCTTGACTTAAAGTCACCTCCATACTCCATATCAGTTTTTTGAATCTGAATTTCCTCATTTTCCTCATCATAAAGCGGTGGCCCTTTCCACAGTTTGGAATTGGATCATTTTCAAGAACCTCTTCTCCATCCAAAAGAGATCTCAACATGATGCCTTCTTTCAAGGTGGATGTCAAAAATACTTCTTTTACATCTTTCGAACAATCTTAGAAAGATTCTTTCTCAGAAAATTTTTGAGTCTTTCCCGGGAAATATTGCTTGTCATCTTCAGATCTTTCTTTTGAAAAAGAATGGTTGAATACTACTTTAGGATCATGAAGGATTTGCAAAGCTGCTTCAATATTTTCACATGCAACTTCATCTTTAATTTGTTGAGAAGTATTTACATCCTTTTCAAGAATGTCCTCCTTACTTTCAGCGAAACACTTTATTTCATAATTAGATTTACCACCATTAACTTTATTATCAGCTTCATAACCACAATCTTGTTTGCTGGAAAAACACTCACAACAACTTTCAAAAATAATTTCTGATGGGTACAGAGTTTTGCAAAAAGAATTAAATGCTGCATGAAAATCCTTCAAGGAGGAAACACTGGATTGAGGCAAGGCTCTATACCAAATCTGAGCATCTCCATCTAATGAATAGAAAAATAGCTTCATTAATGTGTCTTCATGTGTGATCCCCTGCTGGTCCATGCATATATGAAACTCCCTGAGGTGTTGAGCTAGATCTTCATATTCATTTTCTTTGAATCTTGGAAGAAAGGAATTCCAATCATGAAATGAAGGCATAGGATTTGGGACGCTGGATATGGAAGAGAAATCTAATGGAGCAATCTTATTTTCCAAGAACCCCGGTATTGCCATTTTTGTAACCCAGAAAAGAAAACCCTAAAGTGAAGGCCACGGGTGAGAATATACAGCCAATTGTTGAGACTTGTCACCCTCAAGAATCAACTTCAAACTTTATAAACCCAGGGAAAAATAACTTCATGTCTTTGTTCCTCGTCAAGGATGCCAAAAAATGTTTTACCTCAGTAGAAAGTTCTTGGCTGTGGGGAAACCAATGGCCGAGACATTTTGAGATTAATTAAAAACAATTAAATTCAATGGATGGAAGTACAGGCCATGAGGGCTTGTAAGCAAAGCTTCTAATTCTGAAACCTTAGCTTTCCAAAGCAGAATGACCATAAAGGCTATGAGAGTCACAAGTTGGAGGTGTAAAGCAAAAAAGGGAGAAGACAAAATGTTGGCATAGGCAATTAAGAATCTGTGCTTTAACCCTATAGAAACAACGATGTACGACAGAGAAAATATGAAGGAGGTTCTTGGATGTGGAGCGCTCATTAAGGGCTTCAAGATTAATTTTAATGAGTACAATTACATAAATTCATAAAAAACTAAACCAAAGCACCAATTGCATCTTACACTATGAATGTTGAAACTCAAGAAAAAGCAGCCACTGCAACTTCCCAATGTTGGAATCAAACTGCAATTTCACCTTCAGATTTCAAAGAGTATGTTTTGTTTACATTGCCAATTATGGATGATTGTGGCCTTTCGAACCCCCAAAAAAATGTCTTTCCTGGTTTTTATTTATACCTCCTAACATGAACGTTTTAACGAAATCTTGAAACAGTTTCGAGAACTATTCATTTCTCTTTATAAAAAGGTTTTTGAAATAATTACAAAAAGGTATATATATATCATATTAAATAAAAACCTTTTAAAAATAAACCCCACCTCCTTTTTAAATTTTACAATATGAATACATACATGTCAGGCCTTTAATTATGGGCAAGAATTACAACATGATGATGTAATAAAAATTGATGTGGGTCCAGTTTAGCGAACATACATAAATGAAGCGAATGCAATTAAAGTTGACAGTGCATGGGTCCCAACTGTTTTATGTGTCGTTATTAATCCAAATCATAAAACTGCTTACGGGGGCACCTTTGGTGGTTTCCGGAATAAAAGATAAATGGTGTCATAATAACTATAGATGGTTCATTTCTTCAATGAGAAATTTATCAAATCCACTTTCGGGGGCATGCTTTGTCATAAACCCTGTGCAATTTGTGCAACCGGGTGCCATTGGATCTGGAGCAAAGTGATGTGAACCATCGATCTAAAAAAATAAACCCTACTTGCATCACCATATTTATATTTCTCTCTAGTCTCTAAATCTTCAAAATCTCTATAGATAGAGTCATCATCTTCTTCATGCCCATTCATTTGTTCACCTTGACAAACAACCTTTAACCAATCTCCTGTAACGAAGCGGCCATGAATGCTTTCAATAGTATCTTCCTTCAACCAGTCAGTTAACTATTAGCAGTCGACTTGTGATTTGGTGTAGTCATCAACATTGGGTTCTTCAATATCAACTTTTCCATCAGGTCTTTTTTTTCTTCTCATAATTTCTGTTCAGCTTAAAAACTTCCTCTTCATCATTATTGTCACAATCAGATTCAAAATCACTGTCTTCATCGTTTCTTCTTCTGGTATCAACTTCATCTGGAGAGCTATGAAAATAAGAATCTAAATCAACTTCGTTCATTGAAATAATATGATTCATGATACTCTGATCATCTTCGATGGGTTTGTTTTTTCCATCTGTAATGGTGGAAACATTGCTTTTTTACTTCAGCATTAATCTCTTCTTTATTTTTTTATCTTTCATTCATGTTCAATGAAATCAATACCGCTTCTCACTTTTTTGGTTATTAGTAGTAGACTTTCCTTTTAAGATCTGGATAAATCTCTGCTCCATTTTTATTAATCGAATACCTTGTATTCTGAAATGTTTTCATAAGGAATTCACCCACATCATGATGCTTTCCTTTTTTTTTTGCCACGGTTTCTCCAGGCTTGATTTGTCTCTCCAAACCTAACGTGATAGTTTTTCATCATAAGGCTCTCTATCTATCAACCCAAACATCCAACATGTTCATTACTTGACCCAAATTCAAGGATTTGTCATCATACAAATCGAATTTCAACAGGGAATAGTCATCCCCAAATTGCAGGACGTTTCTGCAAACACTGACCTTGAAAGAATTAATGAAATCTCTTAAACCAAACCCATCTTTTGGAAACTTCCCACGTTGAAGTCAATTAGAGATATGATTCAAAAATCCAGATCGCAGATTTTTAAAATTCAACACAATTTGCCCAAAAACTGATCCCGAAATTCACTACCTAGAGATGTCTGTGTTTTCTATGTATGAGTTCGAACATGTATGAGTTATTCCTCAACCAACCTTAAAATTATATATGAGAATATTGGTTGGAAAATATAAATCACAATCAAAATGGCGTTGTATACGCTACTTAACAAGTGATGTAAGGAATTTCGTTTAGCTGTTGTTGTAGATCGTTGTATACCTCACACTTCAAATTTGGTACCAAAGTTGTTCCAATAATTTTTTATAGTTTGTTGAGCTTTGACAACTCACATTGTCATCTAAAAGTTAGCTTTCGACACTATTAGCACAATCTTTTTCACATAAATCTTTGTGGCCCATAATTTGTATCTACATGTAATGCAAAAGTAATAGCCCCTGTGGGCTCCTCCCTTGACTTGGTACCTTGTGATTTTCAAAAATAAGTTTTGTCGTTCTCTCCCTTTGCTGTTGTGAATTGAAGGATGGTTCAACTAAGAATATAGGATACTCTTTTGGATAAATTAGCAAGTTCTCCCAGAAATCATGGTCCCATATGTTATCCACAACATTCCAATTAGCAACAATACCATCCTTTAGAGTTGGAATCACCTCCATAAAATCATGTCGGTAGCAAAGAGCTTGAGAACCAACAAACAATTTCTTCTTGGATTTGGACTTCTCGTAGTCTAGCTTGACATTCGTCTTGGCATTTGAAGATTGTAAATATCCTTCAACTTTGATTGCATCATCCATTCCCGTTTTCTCAATAGATCCCAAAACAGAAGGAAAAACCGCTTTTGGGGCATCTTCGCCTGCATAGCCAGTGTTACATGTATGAGACACAAATCAAGAACTATAACTGCAACTTCTCAACTTCCTTTGAAACATAGTGTGAGGTCCATCTTGTTTTGGTGGCTTATAATTTAAATCATTTTCATGATCTTCAACATTATCACATGACCTACGCCTTTCAACTGCTTTTGTTTATAGCGAGAGTCATCACTAGATGGATCAGATATGCATTCTTAAATTGAGATATAACAAAGATAACTTCTACAAAATGTCTCTGTAACATCCAGGCAGTGTCAAGGAGTTCTTGCACAATGCCTAGCAATTTTTACATGCTTCGTTATCGCTTTTAATAATGTCTTCTTACTTTGCCAATGTGATCATATGTTAGATATTTTCTTCTAAGATCTTCAACATTTTAGTTGGGCTAGATTGTGCTACAACGGACCTGATGAATCTTTGGAAGACTATGAGGAAAGGTTTCAACTCAATTATAGGAGGGCCAACTATACCCTTGATGTTGTGTCACTCAAGCTAGTTCTTCTCTGAGGGATCAGGGAAGATGTAATGGAAACCCTCAACATGCTATATGGAGGAGATATATACCAATTGCCTTATGATGACATCAAAACTGTATTCAAGAATTATTCTAGGGTTGTTAGGAAGAAGGGTAGGTCTAGCCAAAACTTGGTTAGTTCCTCTCCCTCCACAACATCCATCAAGCATGAAATAGGGAATATGTTGGAGGATTTCAAGAGTGAAATGTTGCACACCTTTTCCCTACAAATGGATACTATGCAAATTAAAAGGAAACAAGAGGAAGCAGAAAGGGCACTAGCTATTTTCTACCCTAGATGTACTAAAAGACATCCTAGGAATGAATGCCCACTGAATTTTATAGAAGTATGCCTAGTATGTGAAGAGAATCATGCAATATAAATGTCCCTCTCTGTTAGGCCTAAAAGTTGTATACCAGGGAGGAGTAGAGAGTGGGTTAGAAAAACTGTGTTTCATTAACCAAAGGAGGCCACCAGGACCTCGGCCATATCAACAAGGCATGCAAGGTGCACATTATCCTCACTACAATCCAAATCAGAATGCACCTTTTCAGCCTTGGTACCCTTCCACTCATCCATCATGGTCCACACCTCCTCCTTGGCCTTATGCTCCTCCATACCCTCCTCAACCTGTCAACCATCCTTTTCAGCCATATCCACCCTAATCATCCCAATGGGGTAACCTCTTACAAGGATGGAAGCCTTAAACAAACCAACCTTCTGCTTTACTGCCTCCACCCCAACCTTAACCACAACTAACTAATCTTAATCCACCTAAGCAACCTCAAATGCCAACTCAACCTAATCTGAACTTGAACAATAAGCAGCCACAACAGGTCTATAGTGGGGACATATCTTATCCTTATTATGCTATGGAAATCCAAGAAGTCAACCTTCAGTCTACGAGGGTGCTCCCAGATAATCACCCATCTTCTCCACCTTAAGATATTGAAGAAGAGAAGGAAGAGAGTGTCAGTGAATTCAATGCATCCCCCTATCCTAAAAAGTTGATCCACCCTAACTAGCACACCCCAAAAGAGGTTGAACTTTTAGGATAATTGATGAATTTTTGTGTCAATATACCCCTTCTCTAGGCCATTAAAGATGTTCCCATCTAAAACAAGATTATTAAAGAAAAATGTTTCAAAAGGCCTAGGAGAAGAAGAAGAGATACCCCCACCAACAATGTTGTTGGAAAACTATCTGATATGATGCTTGGGAGGGTGATCTCCCCAAAATACCTAGACCCTCGTAGCCCAGTAGTGGATGTACACATTGTGGTGTTATGGTCCCTAATACCCTGATTGATCTTGGGGTTGCCATCAATGTGATGACTAGGGAAACCATGTTGAAGCTCAATCTCCAAGGGGATTTGAGAAAGACCACCATAGTGTTTCAACTTGCAAACAAATCCACAATAGCCCTGAGATAATTATTGAGGATGTCATGGTCTCCATTAACTCCTAGGAGTACCCTACTGATTTCCTGGTCCTCCAATCCAAAACTGAGTTTAATGGCTATCCTCACATCTTAGAAATACCTTGGTTGGGCATTGCTGATGCCTACATTAGTTGTAGGGCTAGGAACATGACTATCAAGAATGGACATTTATCCAAACAACTCGTGTTGTATCCTCCTTCTCAACCTTCTATTGAACATGATTTACCCATATTCTTATAGCATGAGGAAGAGGATGAATTGTATAATACAACCCCCTACTTAGTATGTACTCCAGATACTGTTATAGGAGGGGGACATCTTGATGAAGATGACCTTATTGACCTGTTGTAGCGACTGCAACACCCTCCAAAATTTTGGCCTGCATCCAAATTTTGGAGCCTTCCTTAGTTTTTCCCCTTGATGGTCTCAAACAATCGAGCTCAGCCCATGAGCTCCTGTTGAGTTTTCACACCCTTTTTGCTTAATCGATCACCAATCGTCTTTTGGCATGTTGATCACTATGTCATGCTTGCAAGTTTGTTCTATCATTTTGAAGGTTTTTCTGGTGTGTATGAGTTCTTTTCGCTTTATCGACATTAGTTGCACTCACACACAAATTGTAAACATTATCGCGCAAATGTCATCACGGTCGTTCGAAGACATATTTCAACTGTCGCACTTGTCGCTCTTAACCATTGAGTCAATGTCAGTAAGAACATGTTGTCTTGTTGGTTTGAGGTGTCTTGTCATAGAGTCGTGCTAAGTGTGTGATCACATTGTCATGTATGCACAAGTAATTGTTTCCATACTTAGTCAATTTTCCCAAAAAATTGTTGACCAGACAACACTCCATCAATCAGACCCGATCTGAGTGACCTTGCACTGCTTCCCAGAACTACGTAAAGCTTGAGGTTGTCCTCCAAGAAGCCTTCGTTGTGCAATTATGGAAATGAGCCAGCTGACTGACTCCTAGAACTGCGCAAAAGTTTTCCTAGAAATCGATCTAGTATGTGCTTCCCACAAGACCTCCCATCAAGCCTCCGGCTGGTCAGCCAGAAGAAATGACTTGAGTTGTGACCCAGGGTCGTATTGATCTCCAAAATTGCGTAGAGTTGTCCTTGACCAGCCCTTCTTCCCCACTCTGCAACCAACCCAGGAATTGTGTAGAGATGTCCTTGACCAACCCTTCTTCCTCACTCTGAAAACAACCCAAAAACTACATAGAACTGTCAGGGAGGCTTCCCTGCTGACCTGGTATGCTCACCCAGAAAACTGTGCAGAACTAGTTATCACCAACCCTTCTTCCCTTCTCTGCAATCAGCCCAGAAATTGCACAGAACTTTCTAGTCCTGGACTGTCTCCCATGAATGCGCAATTTCAACTTGTAGCTCATGTAGCCTAATCTTGTCTTCCTTTAGAAAATTGCGCAAATTTTTCTGCCAGTGCCTCTTGTTGCTCACATTATCTTCCCCAGAGAAATTGTGTAGATCCCAGTTGGATGACCTGCCCAGTTCTCCCCTTGAAAATTGCACAGATTGGCCCAACAACTCCCTGACACCCTGCCTATCCTTCCTCTCGGAAACTACGTAATCTTGCCTCCCAACTGGATTTTGCCCTGCACCTGTTATTGTTTTCCTAGATTGTGAAAATCTGTCTCCCAATGAAATCTGTGCAGTTTTTCCCGATAGTGCTCTAGGGCCTCACATCCCGGCCTGAGTTGTGCTCTGTGCAGTTTCAATGCCTTGTCCCTCTCCCGGTCACCTGCATCGATATGGAAAACAATGCATCATGATAAACTATGAAATTTTTGGATTTGATGTCGTCTTATCATGAATGATTACAGGAACAGGTACATCAACGAAACATGACGCGACGAAGAACGAGATGGAAAAGAGGCGCATGCTAGAAACCTTGCTCGCAGTCAAACGAACACATGAAGCACATCGAGCAAGCGAGCGAAAGGGACACATTCACATGCACCATCAAGCAAAGATCAAGACTGTTGAAGACCCCACACACGTTTTTATGCAGAGGTGAAGACATATTACACCGAGAGAATACCATCACTCAGAAACATAGCAACTCAACATGGACACCACAGTTAGCCAGTACATGTTAGCAGTGTCATGTCGAGTTGTGTCATGAGTTGTCTCGGAAACATCACTACTATGGTCCATACTTGTTGTAATCAATGTAATGTAAAGTGGAAATCCAAGAGACCCACATTTGAAGTTGAAGAGTCATGTAAAGTCGAAAAGTCATAAGAAGTCAAATAGTCAAGAGGGAAGTCAAAGGGTCACAAGGGTCAGTTATACCCCCTTGGCTATATATACCCCCTCATTGTATGAGAAAGAGAATTTTCACCTTGGCTTCGCCCACATAGCCTTGAGATTCTGTAGTCTATTCTTTGAGGAGCGAGGAGTGGCTCCAATGTCCCACTACTGGGGTTAGTGATGTATGGTGTGCATATGTGTACAGGATCTTTTGCTTAATTCAAAAGCCTATCTCAGGCCAACACATTTTCACGTATGTTTTGTATCTGTTTGTAAGGCTATTCTTTAACCATTTGTGATTCATGTTTGCTTAACTTGTGCTAAGATAGTTGAACTACTTCGATTATTTTAGTACTCATATTGTTGAAGATGTGTTGTATTATTTATCACTATTGTCCCGTCCGTGTGGAATAATCCGCCGAACATTAGACAAACCATCTTTATGTTTTCTGGATTTTAACGACCGTCACCCCCATGTGGACTACTCCACTAGATGGTGTATGTGTTCTCCCTTGAACTTTGGTTTTCACGACTTCCATATCCATTGTGGACTATTCCACTGGATGCTGGACAGACCCTTTTTTCTTCGCGTGTGTTCCTCCCTGGGTTGGGGCTATTCCCTCTCATCAAGAGGCTCACTTTACCTCCCCCTTTTGACAGTAAGAGAACCCGAACATAGAGTTACATTAAGCACTCATCATGCATACTTACCTCACTTTCTTGAAGTTACAAGCATAACACTCTCATGTGTTGAACAACAAGATCTAAGGAAAATCTCTTAGATAATGGCAACTGGGCCATCGTACCGAATAGGACGCCTACACCAAATGGTGTGAGGTCTAGTTGAGACTTCATACTGGGGAGATCCCCTTTGTTGGCAGTTCCAACATTATCAACAAAATGGCGCTAGAAGGACGGTTAGATGACAAGATGAGCCCGTTGCATTTGGTTTGAATTCCTTATATAAAATGGCTCTTACACCAATCGTGCTCCTGGGGTGTTTCTCCAATTTTCCCTTGATCAAATTCACTCCCCAGTGAACTTCTCATTCACTTGTCCGAGTTAAAGTTTGATGGTTAGTATGGAACATCCATATCCAAGCACATTTATGATTTTCTTCAATTTTTCCAACCTCATGAAATCAATAATGAAGAGTCTTCTTGTGTGTTTTTCCTCCTCACCCTCGAAGGTCATGTTAATTGGTGGCGTCATACCTTGCCACCTGCTTCTGTCCATTCCCTTCTCCCTTTCCTCAAGGAGCTCCATCAAGCCTTCGGTAAGTATAACTACCGAGATGTTTGTGGAAGAATCAACCTATTAAGAATGGAGCCTAATGAATCAGTTGAGAAATTTTCTGATTGATTTCTTCACCTTTGCTATGAAATTTCGGAAGAAGATTTGAACTGGGATTTCTTGAAACAAGATTTTGAGCGCTTGGTTTGTGTCTCTTCATATGGTGAACCTGAACCTCCCAATTTTTCTGCTTCCCCAACTCTTGTGGATCATGAGGCACCTCAGATTGTAGAGGAGGAGCCCAACACCCCATTTGTTCCTTGTCCTCCTCCTTTTCCAATCTCGATGTGGGTGCCCCCTTGCAGTGATTTCATTGCTGAGGAATCTACGCAGCATGTCCCCAACCCATCTTCTCATTTGTCTCTCGCTTCCATGGAGGAAGTTCCAAAATGGCTCAGAGAGCCTATAGCCAAGACTCACTCCTCCACTCTGCAAGGGGACATCATCGTTCACAACTCAAGTCTCAAAGTTGATCTACCTCTCTGCCATCATGCATCATTCATAAGCCATGACTCCTTGTACCATGACTCGCTTGATCAATCTGTTTCACCAGCCAGTCGTGTGCATTCTCTTGATTCTCAAGCTACTGGCTCAAATTGTGATCAGGCACAAGGTGGTCACATTACACCGACAGAGGAGCAGAAAGATGAGGACACTATCAATTCCCCCTCTCTAATTCAAAATTATCCGCATCAAAACAATAGGCTTCCATTCTCTAACAATTCTCAATATACTAATCTTGGTGAAACATCTTGTATAATTAATTCTTTCCATCAACCACCAGTCTTGGGCAGTCAACACTCCCATGCTTCCATATGTTGTGATGAACGCCCAAGCACATCATGTGATATTCCTTTTATCATGAATACTCTAAATCAGATCTAGAATTTCCTCCAGTCAAAGAAGACGTTCATATCGAAACTTCCTCTTCACCTCACTTGCCTGTGTTTCCTACTATTCACAAAGCATCACATGTGTCGGAGATACTCCATGTTCTCTCACTTTTTCATCCGATGAGTTATCTCCTCAATTGACACAAGGCAGCGAGGTTGTCCATGATGAAGTTGAAAACAATTTAATCATAGAACATACTTCACATTCCCCATCATCTCTTCTCTTGCATGAAGACAAATCTTCAAGTCAGCTTGCTGAAGCTGAAATATCTTGTGCAACCTGTGACAACGACGGGTGCCATCAGCAACAACAACCACCCTCAATCCATGCACAATATGGTTCAAGCTTCAAAATATGATTATGCAATTCTAGAAAGTTTCGGGACGTGTCAGGGAGTCGAGTCACTTCAACATCCATTGATGGTTATGTCAGGACCTTGCGACTCTGGCAAGCCCCCAAAACTCAATCAGATTTGGTTTCTCATGTACAATCCATCTATATGCATGGTTTCACTTGATGTGAGTTCACATGTAAAAAATGTTTGGTATTCCAGATGTGATCTCTCAAATTTTCAAAATTTCACTTATGACTGAATTCACAAATTTGTCACAGCGCATCCGTCTTCATGCACATATCTTGCATCAAACTTGGGATGGGAATGTTCCTCCCTCATGAAATCTAGGAATTATGAAATTTATCATCCCAAATATTGTCTTTTCCCATAATCATACTTATCAGATCTTCTGTCTCATGATCAACTCCTTAGTCTCCTTGCGAACCTTGTACTTCAAATCTGCTCGCTCATCACACCAACTATTCCCCTGTGTGATGATGAGCGCACAAGCTATCACATAAATAAAGTTCCTTTCATTTCACCACACCCCAACTGGTTTCACGCATTCACAGTGCTGGTGTCCCTTTTTCATTCATGTGATGACTATTATTCCTACGCAATTTTTCACCAGTTGCAAGGGGTGGTCAGTTAGGTCTAGCTCAAAATGAACTTGGTTCCATTGTTCAATGCATTCGCAAGATTGTTCAAATCAATTTTTCTTTGTTCTTTGCAAATTGGGAATCTGTTGTCTCAACAAACTCATCTGATCATTCCCCCATCTCGGGTGACTGTCATATAGCTCATCATTTTCCCAACAGTGCATTCAATGACAATTACTTCATGCTCTCTGGTCTTCACTATTTAACATCTTCTCCTCATATTTTTGTCAAGCGAGTGAGGCACTTCAGCCTGTGCTAATGGTTATGGTAGGTCCTCACTATCTTAGCATGACTCATGAGAATGATCAGATTTATTTTTATGTACAAGATTCCCATCGTGATCTCGTCTCTCCAATCAGAAAACCATCTTTTCACAGGTCGAGAGACCTTCCAAACATCCATTATGAATTTCACAATCCAATCACTCAGTGGCTGGAATAATCTTGCTTGGCGAGCCATGTTACAGGAAACAAGCTTCAATCCTTCATTGCGCTCGATAATAAGCTCATTGCAGATGAACACGCACTCGTAAGAGGCTTCTGAGGTTTTTCGAATAATAGTACCCATCGAAAAGGTAAGCATGTGTATTGGGCGGTCGTGACACATTTTCTTCCCATAGGCAAGACCTTCCTTTCTGTGTGCAAAAATTTCAGGCTTTTGTATTTTAGGTTGCACACTATTTCTTATTTGTTTTAATCACTTGTATCTTTATGGTTTCAGGTCGGTAATGACTACGATCGATTCACTGGAAATTTCATGTTACGTAATCCCAACTATCTCGCTGTTAGGTTAGGAGTAGGATTAGCTTCATCTTATTTTTCCTTCCTTGCACTCGTCTTGCACTCGTAGTCCCTCATGGTTTTCTTATTTTCATTATATTCACTTTAGCCATTTTTATTTCATATCTTATGGTTTTGTTTACTTGTTGTGTATTCATGTTCTTGTCCTGCTTTTCCCTTTCGTGTTTAGTTTTCCTTTTGTTTTCGCTACACGAATAAGTATTTTCCAATACTGTGTTCTGGATGTTGATTAAGTATGTGGCTAAATTTAAAGAGTCTTGTGACACTACAACACTTGGCCGGTTTGTGTCCGTCTTCTCTATTCTTGGTTGTAACTTTTGGCCGATGAAGCCTTGACGGAAAATATGATCTGTCTGTAAGGGAAGATCTGGTCAAATCATGAACCTGTGTCCAAACTGGGAAACCCCATGCATGTATTCAATCTTCTCCTTTATGTGTTCAAGCTTAATCCAACTAGTAGAAACAGAGAAGGGGGGAAATCTAAACGAGAAAACCTAAATCAGAGGTATTATATGCTTCTCTGAAGGAACAACCTCTTCTACTCTTAATATGTCGGGATCCATCTTCCCCCCAAAAAATAAATAAGTGCTTATACACAGTCCTATTTCAAAAAAAATACAAAGTCGAAAGAAGAGAAAGGATTCCTACGTAGAGAGGTGAAGTAAGAAACTCCACCGGGGGTACTGACCAAGCTTGCTGGTAGTGGAGAAATGATTATTTTCTTGCTTGACTCCATTGGGAATCTATCCCAGCCTACTAGTAGTAGAGCAACACCAGATATGAAAACTTATACTTTGCAAATCTTAAGCTTGCGAACCAAACTACCTTTCCTGATTTTGAAACACTACGATCTAGCTGGAAATTTTGTTATGTTTGAGTGAGTTGGTACAAGGCGAACCATGTAGGTCCATGGGGTAAGTGGGGAAGAAAAAGTAACCTACACAATGAATCAATACGTCCTACAAGGCCAAGGTCCTGTCCTGCAAATGAACCGAAACGAAGAAGTTGGTATTCAACCAGTGTGTCGATAAGTGTTGTAGCGGTTGCAACACCCTCCACAATTTTGGATTACATCCAAATTTTGGAGACTTCCTTGGTTTTTCCCCTTAATGATCGGAAACACTAATGAAAATGGAAATCCTATTCCTAAGTCTCTAGAAGGCAAGTATGGATATAGATTCTAAGACAATTATGTCCTCTATAATGATTTCCAGAACTTAACACTTCAGAAGGTCTTAGAATATACTAGTGATGACAGTAATGCTTGAACAAGAATGGAAAATGTGCTACTATTTAAACAAGTAAATAATGAACTACTGATCATGAAACTATTATCTTTGCTGCTGTCTAAATATAGAAAAGCGATTTAAGCTACTGCACTTAAAGAAATAAAAAATTGCAAGGAAAGTAAAACTAAAATCAAATTACACATTCATAATTTGATCCCTCGCCGGTAGTCCTGCTATGGCTTTCGGAGGTAACTGTCAATGATATGAGCAATTTAATATCTAATTGCAGAAAAGTAAAACTAAAATCAGATCACATCAATTCATAATCTAACCCCTCTCCAGTTAGTCTCGCTATGGCTTTCGGAGGTAATCATCAATAACTTGAGCAATCTGATATCTAAACTAACTAACAAAGCAAATGAATAAGACTGAAATCAAAGCATAACTGAAATTGAAAAGCTAAAAAAACAAAGTCAGCAGAGAGGTAAATCTCATGTCACTATTTGATGCAAAAACATGTAAAGAAAAAATATCTACAATCAACCAGTTGAACACACTTGCATGAATTAAAATTTCATGAATGGAAAATCTAATCTATCAAACTTGAAAGCAATCAAATGACATAATGAAATCAAAGCAAAATTACAAAATGAAATCTACTCTACCTTACATTCTAATATGCTCCATGACATCTACTTCACATCTCCTTCCATGTTGAGAACATCAAAGCTTTATTCAAATTCTTCAAAATTACAAAGTACAACAAAGCTCTCCAAAGCTTTCCAAAGCCATCTCACAAGCTAACAAGCTAAGACTTAAGAACTAACAAATGAAGGAGAGAGATCTCTTATTTATACAAAAAGATGAGAGTCATCTCATTAATGAGAGTCCATGAATCTCTCCCTCTACCTCTAGAGTCCTAATCAAAATAGGAACTGATAAGACACATGTCTTCTTAGAGTTACAATACAATTAGGAGATGTGACACATATCCTCATGATCCCATGATTCTTTCCACTCAAATTCGAATTTGGCCTTAGAGTGCCACATAAGGGTCTTCTAGAAGCCTCCTTTTGACCTACACATGTCAACAATCTCAACCCACTTGTTAGGTATAAGCATATGCACATTATTTTCTAATTTTTAACCACAACTTCACTTAAAAGGCTTAGAATTAATAAAGATTGGAAAAACATAAATGTGACCCAATGATAATGAAAGTGGGATGAATGTGGTGACATAGTAGTGAAATGGAGGTGATATAGTGGACATAATAGTGAAAGTGTAATGGTAATGAATGACATTTTCAAGACTCAACATACCTCCCAACTGAATTTATTGCATGTCCTCATGCAATATATATTACATTAACTCTTTTGCTCCTTGAGCTTTGGCTTAACTTTGCATGATATCATTTGATAACTTCATATTTCTGCAAAGTGTTTTACTTGAATTACAAAATGGTTGGTTCTTGTGTTACAACCATTTTTTTTGTTGTTGCCTTCTATTTTGATCTTTGAACTTTGCATAATGATAGTTTTATTATTGTTGCAAAGTATATCTTTATTTGATTGCATGATGGTTGGTTCTTGTGTGACAACCATGATTTTGTTTGTATCCAATTTATCATTTAAGCACTTTTTCAAAATCCATTGTATGCTCATAATGGAAATGTAATAATTAATATATGTTGGAAGTATGTGGACTCCTGAATATGATATGGATATGGAAAAATATGAAGATGAATGTATTCCCTCCCAACTGATGGTATTGACAATTTTATGAAATGAGGAAGAGAAATGTTTTTCCAACAATTATCATTCTAGTTTTTTATGGAATTCTATGGTCAAAAGTTAGAAAATGACGTACCTTCACTTACCCTTTAGAATGGATGAGTTGTATGTGTGGTGGCTGAAAAATTCTGATCATATTCTTCTTCAAGTGGCTGAACAAGAGGAGTCATGGATAAAGAGATAAGATGATTTTTTATTGCTTCTACTAAAACTTGTTGAATCTGCTCCAAAATGCTGAAAATAAGAGTCTTCATGTCTTCAAAACTCATTGGCACAATTCCTACTATGTGAAAAGATGTTCTGATGTCGAACATAGTAGGAAATTGTTGACTTAGTGGCCATTAATGGATGCCACTAGTCAACACGAGAACTCTCACCATTGATGACAATGAGAGTCAAGATGCCCAAACACATCTTGCTAGGTACGAATGAATTTGCCGATGTCGAGTCACCTCGAAGATCTAACGAACAAGGGACATTAATGTATTCCCATTATTTGTCAGCATGAGGACTTTCCATTAGGGCATGCAAGCCTCAAGGTGTTTTTACAAAGAACTTAGACTCAAAGGACTATGGACTCAATAATTTGCATTGAAGCAGGGCTTATTTACGACATGAAAATGACAGGTAATGGAAGATGAAAATGGAAGATGGCAATGGAGAGTAGAAATGGCAATGGGCAATAAGCATGTGAATGAGCCTCTTGCTTTTATTTGTGGGTTATGAATGGAGAAAAAGAAATGGAAAGTGTATGTGAATGTAAATGGAAAATATGGAGTGCAATGAGGTGAATGGTTTATTATGAAGTATGGATGTGATGGAGACAATAGTATCTGAAAATTTTTCAAGTATTTGGATCTGATTTTGCATTAGCATATTTCCTCTTTGTTGTTGATCATCCTTTTATGAAACAAATTGGTCTCTTAGAGAGACACCATTCTCTTGTAGTCATTTGTCCTTCCTCCTCGAACCTGCAAAAAAAACTAATACTTCTTCTGCAATGGAATGTAAGATTATCAAAGGAGAGAGATGGTAAATCTCTCTAGTTATGATATTTACACACAAAACTAAGAATTTGTATTAATGAAACAAATTCTCAAAGGAAAAATCAAAAGAATTTATACCTAATTTGGAATTAGTGCCTCAAGTTGATGTTGCTTCTTTTCAGCAATTTATTTCATTATTTTCTATTTCAAACTCTAATGAAGGATTTCTCATTGTGTAGATCTTGTTGAGATCTTTCCAAAGATACTTGAATCATCAAAATCTGATTTTGTATGAGAAAGTTAGGCTGATTGGAACAACGAGGTTTTTCAGCTGTGGAATTGGACTTCAGCTGCGGAATGTCGACAGTTTCTGTAGCTAAAAATCTTGAATAAAAAGTTAGCCATTCATCTTTCATCATTAGTCCAAAATTAATCAATATCTTCAGAAAAGTGAGCAAATAACTTATTCATTTCATTGATTCAAAATTATTATTTTTTCTTGACATGCGGCGACTTAGTGTGGCGACTTAGTGATAACACACAACTTGACTTCCCTTTGATCGGGGTCCTTTTCATCGAATTGGATCAAATGAATAGGACACCATCTATGTATTGACATTCCCCCAGCGACCCATGTGGCTTGTTTTGCTTGATGACACCTACAACCTAGAGTTTAACAAAAACAGCTGCAGAAAGTTGAACCAGCTGCGAAAAGTTGAATTAGCTGCGGAAAGTGGCTACATTCCGCAGTTAAAAGACATTCAACCATTAGTTTTGAAATTCAACACGCAATCCTCCAATTTTTTTATGATCAACAGCAAGATCAACTAGTACCAAGGCATAGTTCTCAAGGCCACTAATTAAAAGAATTCCAAAAGCTAGATTCAGCCATATGCTAATTATTGATTTACTCAAATTACTTAAAACCAAAGCATATAATCCACTCTCGCTGTAAGCACAGTTTGATAAATATGAAGTGGAAAATAGTTATGAGCTTGATCGGCACTTTTCATGGGATTACGGGTTGACAGAGGTCGTTTTATTGCAGAGTTTTTGGCTGAAAGTATGGTCAGATTACCAAGCACGCCATAATAAAGTTAAACACGTACACAGACAAGATCCATGAGTACCAACACTTGTGCCGATATTTTAGCAAGGAAAACACCGAGCATAGGAATAGCTGTTTATATGGGTGTTTGGAGAAGTTTGATTGAAATTGACATATCAGTTTGAAAGAGGCGTACTCAACCTGTTCATGTAATGGAGGAGTTAATCACTAAACATAGCCGTCTTCAATTGGGATTACTTGTTAACATGTGGCGATAAAATGCAGGAGACATGGTGGCAAAAGGTGGAAGATATATAGTTAATTATTAGTATGCCATTGATTTCAAATCAGAAGCAGCCGAAAATCAACTGTCAGTTAATTAATTCAAATCCTGTTTTTTTTCCTTGCGGCCTACAAAAATGGGCTCCAAAGAACCAAAAAATTCTCTTAAACCCCCACGAATTTCTTAAAACGGTTTCTGGGTTATCTAATTGACCCTACTGGCGAAAAAACCCATGTTTTATTTTTTCCAAATCCGCCTTCGTTTGGCCAAATCGTGCTCTCAAAGTTTGACGTTTTTCTCTGTTTTGCGTTTTTTTTCTAAATTGTTGTGTTTGAATTTGCAGGTTCATGAGCGTTTTGGAAAATTCTTGCAGCAGTATTATGAGCAGTCACAGTGGCGATAACCTACCATATGGAGATTTTCTTTGATTGTATGCGTTTGGAGATAGTATATGTCTGTCAGATTTACCTAAATCAACACACCTCTTTAAGTAATTTTGATCTGCATTTTGAAATTCCACTATTGAGCTCAGCGCTAATGGAATAAACTTTATATTGCAGATTTGTTGAAGCCGAACTGAGGATAAGCATCAATTCGTTGTGGCTGCATGTCACAATTCATTTTCTTGGCTTCTCGTTTCACGGTTTCGACCCTTAATTGATTGTTTATACTCCAAGTGCAATCCCTTGTTATACTTCATTTTGTTTGCCAAAAAGAAAGCTCTTAGCCCTACGTGGTTTTCATGGAGTAGGTTTTTTTATTTGTTTTTTAATTTGGTTTTTTTTTTTTGCCTTATTTTGTTAATAAAATTATATATGTTATATTTCCAAAATTAAAAATATACATATATATTTTACTAAACAAAATAATAAAATTTATTATATTCTTTTTAATGTATTTTTTTTAATTATTTTGTTAATAAAATTATATGTTATACTTTCAAAAATTAAAAATATACATATACATTTCATTAAACAAAACAATGAATTTTTTTATTTTATTTTTTTTGAATCAATTGAAATGATAAAGTTTATTTTGTCTCCTCTTTTTTTTCTTTTTTTTTTTTCTTTTTTAACATAACAATTCTCTTTCTGATCCTCTAGATTACACAAAGTGCACGGGGAGAGCATACTCAAGAATTATAAAAAAAATTTACATAACAATCCTTTTTCTGATCCTCCAGATCACACAAAATGCAGGAGGAGAGCATGCTCAAGAATTATTAATTTTTTTTCTTTTTAGATGTGAGAAATAAGGTCTCCTAATTACACTTCTCCGGCAACGGCGCCAAAATGTCTAGTCAATTTAATGTCTTAAATTGCTCTACATAAATTATCAATCCGGGTATCATAAACTGATGAAGTGTGGTGCACCATATGTGCTTAGTTAACATTTTTCTTACTTCGTTGTTTTATAGTTTTTGTTTTGTTTTGGGGTTTTGTTCTTGTTGATCTCCTAAAGTGTCTAATGCAAATGGAAATCCTATTCCTAAGTATCTAGAAGGCAAGTATGGATATAGATTCTAAGGCAATTATGTCCTTTATAATGATTTCCAGAACTTAACACTTCAGAAGGTCTTAGAATATACTAGTGATGACAGTAATGCTTGAACAAGAATAGAAAATGTGCTACTATTTAAACAAGTAAATAATGAACTACTGATCATGAAACTATTATCTTTGTTGTTGTCTAAATATAGAAAATTGATTTAAGCTACTGCGCTCAAAGAAATAAAAAATTGCAAGGAAAGTAAAACTAAATTCAAATTACACATTCATAATTTGATCCCTCGCCAGTAGTCCCGCTATGGCTTTCGAAGGTAACCGTCAATGATATGAGCAATTTAATATCTAATTGCAGAAAAGTAAAACTAAAATCAGATTACATCAATTCATAGTCTGACCCCTCGCTAGTTAGTCTCGCTATGGCTTTCAGAGGTAATCATCAACAACTTAAGCAATCTGATATCTAATTGCAGAAAAGTAAACTTAAAATCAAATCACATCAATTCATAGTCTGACCCCTCGCTAGTTAGTCTTGCTATGGATTTCGGAGGTAATCATCAACAACTTGAGCAATCTGATATCTAATTGCAGAAAAGTAAACTTAAAATCAAATCACATCAATTCATAGTTTGATCCCTCGCCAGTTAGTCTCGCTATGGCTTTCGGAGGTAATCATCAATAACTTGAGCAATCTGATATCTAAACTAACTAACAAAGCAAATGAATAAGACTGAAATCAAAGCATAACTGAAATTGAAAAGCTAAAAAAACAAAGTCAGCAGAGAGGTAAATCTCATGTCACTATTTGATGCAAAAACATGTAAAGAAAAACTAATCTACAATCAACCGGTTGAACACACTTGCATGAATTAAAATTGCATGAATGGAAAATCTAATCTATCAAACTTGAAAGCAATCAAATGACATAATGAAATCAAAGCATAATTACAAAATGAAATCTACTCTACCTTACATTCTAATATGCTCCATGACATCTACTTCACATCTCCTTCTATGTTGAGAACATCAAAGCTTTATTCAAATTATTCAAAATTACAAAGTACAACAAAGCTCTCCAAAGCTTTCCAAAGCCATCTCACAAGCTAACAAGCTAAGACTTAAGAACTAACAAATGAAGGAGAGAGATCTCCTATTTATACAAAAAGATGAGAGCCATCTCATTAATGAGAGTCCATGAATCTCTCCCTCTACCTCTAGCGTCCTAATCAAAATAGGAACTGATAAGACACATGTCTTCTTAGAGTTACAATACAATTAGGAGATGTGACACATATCCTCATGATCCCATGATTCTTTCCACTCAAATTCGATTTTGGCCTTAGAGTGCCACATAAGGGTCTTCTAGAAGCCTCCTTTTGACTTACACATGTCAACAATCTCAACCCACTTGTTAGGTATAAGCATATGCACATTATTTTCTAATTTTTAACCACAAATTCACTTAAAAGGCTTAGAATTAATAAAGATTGGAAAACATAAATGTGACCCAATGATAATGAAAGTGGGATGAATGTGGTGACATAGTAGTGAAATGGAGGTGGTATAGTGGACATAATAGTGAAAGTGTAATGGTAATGAATGAAATTTTCAAGACTCAACAAACACTCGGGCTCATCCCATGAGCTCCTGTTGAGTTTTCACACTCTTTTTGCTTGATCGATCATCGGTCATCTTTTGGCATGTTGATCGCTATGTCATGCTTGCAAGTTTGTTATGGCATTTTAAAGGTTGTCCTGGTGTGTATGAGTTGTTTTCACTTTGTCGACATCGGTCGCACTCACACAAATTTTTTTAAACATTTTCGCGCAAGTGTCGTCACGATCGTTCGAAGACATATTTCCACTGTCGCACTTGTCACTCTTAATCATTGAATCAACCTCACTGAGTACATGTTTTCTTGTTGGTTTGAGGTGTCTTGTCATCGAGTCATGCTAAGTGTGTGATCACATTGTCATGTATGCACAAGTACACTTGCTTCCACACTTAGTCAATTTTCCCGAAAATCTGTCGATCAAACAACCCTTTGTCAACTGGACCCAATCTCAGTGACCTTTCACTGTTGTCCAGAACAACACAAATCTTGAGGTTGTCCTCCGAGCAGCCTGCTTTACAAAATTCTAGAAATGATCTAGCTGACTGACTCCTAGAACTGCGCAAAAGTTGTCCTAGAAACTGATCCAATCTTCGCTTCCCACAAGACCTCCCATCAAACCTCCCACTGGGCAACCGGAATAAATGACTTGAGCTGTGACTCAGGGTTGTATTGATCTCCAAAATTGCATAGGGTTTTCCTTGACCAACCCTTCTTCCCCACTCTACAACCAACCTAGGAATTTTGTAGAGTTTTGCTTGACCATCCCTTCTTCCTCGCTCTGCAAATAGCCCAGAAACTGCACAGAACCGTCAGGGAGGCTTCCTTGCTGACTTGCTTTGCTCACTTAGAAAACTGCACATAACTAGTTATCGCTAGCCCTTCTTCGTCGCTCTGCAATCAACGTAGAAATTGCGCAGACCTGTCCAAGCCTGGACTGTCTCCCAGGATTGCAAAATTTTGACTAGCAGATCTTGTAGCTCGATCTTGTCCTCCTTTGGAAAACTGCACAGATTTTTTTGTCGATGCCTCCTGCTGCCTACACTATCTTCCCTAGAGAATTGTGCAGATCCCAGCGGGATGACCTGACCAGTGCTCCCCTTGAAAATTGCCCAGATTGGCCTAACAGTTCCCCGATACCCCTTGACCTTCCTCCCGAAATTTGTACAATCCTATCTCCCATTTGGGTTTTTCCCCACAGCTATCACTGTTGTCCTGAATTGTGAAAATTTGTCTCCTAGTGACATATTCATAGTTTTTCCCAACATTTCTCTGGAGCCTCGCATCATGACCTAATTTGTGCTCTATGCAGTTTTAGTTCCTTGTCCCTCTCCCAGTCGCCTGCACCGAAACGGAAAAAAATACATCATGATAGACTAGGAGATTTGTGAATTTGATGTCTTCTCACGATGATTGATTGCAGAAACAGGTACATTGATGAAACATGACGCGACGACGAACGATATGGAAAAGAGGCACATGCTAGAAAACTTGCTCCTGGTTGAACGAACACATGAAGCACATTGAGCAAGCAAGAAAAAGGGACACATTTACATGCACCATCAAGTAAATACCAAGACCATCGAAGACCCTGCGTACTTTGCCATGCGAAGGTGAAGACATATTACACTAAGAGCATATCATCACTCAGCAGCACAACAACTTGACACGGACACCACAGTCAACTAGTACATGTCAGCAGTTTCATGTCGAGTTGTTTCATGAGTTGTCTCAACCACATCACTACTATGGGTCATGTAAAGTTTAAAATTCATAAGAATTCAAATAGTCATGAAGGACGCCGAAGAGTCATAAGAGTTATTTATAACCCCTGGGCTATATATACCCCCCCATTGTACGAGAAAATGACTTTTCACTTTGGCTCCTCCCACATAACCTTGAGAGTCTGTAGCCTATTCTTTGAGGAGCGAGGAGTGGCTCCAATGTCCCACTACTGGGGCAAGTGATGTATGGTGTATAGATGTGTCTTGGATCTTTTTCTTAATTCAGAAGCCTGTCTCAGGCTAGCATGTTTTCACCCATGTTTTGTAATCGATTGTAAGACTATTCTTTAAACATTTGTAACGCATGTTTTCTTAACCTGTACTAAGATAGTTGAACTACTTCAGTTATTTTAGTACTCATATTATTGAAGAAGTGTTGTATTTTTTATCACTGCTATCCCATCCATGTGGACTACTCCACCGAACATTAGACAGGCCATATTTATGTTTTCTCGGTTTCAACGACCTTCATCCCTGGGTGGACTACTCCATTGGACGGTGTACGTGTTCTCCCTTGAACTTTGGTTTTCACGACTGCCGCATCTGCTGTGGAATATTCCGTTGGATGCTGGATGAACCCTTGTTTTTGTTCGCGTGTGATTTTTCCTAGGTTGGGACTTTTCCCTCTCATCCAGAGGCTCACTTTACCTCCCCCTTTTGACAGTAAGAAAGCCCAGACACAGAGTTACATTAAGCACTCACCAAACATACTCACCTCGCCTTCTTGAAGTTACAAGCATAACACTCTCATGTGTTGAACAACAATATCTAAGGCAAATCTCTAAGATAATGGCAACCAGGCCATTGTACCAGATGGGACTCCTACACCAAACGATGTGAGGTCTAGTTGGGACTTCATAACAGGGAGATCCCCTTTGTTGGAGGTTCCAACACCGTCAACATGCCCATATCCTTCAGAATCAACCTCCCACTCCCATACCAATTGGTTAGTTTATGAAAGAATTTGGGAGTAGTCCTTGGTCTGACTTATGCCCTTGTTGACTCAAATATAGAACATGTAAAGATGTATAGTTTGGCCCATCCAAAACTTTAAAGATCAACCCCTCTCTTGGCCAAACAGGAAGTACAATTGTGTGATGTACTGAGGAAACACCCGGATGCTTTTTCTTGGGATTATAACGAAATGAAAAGTGTGCATCCCTCAGTTTATACTCACCATATTTATATCAAAGAGGGATGCAAGCCTACGCACCAACCCCAGATAACGATGAAACCAAATATAAAGGACATTGTGAAAGAAGAATTACAAAAACTACTGGATGTAGGGTTCATAAACCCCATTTCATATAGTGAGTGGGTGTCACCCCTCCTGTTAGTTCCTAAGAAGAATGGGAATCAAAGAACCTGATTTGATTACAAGGAACTTAACAAGGCTACAAAGAAGGACCATTTTACTTTTCCCTTCATTAACCAAGTCATAAATGGCCTTGTAAGAAAGAAATTATTCTCCTTCCTGGATGGATTTAGTGGATACAACCAAATCCAGATCAACCTTGAAGACCAAGATAAGACCACATTTACATGTCCTTGGGATACCTATGCCTATAGAGTTCTTCCATTCGGTATGTGCAATGCCCCTGTTACTTTTTAGAGGGTAGTTTTGAGTATTTTTGCTGAACTTGTTCATGACTTTATTGAGATAGAAATGGATGATTTCACTCCTTATGGATGTGGCTTCCATGAAGCTCTCTCCAGTCTGTGAAAATTTGTGAAGAAATATATTGAAATGAATCTCCCATTGAGCCCTGAGAAATGTAAATTTTTTATGAATGCAAGGATTTTCCTTGGCCATTCTATATCCAAGGAGGGAATACAGGTCGACCCAAACAAGATTACCATCATCAAAAGGGTCCTTATCCCTCAACAGAAAAGAGATGTCAGGAGTTTCCTTGGATTAGTTGGGTATTATAGAAGGTTCATTAAAGATTTTAGCAAACTAGCTTCACCCTTGTTTGGTCTGCTGGCTAAAGATTCTGAATTTTGTCGAACAAGAAACTACCAAGAAGCCTTTGTAATACTAAAAGAAAAGTTGACCACTGCACCCATTCTTAGGGGTTCCAACTGGGAATTAGCTTTCCATATACATACAGATGCCTCAAACAAAGATGTAGGGGCTGCCTTAGGACAAATGGAAGACAAATTGCCTTATGTTATCTATTTCATTAGTAACAATTTGTCTAAATTTGATTTGAATTATACTGTCATTGAAAAAGAACTGTTGGTTGTAATGCATTCTCTAAACAAGTTTAGGCATTATATCACTGGTTATCAAACTTTGGTTCACATTGATCATGCAACAATTAAGTATTTAACGAATAAACTGATGTCAATGTTAGGATAATTAGATGGTTGTATTATTACATAAATTTTATTTGACTATTGTTGATAAACCAGCGAAGGAGAATGTGGTTGTATATTTCTTGTCAATAATTACTCTTCCTACAGGAAAGGAAGAAATGATATTTCAGGATAGAGCATCTTTTATTGAGGTGGAGGAAGGCTTTGTAGATTTCTCCACTGACACTAGGGGATTTGGGGGGTTATGATGTACTTGGAGATAGGGGGGTCAAAGATGCCTATGCTTAGTGGGCAACTCATGGGGCAGCATGCCCTATTATACAACAATTAGCATGGAGGGTCCTCTCTCAAATTACTTCATCTTCTTGTTGTGAGAGGAATTGGAGCACTTATGGGAATCTATATAGTTTGAAAAAGAGCAAGCTTGAGCAATCTAGGGCAGATACAATGGTGTATGTGTACACCAACCTTCATCGTATTTACAGGCAGATGCAGGAGTGGTTGAAGGGAAAGACAAAGATGTGGGATGTGTTTCTTGAAGATATAGGTTTGGACAACAGTTTTGAGTTGGCATTAGCTAACATCGATCTTAATGACCCAGTGCTAGAGCCAGTGACTTTTGATGATGAGTCAAAGTATCTTGAGGGGTCATCCTCCACACCAACAAATGTAGTAGCAGATCTTGGATTGGGCATAGAGGAGGAGGATGGAGTAGAGTTAGATGGTAGTGGCGGTGATGGTGATTATGACATGGATAGAGTGATGAGTCGTGGACTCATGGGTCACTGGCTAGTGGCTAGTGACTTGTGAGTCATGACCAATACCACTGACGAGTCATGACAATGACGAGCTATGATATTCCTACTTATTTTGTATCTACTCTTTTGTATTTTCCAGTGGCATTCTCTCATGAGTCAGTGTTTATGTAAACAATAATACATTTTGATTTCGATGACTTAATGGAAAATCTACATTTCACAGTTTTAATATCTAAGTTCTAAATTTATAGTTAATAGTTTCTTATGTGCTTGTACATGAACAATGAACATTGAACATTCAAGAATAAGACTAAGCATATCACGTTCTAATTTCTAAATTCTGATTCTATTTATTTTTTTAAAATGAACTATAAACTTTGAAGTAATTATATTTTAATTTGATTAGATAAACTGCAGCGTGCAATTTAATATGGATCAAGAACTATATTTCGGTGTGTGTGTGTGTGTGTGTGTATATATATATATATAGATATAACTTGTCCCTCCTGTCTTATTTCTGTAGTCGTTGGGTTTCATGTTGAATACTCCTATTTACGTGTCCTACGTGTCTCATATCCTCATGTCATGTGACTTAGTGTATTACTTACATAAAACATATTATTTTTTTACCAATTTCATCGCTATATGAAAGCAACAAAACATTTATGTTTTGATATTGCAAGTCCACATGGACTGCCGCTACGCTAGAACATGTAATTTGGGGAGTTCTCATTAGTTTTTAAACTAATGGAATATGTGGTTTGAGAGTTCTCAAATAAAATGGGTTCAGAATATAATTTAGATTAATTATGAAATTAATCTAAATAAAGATATTATATATATATATATATATATATAATAATTTTAATAATTTAATATGTTTGTTTGTGAATGTATATATATATATATATATAAATTAAATTATTATTATTATTTTATATTGTGAATTTAAATCAAAATGATCATTTTATTAGAAATTATTAAATTTAAAAATATATATTAATTTTTATTATTTATTTATAACAATCTAATTAAATCATTGAAATATATAAAATAATAAATATTGTATAAATTGAAATATAAATTTAGTGTGATATTAATATATATCATAGTTACGAGATTTTAGGGGAGTAATAATTGAAGAGGCCTAGATCTGGAGGTGTGGAGCTTTGAAGCACTAGGGTTTTGAACAGGGGGTGACAGGAACGAGCTGGTAAACAATGGAGGGGCTTGGAGGAGGGAGCTCCACTCCCTCCTACAGTAACGTGGTTTCAAATAGAAGCAAAGAGGCGAGTCTGAACAATTCTCGGAAAACAACGGAGACAAAGACAAAGACAACAGGCACTCACAAGCCGGGCAGCAGCAATTCCCATGAAATGGAAGGGACCCACAAGGAAACTAGGAGGGAAACGAATCCTAGCGACAACAGTCAGAGAACTGAGAAAATGTCTGTGACAAGACCCTGCAAGCCCAAGGCCAATATTAAACCCTGGGTGGTCTTAAATGATCCTGCACTACAGGTGCACAGAGATCACATGGCGACTTATGCGATCATTTGTAAGTTCATGGGCATATGGCCCACGGAGAAAGCGTTGAACACATGGATAAGAAACAATTAGAAACCGAAGGGAGAAATAAATCTACATCTTGGCTCCAAGGGTTTCTTCACAATGGTTTTCACTAACCTAGAGGACAAAGACAGAGTTTTCGAAGGAGGACCCTACTTCTATGCTGCCGCAAGCCTTTACATGCGACCTTGGGTGATGAACTTTGTTCCGGAGCGAGAAACATTCACATCGGTCCCGGTATGGATTAGATTATACTCCTTACCTTTAGATTATTGGATGTCGGAATCTTTAAAAGCTATAGGTAACAAATTAGGGCATTTTATAAAGATATCAGAGGCGACTCTACGAGGGAAATATACCTCCTTTGCTCGCATATGTGTAGAGATGGACTTATCAGGAGCACTCCCGGATGAAGTCATCCTAGAAGTTTATGACGAGGAATGGGTACAGGCAGTTGACTATGAACACATCCCATTCAGATGCCGTAAATGTCATGAACATGGACACCTCTTCAGAGACTGCCCACTAAACAAAAAGGAGGAACACCCGAAAACCAACAAAGGAAAAGACCCTGAAGGTTTCACCAAAGTGGGAGGCAGAGGGAAAGGAGGGACAAAAAAGTCTCAGAAGAAACCTAGTGAAAGCAAGTTACCAAGTCACAACAGTTTTGAAATTTTAGAAGAAGAAGGAGAAGAAAATGGAATGCACAAGAACCCAGAGGACTATCAAAGAGAGAAGGAAAAAGAGGACAACATGGAAATCATACAGGAACACAATGAACAAAAGGGGGACCCACCGAGCACTATGGAACTTGGAAGGGACCATGAGATGACCCCAAGCGAAGTAGGTATGGAGGACCAAGACCTACAGGAGATCCTTGAGAGGGAGAACCTTGAACTAGAAAAGTTTTTAGAGTAGGGAATCAACAAAGGTATTGACTCTCTACCACAAGAGGAGTTTGATAGAGTACAACAACTATTCCTCAACAGGTCTCACACAAAGGCTGTAGGAGTCAAAAGGAGCCACGACAGCCAGGAGAACAAAGGGGTTAAATCAATGGGGATAATATCAGGACACTCCAACAAAAACCCAGGCAAGAAAAGAGGAAGGAAGAGACAGAATGAACTGCTGACAGAGTGTGGAAAACTCATGATTAATTCAGGTAAGATGAAAGATCTCACCAGTTACTCCTTTACAAACCCATCATTATGAAGCTTACAACCTGGAACATTAGAGGACTAGGGAGTAAAAGAAAACAAAGAAATCTCAGTAATAGAATAAAAGAAGAAAAACCAGATATGGTGTTTATACAGGAAACAAAATGCTCAGTAGATAAAATTAGAGGCATAGCGAATGGCTAATTAAGTATGAGTATCTAGAAGTCAAAGCATATAAATCAGCTGGAGGAATTCTCATTCTATGGAATCCTCAAAAATTTGGGATCCTCGATGTTGAGGCATCCAGAAACCACCTTTCATTGGTTATCCAACCTGTGGGGGACAAGGATTGTTACCTGATCACTAATGTCTATGGTCCTTAACTACTAGAAGATAAACTCAGGCTCCTCACCTCTCTGGAGGAACTGAGAGAAAGACAACCTGCAATGCCCTGGATTCTGGGGGGGGACTTCAATATGATCAAATCTCTCACAGAGAAAAAAGGAGGAACCAGAACACTTGGTAGAGACTCAATATCCTTCCAAAACTTCCTCAACAATATGAGATTGGTGGATATGAATACAATAAATGGCATTTTCACATGGAACAACAAAAGAGGGGGAACTTCCCAAGTAGCCTCAATATTAGACAGATTCATAATCTCAGAGGATCTCCTTCTCACCGGTCGTATCATGATAGCTTTCGTACTCCCTTTTGGAGGCTCGGACCACTTTCCCATCCAACTGGAAGCTTCCTTTATTGGAACCCTGAGGAACAGACCCTTCAGGTTTGAAAATGTCTAGCTCACTCACCCTGATTTCATCACTAACATTGGAAATTGGTGGACTGAAGAAATACCCACCCAAGGTACAAAAATGTTCCTCCTGCATCATAGACTCAAACACATCAAGAGAAAGCTTAAAGAATGGAACAAAAAAGAGTTTGGCAACATCTTTAAAGCCAAAGGAGAAGTGGAAAAGAAATTATAGGAAATTAACCAAATTCTCATCACAGAAGGCTTCACAGAGGAAAGGAAAATGCAAGCGGACTCACTTCAACAAGAATGGGATAACGGATGCCAACAGGAGGAAATATTCTGGAGACAGAAATCCAGAGTGCAATGGATTAAGGAAGGGGATAGAAACACTAGGTACTTCCACAACTCTACCATGGCACACATGGCTCATAATAGGATCAAAAAACTTATAGACCCCCAAGGGATAGAACAAGACACTCATACGGAAATGGAAGATGTACCGGTTCAACATTTTCAAAGTATTGCAGACGAGACCATGGCTAACAGATCTCAATTCACTAAAAGATTTACTCAGCATATTCCAAAACTGGTAACCAGGGAAGACAATTATAATCTCAATAGGCCAGTGACAGAGAGAGAGGTCAATGAAGTAATAAATGAGATGCATAATGGGAAAGCTCCGAGCCGAGATGGTTTCAATGTTGACTTCTTCAAAACATGCTGGGAAATAGTCAAACATGACAATCTGGATGTTGTGGAAGACTAATTAAGTATGCGTATATAGAAGTCAAAGCATATAAATCAGCTGGAGGAATTCTCACTCTATGGAATGCTCAAAAATTTGGGATCCTGGATGTTGAGGCATCCAAAAACCACCTTTCATTAGTTATCCAACCTGTGGGGGATAAGGATTGTTACATGATCACTAATGTCTATGGTCCTCAACTACTGGAAGATAAACTCAGGCTCCTCACCTCTCTGGAGGAACTGAGAGAAAGACAACCTGCAATGCCTTGGATTCTGGGGGGGGACTTCAATATGATCAAATCTCTCACAGAGAAAAAATGAGGAACCAAAACACTTGGTAGAGACTCAATAGCCTTCAAAACTTCCTCAACAATATGAGACTGGTGGATATGGATACAATAAATGGAATTTTCACATGGAACAACAAAAGAGGGGGAACTTCCCAAGTAGCCTCAAGATTAGACAGATTCATAATCTCGGAGGATCTCCTTCTCACCGGTCATATCATGACAGCATTCATACTCCCTTTTGGAGGCACGGACCACTTTCCCATCCAACTGGAAGCTTCCTTTATTTGAACCCTGAGGAACAGACCCTTCAGGTTTTAAAATTTCTGGCTCACTCACCTTGATTTCATCACTAACATTGGAAATTGGTGGACTGAAGAAATACCCACCCAAGGTACAAAAATGTTCCTCATGCATCATAGACTCAAACACATCAAGAGAAAGCTTAAATAATGGAACAAAAAAGAGTTTGGCAACATATTTAAAGCCAAAGGAGAAGTGGAAAAGAAATTATAGGAAATTAACCAAATTCTCATCACAGAAGGCTTCACAGAGGAAAGGAAAATGCAAGCAGACTCACTTCAACAAGAATGGGATAACAGATGCCAGCAGGAGGAAATCTTCTGGAGACAGAAATCCAGAGTGCAATGGATTAAGGAAGGGGAGAGAAACACTAGGTTCTTCCACAAGTCTACCATGGCACACAGGGCTCATAACAGGATCACAAAACTTACAGATCCCCAAGGGATAGAACAAGATACTCATAAGGAAATGGAAGCTGTACTGGTTCAACATTTTCAAAGTATTGCAGAGGAGACCATGGCTGACAGATCTCAATTCACTAAAAGATTTACTCAGCATATTCCAAAACTGGTAACCAGGGAAGACAATTATAATCTCAATAGGCCAGTGACAGAGGGAGAGGTCAATGAAGTAATCAACGAGATGCATAATGGGAAAGCTCCGGGCCCAGATGGTTTCAATGTTGACTTCTTCAAAACATGCTGGGAAATAGTCAAACATGACATTCTGGATGTTGTGGAGGACTCGAGAAAATCTAAAACTGTTCTGAGAGCGCTTAATGAATCCTTCATTGCCTTAATCCCTAAACAGGAAAAAGCTGTTACTCCAGACAGATTCAGACCCATAGCTTTATGCAACGTGGTGTACAAAATCATCTCCAAAGTAATTGCCAACAGACTCAAACCCCTTCTTCCAACACTTGTGTCGGAGGAACAGACTGGATACGTGGAAGGCAGGCAAATTCTCAATAATATCATTCAAGCTCATGAAGTGGTGCATTCCCTCAAGACCAATAAGCAAGCAGGCATGATAATACAGCTGGACATAGCGAAAGCTTATGATAAACTAAGCTGGTCTTACATCAGGGAAGTTCTTAAAGCATATGGCTTTGACTACAACTGGATAAGATGGGTCATGGCTCTTGTTACCACTGCCAGTTGTTCTATTATTCTTAATGGCTCCCCTTCCAGAACCTTCAGGCCATCGAGAGGTCTCAGGCAAGGTGATCCTCTCTCCCCTTTCCTCTTCATTCTCATGATGGAAGGATTGGGTAGAGCAATCACTTCAGCCAAGGAGGAAGGAAGAATCTAGGGACTTAGACTCACTCAAAATGGGGATACTCTGACCCATCAACAATTTGTGGACGACACTATGCTGCAGGGCACACCCATAGTCAAGGAAGCCAAAGCTTTCAAACAAATCCTGCATGAGTTTGCACTGGCTGCTGGTACTGAGGTAAGCCTCACAAAATCTAAAGTTTTCTTTTTCAATACTGATATTTCAATTCAAATAAATCTCTCCAAAATCCTAGGATTTCAAAGAGAGCTTCTGCCTTCAAAATATCTGGGAATACCCCTCACAGACAAACCACTGAGCAAGGACATCTGGGAGTCTGTAACGAACAAATTGAAGGACAAAGTCAGCAAGTGGACAAGCAGATCCTTGAATTTAGTAGGGAGGCTAGTCCTCACTAAGGCAGTACTTCAAACCATCCCAATCTACATGTTATCAACCCTTCTGGCACCAACAGGAGTCTTACAGCAAATTAGGAATATTCAAAGGGATTTTCTTTGGGGCAAAGGGGAAGAGAAAAAGAAATGGGCTTTGGTAGCTTGGGAAAAGCTCTGCAAACCCAAATCCCATGGTGGTTTGGGTCTCCAAGACCCAGATACTCTAAGCAAAGTTTTGGGGGCAAAACTTTGGTGGAGATGGCTAAAGGAAATAAGAAACCCCTGGGCTAAACTCTGGAAACAAAAATATGCTATGGATTGGCAAGAAACGGACCACATAAGAATGACAGGACACATTAGAGGTTCTCATATTTGGAACAAGGCCTCAGAGAATAGAGCTTTAGTTCAGAAACATAGTTTCTGGGAGATCAAGAATGGAAATCTTGCCTGGTTTTGGGAGAACAACTGGCAGCAGGGAAATAACCTGGGTAAAGAGGAACTAGATATCATCCAAAATGACACCATCAACATAGGGCTGAAAAAATTAAGTGACTATTGGTATCAGTGAAGGGACAATGGTAAATGGAGAATTTGGAAGCTACCAGATTATAGTGATGAGACCCCATTGAAAACCCAAGCTAAAGCTCTGGAAGCCATTCTGGAAAAGAGACAAATTTTGACCTCAACCTCGAATGATCTGCTAAGATGGGGTAGCAATAACGAGGGTATCTTCAACCTCAAAGAAGCCAAAAGAATAGCCATGGGACTTAACTTCCCAAGCACTGACAAGACTTGGAAAGACCTATGGAACAACCCACACTGGACGAAGATCAAACTGTTCAGGTGGCTGGTTCAACACGAAAAGATTCTAACTTGGGAGAATCTCAGAAAGAGAGGTTTTGCTGGTCCATCAAGATGCCAATTATGTGGCATGCAGGAAGAAACTATGAATCATCTTCTCAACCTCTGCTCCTTCACCTCAACCTTATGGAATTGGGTAGCAGATATCTTCAAGCAGACAGACAGGAATGAGAATGACATCAATGGTACTTTGAAGAACTAGAGGAAGGACTTCTCGGACAATGAGACAGTAAATACAGCCTGGGCTCTGATTCCAGGATTCTTGATCTGGAATGTCTGGAAAGAACGTAACAACAGGATCTTCAAAGACAAATCCGGCTCAGCTCAAAGCATCACAGCACAAATCCTAAAACAGCTCAAAGAAACTGTAAATGCCCTCTGGAAGCATTCTCCTGAAAAGCCCCCGGGTCACCGAGATGCTCAAATTCTGGAATTGTTGGGACTACAGTCACACGTCCCTAAGGGCTTAAATAAGGCAGCAAAGCACATTTCAGAAGGAAAGGCTTTCTGGCAACCCCCTCCACATGGCTTTTTAAAATTCAATATAGATGGTGCCTCAAAAGGTAACCCTGGGGATGCTAGTTATGGAGGAGTCATCAGAGATGAAGAGGGCAACATTAAAGTCATCTTTCACAGTCACCTGGGGAGGACCACCAACAATATCGCTGAACTCATGGGCATGGAGCAATGCTTGGAAATCCTGATAAAGTACAATTTACATAACACTATCATCGAGGTTGACTCGGAATTAATCATTAATTCGGTCAAGCGGCTAGGCTCGGGTACTGCACCAGACAAAGTCTCGAGACACTGGAGACTTTTGCAGGTCTATCACCGAATTCAATCGCACCTAAGAATTCTAAGAACTCTCAGTTTTGTTCATGTGCGCAGAGATGCCAACAGAGTAGCGAACTGGCTAGCCAATGAAGGGGTGAGATGCATAAGAGACAACAAGCACTGCTTGTGGGAGTCGGTACCCGAAGGTCAACCGTGGGAGGAATGTTACACTCTGGCCCACGCAGACAAGGAGCAGTATCAGCACAAGCAGGGTATCTAATAGTTAACCTTTCATTAATGGACGACAGGGGTTTGATAGAAAATCAACCTGAGATTGGGCATACTTGGGTCTCGCGGAGAAACACCATAGATAGCCAGCTCATTGGTGCTGCTCGGAGCTTGGTTAGTGAGCGGGCAACTGAAATTTTGTGGCAATCCGTCATAACATGTGGCTCAGATGATTGGAAGGTAGCAGGTGTAGATTTTCTGCGGTTTCGCGTTTTCGGATGGCAAAGTGGTTTCCGGGTTATAAGGCGCCCTCAAAACCCGAAGTGGTTTCCCAGAAATGTATGCGATGCCACTCAGTGGTCAACACGTGGCACTCAGAGGAGAGAGAATACCGCCCACATCGGGCGGGTATTCCTCCTGCTTCTTCTCCGCCCGATATTTCCCTCAGTCGTTGGATCTTGGAGCTATAGATCAACGACGTAGGTTCGAGGAACAGGTTTGTGGGTCCGGGGGATCATCGGGCGGGTATTCCCCCAGCTTTTTCTGCGCCCGATATCTCCCTCAGTCGTTGGATCTTGGAGCTGCAGAGCAACGGCTTAGGTTCGATGAGCAGGTTAGTGGGTCCGAGTGAACCCCACCGGACCCGAAATATTTTTGATAAGGTCTCTTTTTCCCTCTCGGGGTCCGTTTATCAATCTGTCAGGTTCTCGTTCTGTTTTGCTCTCAGGCTGTGGAGGCTGTGAGTTTGGTTTTTCGTAGGCCCTAGGTTAGTTTTCTCAAAATATTGTCTTTCTTCCTTAAGCCGGAAGATTTGCTTTCTTTTTCAACCCACTTTCTCCTCAAGAACAATATATTTTATATAACATATTTTTAGTAATAAGATAATGGAAGGACCGATGGTTGCTTTAGCATATTTATATATAGTTACCAAATTCTTAAAAATCGGTTTAAACAAAAAATAAAAAAAAAATACGGAAATCGTTGCAAATTCGACAATCCGATTGTACGTCGAATAATTCGATTGGGGATATTCGACAATCCGGTTCGTACTTGGAATAATTTGATACAGATTCGATTCGTTAATCACGGAGGTGACAGAAAATTGGGATAATAGTTTTTGTTTTTCAGAATTCATTTTTAAGGTTTGCTTTTTTCTTTTCTTTTAAGGCGTGTTTTTCATCTATTTTTAACCACCCAAATATTTGCAAAGATATTATTTATAGGGTTAATTTTGACTTTGATGTTTGGGTAAATAAATATATTTTGGAAGTTCATTGTACTGTAAATTTGTAATAGGAAATGACACTTAATTGTTATGCTAAAAATTCTATTTACCATTTCAGTTATGTTGAGAAGGCTCACAAAATGAGAAAAGAAAGAATTTCAATGGGAAATTTTCTATTTCCAGTTCAAGTTGCATTGAAAAAGTTCAAAAAATGAGAAAAAAAAAAAATCAATAGTGAAATTTTCCATTTTCAATTTCAGTTGCATGGAAGATTGAGCCTGAGGAAAGAAAGAATAAAATAATTTAAATATGTTTATATCAGCTAGAAATCTTACATAAATAAGTTTTCAGTATTTAGTTTTTAAGTATGTATTAATTCAAAAAAATTAGGAAGAAAATTTATATTGAAATTTTGAGTTTTGAAAAGCAGGAAAAATTTAGAGGAAAAGTGTGGTTTTCCTTTGTAAATTGTAATTTTAAAACTATTTATATTGATTAAAATTATTAGAATTATTTAAATTTCCAAATGAATAAGAAAAAAATGAACAGAAAGCATTGTTGTTACATGAAAGAAGTATGTTTAAGATGTATATTATTGAATTTTTATAGAATTGAAATTTTTTCATATAAATTTTTTATCTTATCGAATCTGAATGGAATTCTAATTTGAACTTGAACTTGGTAACTATAATATATATTATATTTAGAATATAATAATAAGTATTTAATTTATATAGAACATTTAATATTTATATCTAAATTTATATAATGTTCTATTTGTTTTTTTAGTTTGTTAAGTGGTCTGAGTTTAACAGAGATTATATCAAGCTTAACTTGTGGTTTGAGAAACAGCGACCAAAACCTCCTATATAATTTCTTAAGGAGTTATCTTTAGTGCGACTACGCCATCAAAATCAAGTGAAGATCTCACCTCCTATATAATTTCTTAAGGAGTTATCTTTAATGCGACTTTTTGGATTTTCTGGTGCCGGATGAAAAATTTGAGATAAAATCTTGATTTGTGTTATTTAAACTGGTTTTTTTACTCTATATATGGATTCAGCACCCTCAAAAACCCGTAGAACACTTGGATTGTGGAAAGGATACCTATCAAACTTGTGATTTCAATAAATTACTTACCAATTTTAGAAAACTTAAAACAAAAGATGAATCCCACAAAATGTCTCATTCCTTTCTTTCTTGGTTTGTTGGTCCAAAAACCACCAAAAAAAACTTCCAAAAAATCAAACTAAAAACAACTCTCGATTTCTTAATCTTTATAAGTAGGTAACCGTTTCCTACCACGAGTCCTTCGCTGTCCATATAAATGACAAACGAAAATAATTATCGGCGAGCATATGGAGGAGTGAGCCATTACAATTCGCGCCACCGTCTCTCCTATATATCATACCATTCATAAATCACGTGTGCTGCAGAAAGGCAAACGCTATCAGAGGCGCCAAAGGCGTGGATGACGCCATGAATCACGGCTGTGAAGTGCAATACAATCAATATGTATATATTTATGTAAAATACAGTATTTATTTCCATTGGTCTCTTTTTTTTTCTTTCTAATATGGGACTCAACTATTTTTTTTTTTCGTTTGTTCGAAAAAGATGAAAGGGGACATGTTGAAGTCCCAAGTATGGGGCCCATGAGACTCACTTTGTTGTGATTAAGTGTCAGCCACCATGGTTCTTTCTATGGTTAGCTACATTTTCAAGGTATTAAAGCTGCCTTATCCAGGAAAGCTATGGCATTTCTTGGGGTTGCAAACCTTTGTCTGGCTTCATATCATAAGTGATTATTGAATATATTATCTAGTCATATCATGTGATGTGGATGGTTACTTTTAAAGGTTCATTCAATTGGTCGTTGCAAATCATGAGATGTATGTCTCTAAAGAACCCTACTCAATAATTGCAATATTGCACACGTTGACAAGTGCTAATGCTTATTACATTAAGGTCAATAGTAACATCATTATCTCTATGATCACTGCATTTTCTATCTACCTCCAAATAGAAAGCTCATTATGCCTTCACTTATTGGCCTCATCACTTATCATGAAAAGTTTCATCATCATGAAAGATTTTTTTAATGACAATTTGATATGTGTTAATGGTTAGACATTATAGAATCCCATAAGACATTATAGAATCCAATGAAATATGGGATTTTATGTATTTTTTAAATACACTAGAGTGTGCAAAGTATAGAATATATTTTTTTTAAGTAAAAGGAATGGGTTATTTTTGTTCTTAATGAATTTTTTTTCTTTAAAAATAATATTTAGTTAATTAAAATTAATATATTATAAATCAAAATTTAGATTAATAATAATAATAATAAAATTTAAAAGATTAGTGTATGAGGCTTTCTTGTTTGTGAGACAAATGATATATATCCGCTTAATGATGACTACTAAGTCTAAAGAGACATACATACTTTATTCCTTGGTTTTGAAATCGTAACTTTTTACAAAAAAACACACACTCTTAACCATTAAGCCGATTCAATAAAATATAATTAATTGATTATTAAATTTCATTTATATATTAACAAAAAAACTTTCTTCAAGTTTTAATATTTAACCCATTAAATTTAATATATTATAAATCAAAATTTAAATTCAAAATATTTTATTATTATTATTATTAATTTAAAAAACATATAATTTTATTTTACTAATTGATTATTGAATTTCATGTATATATTAATATTGATTAATTTCAAAATTTTAATACTAATCTAAATTTATGTAAAGATCAAAATTATATATATAGATATATATATATATCAATCATCTAATTCGTTAATATAACATTGTGTCCATTCGTAATAACTTTTTTCCCTACTAAATTCTAAAGCACCTTACTGCTTTAGGTAATAATTAATATAAATCATTTTAAACATTTTCAAAATATTAATATGAATATTTGATTCTAAATCAAATAATATAATTCCAATTTTGCATATTTTTATAATATAACAATTTTTTTGGGAAAACACTATTTAATTACCGAATATAGTTTTAATTTAATATTATATTTTATGAATTATATTTAGATTATGGGATGATAAAGAGTAAGATGGAAAAATGAAACTAAAGTATTATAAAGAAATGATTAATCCCAATCTTGATAACCAAAATTAGTTTTATGTCTTGATCAATGCTAAGAAGAAAATGAACATTGCTAAGATAAGAACTAATTCTCATTAGCTTCAAAGTGAAACTGGGCATTGGACTAATCCTAAAACACCTTGGGACCAAAGAGTTTGTCACCTTTGCAATACTAAGAGGGTTGAAGATGAAAATCACTTTCTCTTGGACTAATCCTAAAACACCTTGGGACCAAAGAGTGTGTCACGTTTGCCATATTAAGAGGGTTGAAGATGAAAATCACTTTCTCTTGGATTGCCCCACTCTTACTCACATTCGTTCTATTTTTCAAAATCTTTGCCACACTACTAACTTTGTAGACTTGTTAAATCAACAAAACTATGATGATATAGGAAATAAAATATTAAAGAACCTCAACTAATATTTAAGAACTTGTTAAATCAACAAAACTATGGTGTTATAGGAAATAAATATTAAAGAACCTCAATTAATATTTTACTTTCTTAAGGTCCGATAGACCACATTAGTCTTAGTTGATGTTAATTATCATCATTATCATTATTTTTTTGTTATCAATTACAATATTTTTACTTTATTATTTTATAAAAAATCAAAAACGTTATTAATTATTGATGTAGATAGTGAAATATTTTATATTTTGTATTAATTTTTTTTTTAAATTTTTAAATTTCATTGATTTATATATTTAAAATATAATTTCAATAATATAAAATTGGAATGTTATAATAATTACATCATTCAATTTCAAAATAATCGTTTTTGAAAAAAAAAAAAAAAAAACTAAATTTTATAAAATTGGAATGTTATATAATTACATCATTCAATTTCAAAATAATCTTTTTGAAAAAGATAAAAACTAAATTTTATAAAATTGGAATGTTATAATAATTACATCTTCAATTTCAAAATAATCTTTTTGAAAGAGAAAAAAACTAAATTTTATAAAATTGGAATGTTATAATAATCCCATCATTCAATTTCAAAATAACCTTTTTGAAAAGGAAAAAACTAAATTTTAAAATGAAAATGAAAATATTTAAACTTATTTATTATTTAGAATAATATCTTTTAAATTAAAATTTATAATAATCAAAATATTTATTTTATTTTATTATTTTGAATTTCATATTTTAATTTTTAAAATGTATATTAGATATTTTATTATTTTGAACTTCATATTTTAGTTTTTAAAAGGTATATTACATACATTTTAATTGTAGATTAAATTTAAATTTATAATTTAATATTTTAGAAAATATTGTTTATATATAATTAGTTTTAAAGGTTATTTCAAATAGTTTAGAGTTAGATTTGAAGTTTTTTGATATTATTATTAGTTGTTGCTGATCACTAGTTCGATTCTCTTGAAACGAGGTTCCATAATCAAAACCTTAAAATTTACTTCGATTTACCGTTTACAAAATGTAAAGAAATACTAAAATATTTTATGTAATTTCATTCCAATATATATATATATATATATATATATATATAAATATAATTCACAATGTGTACCACTTGTGTATTTATTTCACACAGGATTCCCCAATGATTATTAACATTTATAAAAGTGTACATGTTTCATCTTCATGAAATTTGATTTATAGTTTTACAAAAATATTTTTTTTATAATATTTTTAATTAAATTAAAATTTAAACTTATTATATATTATTAGAAATATAAATGTATTACTTAAAAGAAATTGGGTAGATTTAGAAACTAAGTGTTGTATATTTTCTTTATGTTATTTTAATATGCTATAGATGTGTCACTGAAAGTTTCAATGAATAGAAAATAATATTTAAGGTTGATGAAAATATTAGCATAAATTTATTTTGGCTAGTTTATATTATTATTTATTAGTCTCTACCAAAGCAAGACTCTAGCAATCGATTTGCTTCCCATTAGTTGAACTTTGACCAATATATTCTCTAAAGTTTAACTTTATTATTATATATATATAGAACCAATTGTCATCGTCAGATTGGCTCATATTTTGAAGGTCTTGTTTCCACCTTCATGACACGTGCAATGGAGCGTAATGAAAGTATCACTCTTTCAGCTGGATTCTATGCCATGTCTAAGGTTTGTGCATCTCCCATCGCTATTATTACTCTAATCATTCTTTCCACCCAGTTCTACTCAACCGTCAACCAATGCTAGAAGGTAACGAATTAACAAAATGCATGACCATAAGAAAAGCATGCCCTTGCATCTAATATTTTGTTTACCATTGTCAGATTCAATATGAGCTGGAGAATTATTAGCATGCCAGTGTCCTACATTGTGGAAGCAAAGAGATATGGTTAAACATATCGCTAAGTTTATGCATGCATTTCCAAATTTTAGGTGTCCCAGATCTTTAGATGGGTGGAAATGAGGTGGGGTGAGGCCCTGGTTTGATGGTACAATGTGATCTGATTTCTTTCTTGGTATTATAAATTCTTTTCGCATCATCCTTCAAAAGAATTACATTTTTTGTGATTAGAGTTTTTGGTTTCTTAATTTTTTTTGTTCACACAATGAAGCAAATGAGTTATTGCTCTAGTGGTTCATTCATGGAAAATTTCTCTAGAGTTATTTCATTTTTGGTCTGCTGGGCATGCATTGGTCAACCACGTAGCACTATTACATATTTTGAATCTTGTGTTTCGTTCATAGAAATTTTTTCTAAACTTATCTGGGTTTTGGTCTACAGGGAAAGCATTGGCCTAACACCGTTGCATTATTGGGTGGTGTAACACTTCATCATAACCTTTTTATTTTTGGAGAACCATGTAAAAGGGAATCGATGCAACATTCCATTGTCATAAACAAGTAGTTGAATATGCACAATGTGCACTTTCATGTTATAGCCTCCCTTTTTCTATATAACAAGGAAATCAATTATTTGTTTGATATTATGATGTCAAACTTCCCCTTTTCCTGGGGCTTCATTAGAATGTTGGCCACTTACGCATCTGAAGGAATGTTAACCAAGACCACTGCTCCCTTCTAAACTCTAAACTATCTTTAGAATCTTCAAGGTGTACTTTCGACCTCAATAATTTCTGCGCTCAAGAACGTGTACAATCAGTATGAAGGGATTCTGATCATTAAGGAAGTCGATCCACTTCCTTGTCGAGCTACTTCCATCTTATCCCACAACCTGATTGATTGATTGGCTTTATCTCTTACCTTAGATATAGTGCCTCCCCTTGATGAATGCTCCAGAACTGCCCCATCCTAATAGCGGTAATTGGAGTTATCTCTCTCTAGGCGTCTCTCCTCGATGAATGCTCTCTTATAATTTTCAGTGTTTCTTGTCTTTCTCAATTTTTTTGGGTTGATGAATGCTTTGTTCTACTATTTCTTGGTCGCTTAAATTAGAGTTTCTAAGATACATTTCCTTAAAATCATCTAGCATTTCTCTTTATATCTTAAGATATTATAACTTACATCATTAGAGTTACTTTAACAATTCCACTGAAAACTTTCTTTATTGCTTAAGATTTTACAACTTATTGATATTTCTCACATTTGTGTTTCTTTATATGTTTTCTTATTCTCTCCACTTTGTTGTTAGTAGATATTTTTCTTTTAGCATTTATTTTTTTGCTTTCTTCGTTGCTTTTGTTTTTTTTGTTTTTTTGTTGGTGGCTAAAATTTGATGTAGGGAGAAATATAGGTAGAGAATAGGAGACAAGATTTTAAGGGTTAGAATTTTATTTTCTTGTTTGGGCCTATTCCAACTTCTATGTCAACGAGTGAGAATTAATTCTATTGTCTTCTTTCTTCCAAACTGGGTGGTGCCTAATCTAAATGAATCATGAACCACTGCTTTAATCTTTAGTGAGGTTCCCTTTTTGCTTTCCTTCAGCAAGGTAGAAAAGCTTAATAGAATTGAATTTTGACTTGATAGACGATCAAGTTTTATCTAGGATATATAAAGGTGGTTTATTTGTTGTCTTCCCCTATTTTTTTTTGGTTTGCGAGAAGCTCTTGGAATGCCAATTTCAAATTTATTTGAGTGAAAAAAGGTACTCTATGTGTCATTTCAAGCTATGGGTTTCAAGTTATTGGAAGAAGAAGAAGAAGAAATTATTTTAACGTCCACGAGGCTAAAGATAGCCTATGGGACAAATTACTTCTTCATCTGCTTGATGTATTCGGCCCTTTTTCTGTGAAGCTTCACAATAAATGCTCCTAGCTTCTCGACAAACCCCTCGCTAAATAGATTATCCCAAGATCTCGCTGCCAGCATATCTGCGTAACTTTCCTTGTTGTCTTTGAAGGCCTCACATTCTAAAATGAAATGTTTTTCTGTTTCCACTTTTCCGGAAGAACAAAAAATGCATACCCTTTCCTCCCGCACTTCCTTTGGCCTTTTCCAGTGCCTTGTTTCAGAACAGAGTTGATGAGAATTAGTCCTATTGAGCAATAAGAATTTTGGCTCTCCAAGAGATATTGGCCTCTATGTATGCTTTTGGTTGATGATTATGAGTGGGATTAAACACTTCAATATAGTAATTTTTCTTTCTTCCTAGCTCATGATCCCAAGTACGTTTGTGGAACTTTTCCATAACAAAAGCTTTTATCTCTTTGTTGTGCATGGGACACGCGTTCAAGCTAATACCCCATTTACTAAACCATTTGTTATTTTGCTGCATCCAAGTTTTTTTGCTCTTGCACAATCTATCATTAAAGACAACCTTAGGCCATCTACCATCTTCCATTTGCTCAATTTTTTTTTAAATACCTTATGACTCACACCATAGCAATTGCTTCAATAGGATCAGTCCCCGTTTCACTTAACAAGATATCATAAGGAACTGCACTTTTCATCTTAAATTTGTTTGTAATCAAATGCTTTTGAATTTTCTCAATTTGTCTCCACTGCATGTCAGAGGTACTGCTAGCCCATAGTTCACAACCATAGAGAATCACCGGAATCACTAGAAGCCCAAAAAGAGTTTGAGTGGTCTTCCAGTCCCATAACTCTGCCTCTCTACACCTATTTTGAAAAGCATAAAATGCTTTCCAACCCCCCAAAGTTCTTTTCTTTCTACAACCATTCCAACTTAGATTTTTGTTGAAGTCAATCCCGAGGTATTTGTAATCCACAACTTCTTCCAGAATGTTGCCTTCAAAGTAGAACTGATGCTAGTTATGTTTTCTTTTCTTAGAGAAGACCACTACTTTCATTTTGCTGATATTGACTTGCATCCCCACACTTCTACAAAAATGCTCAAGGGATAGTAAGTGCTCTTGCAAACCAAGAGCCGATTTAGCAATCAGAATAAGATCATTTGCATACAAAAGAAGCCTTATAACAAACGTGCACAAATAGATACCATCACCCCTTTGCGAATTTAACCACTCCCCAAGCTTGTCGATATATAAACCAAAAAGGGTAGGAGACAGTGGGCAACCTTTCTTGACCCCGATATCGCTTCTAAAACTTTCAGAAATGCCTGCTGAAGTTCTAATTTTGACTTTCACATCTTCATACAACCTATGCACAGCTGCTCTCAAATGTTTAGGAACCCCAAGTTCCTCCATTCTCTGCCAAAGTTTATCCCTAGGAACCGAGTCAAACGCTTTTTTGAAATCAACAAAGCAACAAAAGGCTTCTTCCTTTTTCTCCCAAACTTTTTCAATGATGTGCCTTAAAGTTATGCAATGATCAACTGTGGAATGTTTAGGTCTAAAACCTGCTTTCCCTTTAGCACGCTTATCTCTTTCTTCTGCCCACTTGCTAATTTTGTTTTCTAGCATGCTTCCAAATAGCTTTGCAAACAAAGGGTTTATCATGATGGTCCTATAATTGGAGGGATTATTGACGTCACCACTCTTGAAAAGAGGTATTGCCAGACTAGTTGACCAATCTGTAGGGAGCCCTTGTTGTATGATGTTGTTGAAGATTTTTGTAATGTGAGGTGCAAGAATCTTTGAGCCCCACTTTAGATATTCTGCTTGGAGTTCAGCTAAGTCTTTTGCTTTCCAACGCCCAACTTCTTGATACCCATCTCTACCTCTTGTACCGTGAAGAGTTTAGTATCAGTGTTGACCAAGGGGGGAGGGTCAACCTTGGGAACCTGCTCATAGAGTTGTCTTGCATAATAAAACCATTTAGAAGCTGTAATATTATTTCCAATTTGTATCTTTTTCGGTTGGAGCTCCTTCCAAAATAATTTGGGATTTCTTTTCCCAAGGAAGATTAGTTCTTCCCTCCTTGAAACCATTAAATCGACCTTTTTCTTGCTTAATAATTGCTTGTACGAATTGAGCTTTATGTTATCCTTGTTTGACTCTTTCCACATTCTCCTTGCCTTTTTGCATTCCTCGTCAAACCAAGCATTAACCGGAAAGCAATTTGTTTCAGACTTCTTAATTTTTGTTCTTTTGCACTTTGCAAGTGCGCATTGAATTAAATGTGTTAATTCATGACTATGAAGGCTGTGAATTGTAATTTTCTCATTCTCAAAGAGCCTCTCTAGCGTCATTTTGAAGGTATTACAATTTTCTGGCGTCAAAAGAATTCTGCCCTGTGGGAGATTTTGTTGGACATGCTGAATTTTTTACTCTAATTGTTTTTTTCCAATCCAAGAGAAACATAAATAAATTGGCTTGTCATTTGATTTCAAATCCCACAACTGATCTCCAACCAAAACTTCTTCCATTTTCTCACACAAACCATGTGAGCAAATTACATAATCTACCACACTTGCTCCATTGTAAGTATTGCAAGTGAAATTACCGGACTTTGCCCATCTAGTCAAGCCATTACAAATGACTAAATCAAAGGCCCCACATAGAGTAAGCAATTGTTCACCAAAGAGATTGCAGCCCTTCTGCTTTGAAAGATGCAAATGGATCTTTGTGGTCAAGCCCTCTACCTTTGTAGATTTTTGAAATCCATGGCGCAAAATAGCATGCTGCAATTTTGATGTGGTTTCCATTTTCTGATATTTTAAACCAAATGAATTTCTTATTTGAGTCTTATTTTTCTAACTGAATAAGATGACCTTCTTTCTCATTTACTAAAACCATGATACCCCCCTGCCCTTTGCCATTCCTTGCTGCCTTGTTCCACACTACCATCTTCCAGTAGCCTTCAAACAAAGGTGTCTTGCACCCTTCATGCTCATGTGTTTCTATGAGGCAAATTATGTCTCTATTTTCCGCAATAGGCCCTAACCTAGGTCCTCGTCTCCATGGGTAACCTCTGCAGTTCCAACAAACTAATCTTAAGGAAACCTAGGTATGACTTGATTGCTATTTATTTTGACATGCAAGACTCACATTTGAGTCTTTGTCCCTGTTTTCCCATACCGACCTTGCTTTCTAATTTCTTGTTGAAGAGTTTGTTCCCTCTTCTTTATTACCATCTTGCTGCTCTGTTTTGGAAGGAGGTCCAAATTGTGCTATCACAGCTTTGCCTTTATAAATCCATGCTTTCTTTCCTTCATCTCTTGTTGCCCTAACCTTTAAAATTTCCTCCCTTCTTTCCTCCTGTTATTTTACAGTTAAATCTTCTTCTAGGAAAAAACGAGAACTCCTCAAGAGATGTTTCTTGCTTAGAATAATATATTTATCACGCAAGCTAGGCATAATGACTTTTATGGGCCTGGCTCTCTCCCCGTTAAACTTACCCACCCTCCATGCTTGACATATTTGTCCTTGCCATAACAACTTGTCTTTCAAGAAATCTCTTGCAAGGTCAAGAGTACATTCATTTTTCCCATAGTCTTTCACCCCTTTAATAATTATGTTTGCTGCCCTATTTTGTCTTTCCTTGCCTTCACTATCTTGCATGTTGTCAACCTGAATATTTGTTTCTCCTTCCTTATTAGCAGAATTGCTAATAACTTGAGTCCAAGTTTTGGAAACTTTGGTGGAATCTCCTTTCGTTTCTTCTCTTGCGTTCTCTTCATGGTTGTTTATTTGGGAAATCATTTTCCCTTTATCCTGGGATGATTTCACATTTACCACCTTTGTACTTTCCACTACATATTTCTTTATCTTTTGCACATCCACTTCCATGTGTTGCCATTTTGTCTTCCCTATCAAGAGAGCTTCCTGTAGCAATGCCACTTGTTCTTTTAAAATTTTATTGCTTTTTGCTAACGCATTGTTCTCAGCCGTTATTATATGAATTTTATGATCTCTTTCCTGCCCTTTAGCTTCTAAAACCTCCAACCTTTGTTTTGCATTTAACAATTCTTTCACATAAAGATCAGATGACCAGGTGAGAGGTGTGGATGTGGGACTATATAAGACAAAATCATCAATGACTTTTCCTTTGGACTTCTTGTTGCCACGTGCTTGTGGAGGAGACTTGTTTGAGTGCTTTTTGCGAAGGGCTCGATTACTTTTCTTTTGAGACCGTTTCTTCCTTGCTTGCTCCCATTTTAGACGGGCTATTCTTTGTTTTAAAATGCCCTGATATCGTTTGAATGCATTCGCTGCTGCTTGCTCGCTGCTCGATACTTCTGCCGCATAAAAACACCTTGATCTCACACTACTCACTGCTCACTATTCACTGCTCGCTACTCGCTGCTCTCACTACTGCCCACACTGCTCACACTGCTATGCTCTGCTCATACTGCTGACCACACTGCTGACCACGCTGCTCAATGGTTGGACAAAAACCTCCAGCCAATTCAAACCCAGCTGCTCAATAATTCTTCATTTGTTTTCTTGGAATTTTTTATGGTTTAGCGATGTCCTTTGCACTGCTTGCGAATAGTTAATTCCGTTGTCATTTCTGTGCACAGTGTGTATGTAAGAGTAACGCTATTCACCGTGTTATATGACTTTCGATGTCAAAATTGGGTAAGTAAAAACAAAGTCGTTTACAAAGTTTCAGCACGCAGAATCCCTCCAAAATCCACGCATACACAGAATCCCTCCAAAAATCCACGCATATGATTGGTGGTTGCTTTGAATCACTATGCAGGGAAATAGACATTAGGATTGCTATTAGGTCTAGGTGGATACTCTTATTATACACTTTTGTCAAGGCTTTTCAAGGAACTTTTCAGTTCTCCACTTCACATTGGAAAACTTCTTTCCTTCTTCTAATTTTTAATAGCTTTCCAGATAAATCAATAGACGCCACGAAGGTGGATGTAAGGTGTTATGCTCTTTCAAGAAATTATTTCATTTTATGATTGAGAGCATGGTCTTGTAAAATTTAGCATATATTGATTTTTCCGCAAATGTATGCCAAAATATGTTAGGGTTAAGTGCATCAAAAGTCTTAATAATGAGATTAATATAATTTTTCTATTGATTAGATAATGACACATGTAACTTTACCAATACAGATTTATTTCATATATCTTAAAAACAAAAAACTCATGCCACTTTTCGTCTGCATTAGCATCAGGTACCGTATCATCTCTCAGCAAAGAATGGATAATTTTATTTTATTTATTTATTTATTTATTTTATTTATTTTTATTTTTTTGTATTATGGGGTTTACAAAAAAATTTATAAATTTAAATTTTAAATTTAGTGAAAAATCTAAATGTCTTATTTGAGTCGTAGGTTTCATAGAAAATGAAAAATTTGAATATTACTAAATTTCCCATTTCGTCCAACCAAATACACACTTAATCCATTCTAAAATTTCTTAACCAAGTCATGCTTAGCTCGTTGTAAAAATAATTGGGAAAATATGAAAATTACATATACCAATCTCCATCCGCAATCCAAATGGTTCTTTTTTCTTCTAGATCTCTAACCCAACTAGATAGAGTGGCTTCACATCTATCTAGAGAGGGTACACATAGGCCACAAAAAATTGGGATTTTCCTTTTTTTTTTATTATGTTGATTGTAGATACGTTACTTATACAACAAAGTCAGTTGTTAGTTTTAATCCTTTGTCATTTGATATTGAGAATTCTTAATAATGATATTGAGATTTCTGTATGTTTTTATTTAATGCATAAATTTTTTATATAAATTAATTTGATGCATGAAAATAACACACACAAAAATGCTTTCATTCTTAACTATTTAAGATGAAGAAATTAATTAAAAAACAATTTATATTTTTAAATATTGCTTTATTTTATGGCATGTGAATCTATTAACCTTTGTTCAGGCTTTCCCCATAAATTTCTAAGTTTCAATTTCCTAATAATGCCTCAAACAAGCTTAAACACATTCTTTAACTATAATTCTACTTATTTGGGTCATTCTTGAAAAGGAAATTGCTTCTGATGAAATCATTTTGAAACCTCCTCTTCACAATGGCAACCTTCTTCAGGTAAGTTGGTTTTACTGTATTTGCATCCATAGTTCGTTGCACAGAGCATTATATGCATGGCAACAAGCAATGTGCTGCATGGAAACAACCCCACATTGTTTAAATATAACCCAAATAACTATCATTCAGATATACAGTTTGTACATATTGAAATTGATTCTCTAGCACCTGTCATTAGGGGAATTTTGAGGTCTAAAATAGGCCTCCTAAGGAAATTATAAAATAATAGTTGAAATAATAAAATAAGATTAGATTATATCATCAAATTTTAGAGGGAAAAAAGAGAAAACTACTTTTTCAACTTATCTCCCTGTGGGTTTACTCAAATTTCGAACAGGGACACTCATTGGATGCATAATTTGATTCCTCATCCAAGGAGTACCCATGTTGCATACTTTTGATGCATCCTACTACACAAAAAATGAGAAATACATGAAAAACATGATTGCAATCACGTTTTTTCATGTATTTTTCATTTTTCGCATCGCAGGGTACATCGAAAGTATGCAACATGGGTACTCCTTGGATGAAGAATTAAATTTTTCATCTAACAAGTACTCTCGCTCAAAATTTGAATAAAACGTTAGGGAGATAAGTTGAAAAAATAGTTTTATTATTTTATTATTTTTTAATCTTTTTACTTTTTTACCACAAAAATGGTGAATCATCCCCCATAGTTGACATCATCATCTTGAATCTTATTGGTTCTTATAATTGTACATTTTTCTTAGGAGGCCCATTTTAGACCTCAAAAATTCTCTAATGTACATTTTAACATCAAAAAAAAAAAATCTTGATATATCACCTTTTTATATAGATATTATTACTTAAACAATATCTATATTATTTTTTTAACTTGGAATGAAAGCAGGAAATTTAAGAGCATTTTTCCACATTTTTTGGTAAATTGTGCTCCTAATTATGGGACCTGACCCTAAAAGAATTAAGAGAGTCAAACCTATGATCAATAACTACTAGCAGCAATATCAAAGAACTTCAATTCTGAATGTATATGACTTGATGTAACCCTTGGGACTAAATTTTACATTATTAGTCCATGCCAAGGACTTGCCGTAACCCTTAGGACTAATTTTTACATTATTAGTCCCTACCAAGGCAAGACTCTAGCATTCAATTTTCTTTTGGCTACTCATTAGTTGAGCTTTGACCAATATATTCTCTAATGTTTAATTAGCACAATCATACAACCATATAAATTAAATTGCGGGTAAACGTTGATAGACATCAATCCATAATAAGCATCAAAACACTTCATTATACATCTTATGCAGTAAAAATTAAAAAATTCATAAAAAATAACTAAATTATAACTTTATTTAAAATTATTGTTATTACGATTAATATACAAGTTAAACATATATAGATTTAAAAAAACGCGTGGAAAGTTTCTTAACCATGAATATTCACCCCCACTATATTGTGGACATTCTTAATTTTAAATAAGATTTGTTACAATACCATAGATCATCAATACCACATGCACAAAAACCATAATGCATTTCACATGTCATTTGTTCATAAGACATTTTCTTTTAATTAATAAATTTAATTAAAAATACAAAAAGGGTATAACTACTTTGGAGATAAATCTCAACCTTTAATTTGTATATACTAATAAGAATATTTTAAAATATTCTATGGAGATTAAATCTCTACCATCCATCTAATAATTATTGATAATTAAAATAAACTTTTAGAAGTCTTATTCTAAAATAGACATACCTATCAATGAAATAAACTCATTTTAATATATATACTACTAATCCATATGTTCATCTCTCATTTATTAGTTTTGGTGATGATGTTGATTAATAAAAAATAAAATATGAATTATAAAAAGTATTAATCATTATTAAATAGGATTTGATGTTGATAACAACATTAATATAGATTTGTTTTAACTTCTCCATAGTCATATAAAAAAATCATTTTAAACTATATATATATATATATATATATATATATATATATACATATATATATATATATAACTAATTCTATATAAATGAAATGTGTTTTTGATGGGTCAGGATGACGAGGTCTGCAGTAAGGGTTCATCTGAGGTCAATAAGTTGTAGGAATATTCACAAAAATTAACCATCTCTTCGCACTTTTTCCTTAATTTTTTCAAGCAAGTTTTTTTCTTGGTTTATTTGAAGGGGTCTATCCACCCTAGACCTGTAACATACCATATTGTGTATTAGTTTAATGATGATTAAATAAAACAATGAAAGGCAGGAAACGACAGAAAATGGATAGCAAGCAATGGATAGCAGACAATCAACAGATAATAGAGTTCTTGGAACAAGCAGGCAGTGACAAGCAGAGTTCGATGAGCTGGCAACAGATAGAAACAGTAGTAGTGAGGAGCAGGGCAAAGACCAATTTCTACAGGCATGTTGTGAGGAATAGGTTGGACCTACATCTTTCTTCTCTTTATTTTATATATATTGTGCTTGTCTATCTACATTAAGCATGGGGACAAAAGGGTCCAATGAAGATAAAGAACTTGGTTTGGTGGAAAACAAGCACCCATGTAACCTAGAGTTAGGGAAATTTACCTCAGCTGGGTGTAAAACATCAAACATTTTCCAGAACCAAGCACTGGGTTCTGTTTTAAGGAGCCTTTATGAGGAAGGTTGGAGCATTCCTTGGATTCACCCTCTTCAAATTCCAGGTCCTACACTTAACATTTTGATAGAGAATGTAAGAGGGATAGGGTGTGTTCCATCTGATACATTTGGTACAAGTGAAACATTGATATTTGTGAATGCAAAGCAATACAGAGGGATTTTAAGGCGTAGACAAGCTAAACAAATGAAACAGGCACAAAGAAGAAAATTCACATGAATCTTACCAAAATCAACCAATAAAAAGGCAACTTCCATTGTCAAAATGAACTCATTAGAGGAAGAGCAAGGAAGTCAAGGGGTGGATAAGGTAAAAGGTAAAGGGGTGTGGTCTAAGCAAGAGGAGTATATGCTAAAGCAAGGAGAAAGTGAAAACTTAGCAACAAACAAAAAAGACCGCTGTAAGAACACATACAACCCCACAACTGCTCCGCTTTTGTGGTTGTCAGAGCTTTATGTAAGCAAGGTCACGAACATGAAAAGAAGAATTAAGCTTGTTGAATCAAAGGAACAACATGAAGATTCAAAGATAAAAGAAATGTTAGTTTCTAGTCAAAAATTTGAAAGGGAAAACATGATTCTCAAATATCAGATAATAAATTTGCGAAACAATATGCAAAGAGGGTAGCAACATTTGATCACCTTGAGACATGAACTAGAGAAAACAAAGGTAGTTGAAAAAAAAGGCTCAAAGGCAGGGAACATTGGTAGCACAAAACAGATAGAAGGGTTTCAATCAGATTTCGCAAACATGGATTTGAGAGAAAGCAATACTAAGACAACAAATGGAAGAGGCTAAATCTTGGGCACAAGTGGTAAAGGAACCATCAACCGAGCAAAAGGAAATCATGGAGAAGCAAATCAAGAGGCAAGTAAGAGAAGAAAAAGATAGGCAAGTCAAGGCTACAAATGTAATTATCAAAGGTTTGAAGGACTTTGGAGAGAAAGAGAGAACATATATGTTAGTCAAGGAATTTCTTAAGGAAGAGTTGAAATGTTTGGGCTATATTCAACAGGAAAACAGGATTGGCAGGAAAATAGAAAATGGAAGTCGCAGACATGTGAGAGTTATTTTGAGAAGCATAGAGGATAAGATGGATATTCTAAAGAATAGGGGGATTATTAGAGCTACTCATATTTCCCTAGATGATGACTTGACATTTGAAACAAGAAGAGTGAAGGAAGGAATGGGAGAAAGTGAAATCAACAAGGGAGGCAAGAAAACATACATGGCTAAAAAATGGGAAAGCTCAAATCAATGAGCATTTAACAAATAAAAAATAGGGATTCGGGGCCCCTCGGGAGTATCTAAACATGGTAAGTTGGAATTGTATAGGTTATCCATGGAGGAGAGGACCGGGTTTGGGGCCCATAGCAAAAGGGAAAGACATCATTTTTCTTATGGAAACGCATGAGCATGAAGGTTACTGGGTTCCATAATTTGAGGGATACAATAAAATTTCGTAATGGAATAAAGAGATTGGAACAGGTAAAGGGCATGGAGGGATCACAGTTCTAATAAGAGAATGTCGGAGTGGAATTGTAAAAGTGGAAAAACAGGATCCAAATAACAAATTTATATAGCTTAACATAATAGACAACAATGCAACAATTGGGTTGGTTGCTTGCTACTATGCTCCAAAAAATTCAAAGTTCTACAAGAAGTCAAACTTAGATAGTGAAGACCCTTATGCTACTTTAAAAAAAGACATTTCTTCCTTCAAGACTCTGGGAGATATAGTTTTGGTTGGTGACTTTAATGCAAGGACAATAAACAATCACTCTATACAATTAGGTAGTGATGAGAATAAGGACAACAATCTACTTTGGCTAAATGAGAGTGAGGATCACACGTGCGAAGGGTCTTCTCAAGATGGAAAAGGGAGTGTTTCACAATTTGGTGTTGAATTGTTAATCTTATGTAGCCTCTATGACATGGTCATTTGTAATGTCATGAAAGCCTGGCCTAGATCTGGTGACATTACATGTAAAAATTACAATGGTCAAAGTGTGGTGGATTATGTGATTTTCTCCCAAAGCTTTATTTCTAATTTGTCATATTTCAATAGACATAGCTCCAATAATGAACTATGAAAAAATAGACAAAGTTGGTTTTGGAGCTTGCTCTATATTGGATAGTAATATCTCAGCTACTCAATGGTTCTATTTGAGAGAGAACAAGAGAGAAGTAGCCCTCCCATAATCAACACTTCAGCTAAGTTATTTTCATTAGAAGATGTCAAGCGTGGTATAAAAAAGTTAGCAAATGGTAAAGCTCAAGATATTTATGGATTGCAAGCTAAATTTTTAAATTGGGGAGTTGAATCCTTGGCTCTGATTATTAAAGAGATCTTTAACAACGTCACACAAAGCAGTTTTCCAACTAAATGGACAACTAGTGTTTCTATCCTTTGTACAAAAGTGGAGACATTAATATTCCCTCCAATTACCGCACTATTATGGTTAATCCTCTTTTTCGAAATCTATTTGGAAGCATGGTGGAGCATAGAATTAGTAGTTGGGCAGAAAAGGAAGGTAAAAGAGCAAAAGAACAGGCTGGTTTTAGGTCACGGAATTCTACCATTGATCATTGTATCACTCTTAGGAATTTCATAGAAAAATTATGAGACATACAGGGTGAGGAGGCCTTTTGTTGCTTCGTTGATTTCAAGAAAGATTTTAATATTTTTCCTAGAGACAAACTTTGGAGAAGGATGGAAGAGATCAGAAATCCAAGAAAATATAGGGTAGTTGTGCATAAGCTCTATGAGAAAGTTAGAGCTAAAATCAGAACTAAGGAAGGATTTTTTGAATTCTTTGGCAGTGACATTGGGTTCAAGAAGTGGTGCCCTCTTTCCCCCATGTTGTTTGGCTTATATATTGATAATCTGGAAGAATGGTTAAGTAGTAACGGTGGGGAGGGTATTCATTTAGCAAGTTATGTGGTGAGACTTCTTTTGTGTTCTGGTGACCTTATCCTAATTGCAAAATTGGCTCATGTATGAGAGAGCATTTGAAGGCCTTAGAGCTATTTTTTTAAGAGGTTGGGATGCAAGTAAACGTTAGCAAAAACAAGATCATGATCTTCTCCTTGAAGAGTAAAAAATAATAGTTTAATTTTATTTTTGAGGGGAAACCCTTGGAAATTGTCGAAGAATACAAGTATCTAGGAATTATTTTTCACAACAAGCTCAATTAGGAGACATGTAGAGCTAAAAGTATTCAGGGGGGATGGAGAGCCTTTTACCTTATACAGAAAATATGATAGGAAGAAGAATTATAGGACTGGAAGACCAATAAAACTCTTTTTGGGTTGTTGGTTACACCAGTTGTACTCTATGGATGTGAAGTTTGGGGGAGTAGTATGTCAGACCACAAGTGGAGGAAATTAGAAAGAATTCAAAAGCACCTAATCACTAATAATTTCAAAGTCAAATCAATGGTTCCTTATGAGATCTTGCTACTTGAGGTTGGTTTATTTCCGGTGGAGGCCAAGGCGGTTTTTTGATTATTAAGTTAAGGCGTGGATGAGCATCGCTAAGCTAAAATAGTTTTTGCAGAGGAGTTAATGAGGAGGAAGAAAGCTTGGGGGAAAAATATGACAAGTGGTTGGGTAAATGGGGCATTAAGTGGCGGGATTGTCATAACTCTAAAGAGGAAGTTAAAAAACGGGTGCTTGAAAAATTCAAGACTACCATGTGGGAAAAATAGATTGGTCGAAAAAACTCTCTATATGTACAAGATTTCAACTTGACATTGTCTCATGATGAGAAGATATATTTGGGTGCCAAAATCACGGGAAAGGCTAGATTATTAATAGCGCAGTTGAGGATCGAGTCTCATCATCTCAAATGTGAAATGGGTAGATGGAAAATTCCAAAAGAAGAGTGGGAAGAAAGAATCTACATCTTTTGTAGGAAAGGAGAGGTTGAAACATAATGGAACTACATCATGGATTGTTTGGATTATGAGGATATTCGTAATCAGTTTAAAAGCATTCTAAATTATGAAGAAAGGCTTATCAAAACTATGAACTTCTTGGTCAAGATTCTTGACAAGAGAGTAGACTTAGAAGAAAGTATGAAGTTGTGATGGGCTGGAGTCCTAGGTCCCTTAGACTGCTTGGTCTCATGGACGTCATTAAAATCCCTTCCTTCCTTTCTTCCTTTCTCCCCAACATCCTCGCAAGTTTTTTCTTAGTTTATTTGAAGGGGTCATTTCTCCTCGACGACCTACTCTTCGTAAGTTTTTGGTGAAATAGTTTTTATTGACGAGTTGTCACAGTTTTTGTTTTCGCTGAGGATGGAGGGGTTTGTGGACTTGGAACCGAACCCAGGGGACATATTGGTGGTTTGGGGCCTTAAGCCTATGCAGGAAAATTTGGCGAAGGTGGTGCCTTCACCTAGTAGTTTGGCGGTTCCAAGAATCGACACGTTTACACCGTGGGAAAGTTATGGGGTTACAAGTGCTCTAAATAGTGGAAAGGTGGACCAAATTCATATTTTTGGTTTGATGGAGTCGTAGAAGGTAAATGAAGGGTCAATAAACCTTACCTAGTTTTTCCTTTCTGGTTTGTTTGAAGCTCCTCATACAGGAAATCAATCCCTGCCTCCTTAATTAAGCTTGGAAGTCGATGATATCCCACTCTACTTAGGTTTTACAGTAATTGAAGACACAATTAACCATAGGAAAACTAATTTTTCTGAGCGGCTTGAAGTATCACACTCAGATTTAGCATTATTTCTTCTTGGATTAGGTTTTTTTTGTCGCAAAAGATCAGGATAGTCAGTTATATGGGGACCTTCTAGATGTGGTTCAAAGTTGTGACGGGGTAAGAAAAGGTGGAGAAAATTTACACATTGTTTCTTGGGTGCCACCCTTTGGGCTCTCGTCAGATGAAGCCCTATGGATCTTAGAGTAGTTCGATGGGGTTTTGATTGGGGGTGTAAGCTTATAGGAAAATGAGACTAGACACCGTGCTACTAATCTGTAAGAGGTGGGTGGTTCAGTGGAAAATGGGAATAACTCACTTAGGGTTTCTGAAACCCTTGAAGTGGAAAGGCTGAGGGGCAAATAAATTGGAAGAATGATCAATAAGGAAGATGGTTCTGATGGCAGTAGGCCTTCCATGGTAGGGCTTAAATGAAATAAAGGTAGATGCATATGACCCTAACTAGAGAATCACCATTTAGTGATGGGGGATGAAATCACCATTTAGTTATGGGGGAGGATATCCAGCTTAAGGACACTATAGAGATGGATGAAAACATTTTGGTTGGAAAGGAAAAGGGAAGATCTCTTTAGCTGGAGGGTCCACATGACTAGATAAACAAGTCATGGGGTGATTCGCTAGAAAAAGTAGTGGAGGTAGAAATATTAGCTTAAGGATGGTTTATGCTTACATTCAAGTCAAAGGAAGATTTTGCACGGGTACTGAAAAGGAATTGGTGCATTGGTACCTCCCCAGTCTTGCTGAAGTGGTGGAACCCAGTCTTCAATGCTCGCCACAAGAGTCTTGATATAATTTTGATATGGGTCAAGCTTCTGGGACTCATTGCCCCACTTTGGAATTAGAGTAGTCAAAGACATTCGTTCATATGGAAGGATATTTGACCCTTTTAACGCAAATTTCATTGCTCTCATCCCTGAGACCGATGATCCCCACTCTTTTGATGACTACAAGCCTATCTCTCTCTATAATTTCATCTATAATATCATTGCAAAAATTAGGGCCAATAGACTTAGACCCATTTTATCTAGGAATGTTTCCAAAGAACAATTTAGGTTTTTAGAAGGATGATGTAATGACCCCACCACGAACTATGGGCATAAAAGGAGTATTAGCATGCATACAAGGCACGCATATGCTAGCTACATATGCATGGATCACATGCATTGCATTATTAAACTAACTAATTGGTTATAAAAGATTCCTAAATAAGGAATGAACGAATTAATTATCAAAATACTATATTAAAAAACCTAACAATTAAGAAACGAAACCTTACCCTAAACATAACACTCCAATATATATATATATATATATATATATATATATATATATATATAATTCAATAATAAGAGTAATTAAGTATTCAGTCTATAAGCATTTAATTTATTCAAAGTTAATTAAGAGATATTTAATATATATCAAACATATATTCAAATTAAAAAGAATGGTATATATGAAACATATTGTATACAACTTGTTGACGGTGTTGGACCTACCAACATTCAGGGGATCACCTTAGTATGAAGCCCCAACTAGACCTCACACTATTTGGTGTGGGAGATCCATCTGGTATGATGGCCCGGTTGCCATTATCTTAAGGATTTGCCTCAACTCTTGCTTGTCAGCACATCAGAGTGGTCTACTTTGTCTTCGAGAAGTGAGGTTCGTGTGTCTGGTGAGTGTAAGTGTTACTTGTGTCAATGTTTCTTTCACTGTAGAGAGAGAGAGGGTGAGAGTGAGCCCTAAGTCGGTTGGGAGAAGTCCTAATTCTGCTGGGAACACACAACACAATAATACATGCACAACTTCCATTGGAACAATCCACACAGATGTGGCAGTCACAACACACAAGGGAAGATAACACGTATAACACTCAGTGGATTAGTCTGCATGAGTGCAACGGTTGTTATTGAAAGTTTTATGTGAAAGGTTTGTCTGATGTCTAGGAGAGTAGTCTACACAGGCGAGACAACTTTAACAACATATACAACACATTTTCATTAACATATGTGTATTACAATAAGTGAATTAATTCAAGTGTTAAACACAGGTTCAAGTAACATCCATTACAAGTGTTAAAGATTAGTCTTACAATAGATATAATACATGTGTGAAAACGTGCTAGCCTGTTAGCAGGGTTCTGAATTAAGCGAAAGTTCCAAGACACATCGTTACACCATAAATCACTAACCCCGTGTGAGGGGCATTTGAGCCACTGCTTACTCCTTAAAGAAAAGATAACAAATTCTCTTGGCTATGTGGGAGGAGCTGAAGTGAAAAGTCCCTTGCATGTACAAATGAGGGGGTATTTATAGCCAAGGGTGAAACTGACCCTTGTGGTTGTTCAACTACCCTCATGATTGTTTGACTTCCATGACTTTTCGACTTTACAGGACTCTTTGTTCAACAAGTGGGTCTCTTGGACTTCCACATTACATTACATTGATTTGAAAACATGGCCCATAGTGGAGATGTGGACAACATGACTCGACATGATAGTGTTGGTACATTCGTGCTACTATTGGGCGATGGATGTCTTCATGGTTTGTCACAACTTCACCTCTGCATGGAAAAGCGTGCGGAGTCTTCGATGGTCGTTGGTTCGCTTGTTGTTGCTTTGGCACGTTGCTCCTTTCTTGTATGTTAGAAGGCTTCACAGGCTCATCTGTTTGCGAAAGGTGCATGTTTGTCTGTTCATTTGTCCATGAGCACATATTGCATGTTTGCTCGTCCATCCGTCCGCGAAAACATTTTTGCATGATCATCTATTTGCGAGCACATCTCTTCACATGCATTGTTCATTTATTCATTGGTGAACCTGTCCTTCTGCATGTGCTTCCTTCGTTCATCCCATTCGTCGTCGCACCATGTTTGTTGGTGTAATTGTACCTGAAGTCACTCATGACGAGACGACATCAAATCGAAAAACCTCCCAGCCTACCATGACACATGATCATTTCGGATGCAGGTGACCAGGAGAGGCAGCAAGGTTGGGAGGCGAGATGATGGCTCCGGGCATTGCTGACGAAAAATGTGCAAGAGTCACTAGGTGATAAAGATGGGAAATTCGAGTCGAAAGTGACTGTTTGCGAGGTCTGGCTCGATTGGAAGGAAAAACTACGCAAATTTTGGGAGGGACAGTCCAAGCTATAGGAAGGAAAGGTAGAAAGAATCTGTGCATTTTCCGGAACGAGTGGATAGCAAGGGCTTGACAGCAAAATTTGCGCAATTTTCTAGAGGAACACGTCGGGCTGCATGGAGGATCAGCAGCCATAAATTGCGTAGTTTTTTGGAGGAAATGGTCGGGATCCTGGGAGCCAAAACTATGCACTTCCTGGAGGGAACTGGCAATTGGTTGCTGGGTCACTGATTGTAGAAATTGCACTACTCCCAAGGGGAACAGGTAGTCAGCTGTTGGGAGCTTGGTAGAAGAAACTGCGCAATTCCTGGAGAGACCTGGTAGTCTGCTATTGGGAGCTGCTGGCGAGGGAAACTGTACTGAGGCTGGGAGGCCGGCCTGCTGATCATCTCTACACAATTTATGAGCTGAGCGGACTACCAGGCAGCAGAAGGCTTGCTCATGAAAACTGCGCAATTTTCTAGTTGGTTGCTGGGTTATCGGAGCTTTATGTAGGCGAGCTCATGAACATGAAAAGAAGAATTAAGCTTGTTGAATCAAAGAAACAACATGAAGATTCAAAGATAAAGAAATGTTATTTTCTAGTCAGAAACTTGAAAGGGAAAACAAGGTTCTCAAACAAAAGATAATAAATTTGCAAAACAATATGGAAAGAGGGCAACAACATTTGATCACTTTGAGACATGAACTAGAGAAAACCAAGGTAGTTGAAAAAAAAGGCTCAGAGGCAGGGAACATTGGTAGCACAAAACATATAGAAGAGTTTCAAATAGATAGAAGAGTTTCAATCAGCTTTCGCAAACATGGAGTTGAGAGAAAGCAATACTAAGACAACAAATGGAAGAGGCTAAATCTTGAGCACAAATGGTAAAGGAACCATCAATTGAGAAAAAGTAAATCATGGAGAAGAAAATCAAGAGGCAAGTAAGAGAAGAAAAAGATAGGCAAGTCAAGGCTACAAATGTAATTATCAAAGGTTTGAAGGACTTTGGAGAGAAAGAGAGAACATATATGTTAGTCAGGGACTTTCTCAAGGAAGAGTTGAAATGGTCAAGCTATATTCAATAGGAAAACAGGATTGGCAGGAAAACAGAAAATGGAAGTCGCAGACATGTGAGAGTTATTTTGAGAAGTATAGAGGATAAGATGGCTATTCTAAAGAATAGGGGGATGCTTAGAGGTACTCATATTTACCTAGATGATGATTTGACATTTGAACAACAAGAAGAGCGAAGGAAGGAATGGGAGAAAGTGAAATCAACAAGGGAGGGAAGAAAACAGGCATGGCTAAAAAATGGGAAAGCTCAAATCAAAAAGCATTTAACAAATCAAAAATAGGTATTCAGGGCCCCTCGAGAGTATCTAAACATGGTAAGTTGGAATTGTAGAGGTTATCCATGGAGGAGAGGACCAGGTTTGGGGCCCATAGCAGAAGGGAAAGACATCATTTTTCTTATGGAAACTCATGAGCATGAAGGTTGCAGGGTTCCAAAATTCGAGGGATACAATAAAATTTCGTAAGGGAATAAAGAGATTGGAACAAGTAAAGGGCATGGAGGGATCACAGTTCTAATAAGAGAAAGTTGGAGTGGAATTGTAAAAGTGGAAAAAGAGGACCCAAATAAGAAATTTATATGGCTTAATATAACAAACAACAATGCAACAATCAGGCTGGCTGCTTGTTACTTTGCTCCAAAAAATTCAAAGTTCGACAAGAAGTCAAACTTAGATAGTGAAGACCCTTAAGCTGCTCTAAAAAACGAAATTTCTTCCTTCAAGACTCTGGGAGATATAGTTTTGGTTGGTGACTTTAATGCAAGGACAATAAACAATCATTCTATGCAGTTAGGTAGTGATGAGAATAAGGACAACAATCTTCTTTGGCTAAATGAGAGTGAGGATCACACATGGGAAGAGTCTTCTCAAGATGGAAAAGGGAGTGTTTCACAATTTGGTGTTGAATTGTTAAGCTTATGTAGCCTCTATGACATGGTCATTTTCAATGGCATGAAAGTTTGGCCTAGATCCCGTGACATTACATGTAAAAATTACAATGGTAAAAGTGTGGTGGATTATGTGATTTTCTCCCAGAGCTTTATTTCTAATTTTTCAGATTTCAGTAGACAGAGCTCCAATATTGAACTATGACAAAACAGACAGAGCTGGTTTTGGATCTTGCTCTATATTGGATAGTAATATCTCAGCCACTCAATGGTTAGAGTATGCGAAGCTTCTATATGAGAGAGAACAAGAGAGAAGTAGCCCTCCCATAATTAACACTTCAACTAAGTTATTTTCATTAGAAGATGTCAAGCGTGGTATAAAAAAGTTAGCAAATGGTAAAGCTCAAGACATTGATGGATTGCAAGAAGAATTTTTAAAGTGGGGGGTTGAAACCTTGGCTCCGATTATTAAAAAGATCTTCAACAACGTCACACAAAGCAGTTTTCCAACTGAATGGACAACTAGTGTTGCTATCTCCCTGTACAAAAGTGGAGACATTAATATTCCCTCCAATTACCGCACTATTATGGTTAATCCTCTTTTTGGAAAGCTATTTGGAAGCATGGTGGAGCGTAGAATTAGCAGTTGGGCATAAAAAGAAGGTAAAAGAGCAAAAGGATAGGTTGGTTTTAGGTCGTGACATTCTACCATTGATCATTGTATCACTCTTAGAAATTTCATAGAAAAAGTATGGGACATATAGGGTGAGGATGCCTTTTGTTGTTTTGTTGATTTCAAGAAATCTTTTGACATTTTTCCTAGAGACAAGCTTTGGAGAAGGATGGAAGAGATCAAAAATCCAAGAGAATATAGGGTAGTTGTGCATAATCTCTATTAGAAAGTTGGAGCCAAAATCAGAACTAAGGAAGGATTTTCTTAATTCTTTGGTAGTGACATTGGGATCAAGCAAGGGTGCCCTCTTTCCCCCATGTTGTTTGGCTTATATATTGATAAGCTGGAAGAATGGTTAAGCAGTAACAATGGGGAGGGTATTCAGTTAGCAGGTTATGTGGTGAGACTTCTTTTGTATGTTGATGACCTTATCCTAATTGCAAAATTGGTTGATGGTCTAAGAGAGAATTTGAATGCCTTACAGATCTTTTGTGAAGAGGTTGGGATGCAAGTAAATGTTAGCAAAACCAAGATCATGATATTCTCCTTGAAGAGGAAAAAACAACAGTTTAATTTTATTTTGAGGGGAAACCCTTGGAAATTGTGGAAGAATACAAGTATCTAGGAATGAGTTTTCACAACAGGCTCAATTGGGAGACATGTAGAGCTAAAAGGATTCGGGGGGATGGAGATCCTTTTACCTTCTACAGAAAATATGCTAGAAAGCAGAATTATAGGACTGGAAGACCAATAAAACTCTTTTAGGGTTGTTGGTTACACCAGTTGTACTCTATGGATGTGAAGTTTGGGGGAGTAGTATGTTAGACCACAAGTGGAGGAAATTAGAAAGAATTCAAAAGCACCCAATCCCTAATAATTTCAAATTCAAATCAATGGTTCCTTATGAGATCTTGGTACTTGAGGTTGGTTTATTTCCGATGGAGACTGAGGCGGTTTTTTGCTTGTTAAGTTAAGGCATGGATGAGCATCACTAACCTAAAATAGTTTTTGCAGAGGAGTTAACGAGGAGGAAGAAAAATTGGGGGAAACAAAATGAAAAGTGGTTGGGTAAATGGTGCATTAAGTGGCAGGATTGTCCTAACTCTAAAGAGGAAGTTAAAAAATGGGTGCTTGAAAAATTCAGGACTACCATGTGGGAAAAACAGATTGGTCGAAAAAAATCTGTATATGTCAAAGATTTCAACCTGACATGGTCTCATGATGAGAAGATATATTTGGGTGCCAAAATCATGGGAAATGCTAGATTATTAATAACACAGTTGAGGATTGAGTCTCATCATCTCAAATGTGAAATAGGTAGATGGACAATTCCAAAAGAAGAGTGGGAAGAAAAAATATACATCTTTTGCAGGAAAGGAGAGGTTGAAACATAATGGCACTACATCATGGATTATCTATATTATGAGGATATTCATAATCAGTTTAAAAGCATTATGAAGGTGGATTTTTTGAATAAGTTGTTCGAGGAAGCAAGGCTTATCAAAACTATGAACTTCTTTGTCAAGATTCTTGACAATAGAGTAGACTTAGAATAAAGTGTGAAGTTGTGATGGGCTAGAGTCCTAGGTCCCTTTGACGCTTGGTCTCATGGACGTCATTAAAATCCCTTTCTTTCTTTCTTCCTTTCTCCCCAACATCCTTGCAAGTTTTTTTCTTGGTTTATTTGAAGGGGTCATTTCTCCTCGACGACCTGGTCTTCGTAAGTTTTTGGTGAAAAGAGTTTTTACTCACGAGTTGTCACAGTATCTTAGTGAATTTTTGTTGTCGCTGAGGATGGAGGGGTTTGTGGACTTGGAACCAAACCCAGGGGACATATTGGTGGTTTGGGGCCTTAAGCTTAACCAGGAAAATTTGGCGAAGGTGGTGCCTTCACTTGGCAGTATGGAAGTTCCAAAAACCGACATGTCTACACCCTGGGAAAGTTATGGGGTTACGGGTGCTCTGAAAAGTGGACAGGTGGACCAAATTCATATTTTTGGTCCGATGGAGTCGCAGAAGGTAAATTAAGGGTCGATAAACCTTAACTAGTTTTTCCTTTCTGGTTTGTCTGAATCTCCTCATACATGAAATTAATTCCTGCCTCCTTAATTAAGCTTGGAAGTCGGCGATATCCCACTCTGCTCAGGTTTTATCGTAATTGAAGACACAGTTAACCCTAGGAAAAACTAATTTTTCTAGATAGCCTAAAGTATCACACTCGGATTTAGCATTATTTCTCCTCAGATCAGGTTTTTTTGTTGCTAAAGATCAGGATATTTAGTTATATGGGGACCTTTCGGATGTGGTTCGAAGTTGTGATGGGGTATGTAAAGGTGGAGAAAATTTACACATTGTTTCTTGGGTGCCGCCCTTTGGGATCTCATTAGATGAAGCTGTAGGAAGATTAGAGTAGTTCGGCGAGGTTTTGATTGGGGGTGTAAGATTATAGGAAAATGAGACTAGACACCTTGCTACTAATTTGTAAGAGGTGGGAGGTTTAGTGGAAAATGGGGGATAACTCACTTAGGGTTTCTGAAACCCTTGAAGTGGAAAGGTTGAGGGGAAAACAAATTGGAATAATGGTCAATAAGGAATATGGGTCCGATGGAAGTAGGCCTTCTAAGGTAAGGCTTAAACGAAATAAAGGTATATGCATATGACCCTAACTAGAGAATCACCATTTAGTTATGGCGGATGAAATCACCATTTAGTTATGGGGGAGGATATCCAACTTAAGGACACTATAGAGATGGATGAAAACATTTTGGTTGGAAAGGAAAAGGGCAGATCTCTTCAGCGGAGGGTCTACATGACTAGATAAACAAGTCATGGAGTGATTTTCTAGAAAAAGTAGTGGAGGTAGAAATATTAGCTCAAGGATGGTTTATGCTTACATTCAAGTCAAATGAAGCTTTTGCATGGGTACTAGAAAGGAATTGGTGCATTGGTACCTCCCCAGTCTTGCTGAAGTGGTGGAACCCACTCTTGAATGCTCGTCACGAGTGTCTTGATATAATTTCGATATGGGTTAAGCTTCTGGGGATCATCCCCCCACTCTAGACTATGGATGTTTTCTAGGCGAAAAGTTGGGGCAGTTTCTAGAAGTATATTATGTCATTCAAGACAATGGAGGTGAAGAAATTTGGTTTAATTCTGGTTAATTTAGACCCTAGGACAGTTTTGTATCATTATATCTCCCTCTCCTTCAAAGGATACAATTATCTACAGGAGATAGACTACGAAGAGCTCATTTTCCAGTGTAGGCGTTGTCACTGTAAAGGTCATCTGGTGAAGGATTGCACAATGGGTTACAAGAGAAAAAGGGTCACTAGGTTTTAGCATATTGAAAGTACATAAGAAGTTTTGGTGGAGAAAGGTGATGATGCCATTCTGGAGAACAATGGACTAGGCTATAGGGGTCATGAACATTCCACCTTGTTGGCTCAAGCCACACCTGCTAATGAAGCAAAGATCATGAAGGAAGACATTTTGGAATATTGAGAGGAGCCTCAAGCTTTGGACTTGAGAACTACTTGTGTCAGTACACATATCTCTTATGCCTCTTCTTCTGCTTTTGTATCTAATGTATTTAGTATGCACATAGAGTTTGGTCTCTCCAAGCCTACACCCTCTTCGTTTATAATGTTTATTATTATTACTATGGGCATCCCTTCAGACAATGTTATTATTTCCATCGTTGCCTCTTCTCCCCCCATTAAACGCCCCTCTATGGGACTAGATCCCTTTCCATATTTGGACTCTCATTATAACTTCATACCCTATCCTCCTAAAGTTACTCTAGATAATATCTTAGTACCGGGAAGGGATGTTTGGGTTTCCTTCCACCCAATGCAGGTGTCAGTTGCAATAGAGGAAGAAAGTCCCATATTTCGAAAGCTCAGTTGAAGTCTTGTCTTGGTATAGAAGAAGGGAAACAAAAATCACTTATCGGACACTTAGGGTAGTGTAGGCCCCCATAGTGGTTTCATCATGATCCTGTCATCTTTCAACTACAAGGGCCTGGCTATCCCCAGGAAAAAAACTATCCCTTAAACATATGGTTCAATATGAAAACCATGACATTCTCTTGCTCTAAGAAACCCTAGGTGACAGTGATAGGATCTCTAAAATTTTGAATAAAATGTTCCCTAGATGGTCCTCCTTTTCGAATGATGTCATAGGTCACTTTTGGGGATTGGCTATGGGATTTAAACTTAAATCCATTAAATTCCATGGTTCCTAGGGTACAAACCAGCTAATTGGGGTAGATATATTTTCATTAGAACTTTGTATTGATCTAACTATAGTCAACATATACGCCCCCCACCATGACAGAATATAGTTCTGGAATAATTTATTTCATAAATCATTAAGGAAAAAAGACAATATCATACTTAGGGGAGACCTAAAATTCTCTTGGGAGTTTGTAAATTATGGGGACCTTAAGCCCTACCAGACCCTCTCATGGATTGTTTCATCTGGAATCTCGTTGGCTATCATTTAATTGATGTAAACCTTATAAAGAACAACTCATATTGGCACAACTGGAGGATGGGATATGCGACGGTTGCCAAGCTATTAGAAAACAATTTAATGGCTGAGGAGTTGGTTGGAAAAATCCAAACTATTTTGTCAATGGGTTGGACTTGGAGGGGCATTGGACCATCACCCAATCTCTTTGGAGTTAAAAGGAGGAAATAAAAGGCCAGGCAAACCTTTCAAGTACAACCCTTCTTGGATGAATGATGATAGTTGTGTTCAACTCATAAAAGATACATGGCTCCCCTTTAATCAGAATCTTGGTCTCTCGCTTACTTGCTAGTTTAAAAACAACCTTAAGAAGATAAAATAGGTGGCCACTCAATGGGATCATCAGAAAAAGATAAGAGAAGAGGCAAAGCTCAAATTAGTGGAAGAAGAATTGGAAAGGTTGGAAGATCCAGAAGGTGGGGGATATGATTCAGTAGAATCCAAGCAAAGAATTTTGCATCTAAAGGCACAAAAGAAGACACTTTTAGATGAAAAATAAGAATAGTTGGAAAGAAGTGTAGAGAAAATTGGCTTGAATGCGATGACAAAATTTAAAAATAAAAATAAAAATTATGCAAGAGGGCAAAGGATTTTCCGAAGCCATATGGAGGACAAGAAGTAACCTTTGATGAACTTGCATCCATGGGAATTGGCCATTTTAAAAATATTTTTCAAGGCTCCAGAAAAAGCCATCAAAGCTGAAGTTATTAGGTTGGCCCATTTTTTTCCTCACTTTGCGAATGAGGAGGACAAACAAAGTTTAATGGATCTTATCTTCACCGGGGAATTGGAATCTATGCTTAAAGGAATGAAAATGGATAAAATCCCTGGTCCATATGGCTAGATAATGAAATTTTATCAAGGTTTCCTTGAGCTAGGGGGGGGAGGGGGGTACGGTGTGGGGGGGGGGGGGAGAGATTTAATCAGAGTAGTCAAAGACTCTCATTCATATGGAAGGATATTTGACCCTTTTAACTCAACTTTCATTGCTCTCATCCTTGAGACCGATGATCCCCACTCTTTTGATGTACAAGCCTATCTCTCTCTATAATTTCATCTATAAGATCATTGCAAAAATTATAGCCAATAGAGTTAGACCCATTTTATCTAGGAACGTTTCCAAAGAACAATTTAGGTTTTTAGAAGGATGATGTAATGACTCCACCACGAACTATGGGCATAAAAGGAGTATTAGCATGCATACGAGGCATGCATATGATAGCTACATATGCATGCATCACATGCATTGCATTAGTAAACTTACTAATTGGTTATAAAATATGTCTAAAGAAAGGATAAACAAATTAATTATTAAAATACTAGATTAAAAACCTAACAATTAAGAAGGGAAATCTTACCCTAAACATAACACTCCATATATATATATATATATATATATAATAAGAGCAATTAAGTATTCAATTTATAAGCATTTAATTTATTCAAACTTAATTAAGAGATATTTGATATATATCAAACATATATTCAAATTAAAAGGAATGGTATATATGAAACATATTATATACAACTAAAAAGAAATTATAGTATATAAAAGGGACTATATATATATGATACTCTATGACCTGTCGTAAAATGAAGGAGACAACCTCCAACCATGATGCTACCGTGTCAAAAGGCAGTCACTTCTTAAGAATTTGAGGAAAGTTAATGACAGGGAGTGAAGCAATGGAGGGCAGTGGAGAGGTGGATGGGAAGGAAGGAACCTCGAGAATATAAGGAGGATTGATGGAGGAATTTGGGGAGGAGTTTTTGGGAAGTATTTTATAGATAGTAAAGGAAATTTTGAGGAAGCCATAGACAGAGAGGACAAAGAGGAAGAGTGGGCCTTAATTGTTCTTGAAGTTTTGGGCACGGGGGCCAGAGTGCTTCCATTTTGAAGTACTTTGGAGCTGGGTACTGAGATTGTGCCTAGTTTTGTAGGGATGTTTTCGTCATTTTGGTAATGGGAGAAAATTTGATGCTACAACAATTCAAGATTGATTTCAAGCACGGAAGTCAGGTATGTATCTATGAATTATTTTGATAAATTCTTGTTTAAATTATAGCTGTCTAAATTTTGGTAAAATTTTACAAATTCAATTTAGGTTGGGTCACTAAAGATGACATATTCATGAAGCTATTCGAGTAGCATAAGAAGGGGTTCATAGTCTCAAAATCAATAATTTGGAAGGATCAGTAGCCAAATTAGACATGTCAAAGGCTTATGATAGAGTCAACTGGATATACCTTTAGATGGTTCTTACACATCTGGATTTTGAGGTCCCCAAGGAAGCTTCACTGGGGGAGCAATACCATACCACGTGCACTCATATTAGGGGATATATATTTGAGGGAAGAAATGACATAATATATTGAGCATATAATAGGGGGTAAATGGTTTTTATATGTTGTGTATTAAAAAAGGAGCTCAAAGTTAATGAAAAAATATAAAGGGGTATAAAAAATGTTAATGAAAAAATGGATACTTATAATATCTAGTGAAATGAGGGGTTCTTTTAAATTGGGAAGGTGTATTGGGTTCGTTTTGGTAGGGGGTTAAATAAAATGATTTTTAGAGGCATCTTTCAATATGTAGTCAAATTAAGGGTATTGTTTAGTATGCCACGAATGCACGTGTTATGGTTGGGATTTGGAAAACAACTATCACTCTCTCTAGGTTTACAATGACTCTTTAAATGTTATTAATTGGTTCAATGGATCGAAACAATGTCAAAATCACACATTGCTACCAATTCTAGAAGAAGTGTTACAATTAAAATATACATTTGACTTCATTACTTGCTTCCATATCTACAGGGAACGAAACATTGTAGCAAACCTCTTATCTAAGGAGGGCATTCGACAACCTATGGGTATTTAGCATATCACAAAGAACATATTTGGGATAGTCAAGGAGTTCCAACATCACCATTTCATCATGGACTGATATATTTTGATCCACACAAGTCATTTTTTGCATATGGTATTTCTAGTTTTATCATATCTATTATATTTTCTGATCAATTTCTCCTAGCAACATGTTGAGGATGGATTGTAGTGTATATCATATCATTATCTTTTTGTTTATATTTGACTTAGTCAATAACTATCCATATCAGAGGTATCTGTTGATGTTAAAAAGGTTTGCAAATAAAATTCCTGCTTATATTTGTGTAGCTTATACACCAAAATTGAACATCATGTAACTTTTTTCCTTAATAGAAAGTTATGATTTTTTTCTTCGGATATATATATATATATATATATATATATATATATATATAACGTTCAACTCTCATTCACTAGTTTTGATGGTGATGTTGATTAATCACATATAGTATATGAATTATATATAACGTTCAACTCTCATTCATTAGTTTTGATGGTGATGTTGATTAATCACATATAGTATATGAATTAGTAAAATTATTAATCATTACCAAATATGACTGATGCTGATAACATTAAAATAGATTCATCTTAACTTGTCTATATTGCTAATTCCACAAGATGACTTATGATTGCTAGTTTTGGTCATGATGATAACAATAATGACAATGTTGGAAATGATAATGGCAATGGATGAGTATGATAATGATGATGAGGATGATGGAAGATTATGATAATGATAATGAGGATGCTGACTAAAATAATGACACAACAACAACCATGAACTTTGGTCTATTGGACCTCCATAAGTTCACCTCTAATTTATTAGTTCTATGAAAAATAAATCATTTTAAAACACAAACACATTACTAATTCTATATGTTCAACTCTCATTCGCTAGTTTTGATGATGATGCTGATAGTAATCACAGATAGTATATGACTTAGTAAAACTATTAGTAATTATCAAATAACATTGATGTTAATAACATTAAGATAGATTTATCTTAACTTGTCTATATTACTAATTCCACAAGTTGAATTATGATTATTAATTTTGGTCATGATGATATCGATAAGGAAAATGTTGGAAATGATAATGATAATGATGGTGGCTAAAATAATTACACAACAACCATGAACTTTGGTCAATTGGACCTCCATAAGTTCACCTTTGATTTATTAGTTCCATGATGATGATGAAAGATCACTTTTTATATGTTATTTTCCATCATGACGATGAGGATGACAACAAAAAATACCATCATGATGATGAGGATGACAACAAAAAATACCATCATGGTTGTTAATATCCACTTATACCAACTTTGATTGATGGTTGTTAATATACACTCATACCATCTTTAGATGGTGGTTGTTAATGTCTACTAAGACCAATTTTGAATGATGGTTGCTAATGTCCATTGGGACTAAGCTTGGTTTATCAAAAGCTGATAAGTTCACCTTTGATTTGTTAGTTTCCATCATGATGATGGATGCTAAGGCCAACTCTGGTATATCAAACCTTAATAAAAGGTAAGGAATTACTACCATTTGCTTTAGAATTTTATTTTTATGTTTTAAAAACATTAAGAAAATCATTTCTAAATCATTGGAATTTTTATTAGTTAAAAGGTTAAGAAGGTCATTATTATAACAACTAACACAACTATATAAATTAAATGGATGTAAACGTTTATAGACATCAATATTTGATAACTATCAAAACACTTACTTTATGATACATCTCAAATTTCCTAAAAATAAAAAATAAAAAATAAAAATAGCCATATAAACTAAGTTATAACTTTATTTTAAGTTACAATTATTAACATCATTGTTAATGATAATTATAAAAGGAATTAATATATGAGTTAAATGTATATTGGAAACCAAACTTGAAATATGTGAACATGACATTTTTAAAATTAATTTGAAAAAAAAAGGCATACTTTAAAATAAATCTCAATCTTTTATAATAATAAAATTATTTTGTGGATATTAAAACCTTATCATACACCTAATTATTGATAATTAAATTGTCAAGTCTCACTAGCACAACATGTTGAGGATGAACCTCGTTAGCAAGGCGTCCCAAGATCAAACCTCATGGGGGGTGGTTGTGCCCTGTACTAGGGGGAGGAGACATGCTAAAAAAATCCAGTCAGCTTAGAGCTGGTATGGCCCAAGCCAGGTTAGGTCGCGCCTCCAAAAGCCACAAGTCAAGACTAGAGGATCACAAACAACTTGACAAACAATTTTATTTTATTATTGATAATTAAATTAATTTCTAAAAATATTATTCTTAAATAAACAGATATATCAACTTAAATGTTTTCAAATTAAAATTTAATGCGAAAATACATAAAAACATTAAAAATATATATTTTCCGAATATTGTAGAACCTCATTTTATTAATAAGAGACTTAAAAAATAATTCAAAATCATTTTAATGCCTATTTTCTCGAGCAAACTCCATTCTTTTTAAATATTTTTAAATAAGAAATAAAGTAATATATAGTTAAAAATAGAGATTAATGATTATTATATTTAAATTAAAATAAATTTGGAATAAAAATTACATTAATGATTTTTAATTTTTTTATAAAAATTACATATTAAAAATATTTATACCTTAAAATTTTAAATTATTATGAAAATGGAAATATGTTATTTTCATTAAAAAGCTTGTCCAGATTTGAAAATAATTGTTATATATATCTTAAATCTTTTTTTAAATTAATATTTTTTATTAATTTACATTCATATTATATTGTAAGGTTAACCTACCTTTTCCTCAAATAAGGGATTATAGAGTAAACAAGGAGTTTTCATGTACGTACGATCCGAGGGTTGTATCTGTGCCACCCACATCCATTCTTCGTGTAAGCATCTAAAGGTTCTAGTAAAATTGTGAGAATTAATCGGTCCTCGCTGACCAAGTTCAGCTTGTCCCGAACAAGAGCACTAGTGCCTAGGAATGATTCATTTAGGCAAGCAAGGTGTTTAGTAATTTTGTGAATGTCTAGATTAAGTTAAAGTGTCCAACATAGTGTAGGCTTATACGACTAGTCATAATGCTGATAGAGGTATTCCCCTAACTTATTTCCCACCAATTCAATGTAATACTTCTTTAGGCTATGTTTTAAGTTAAACCATCAATCTTGATTTGGTAGAATGAAATATAATCCTTGGTTTTTCCTAGGCAAGCGGTTATGGTATTTCATTCAATTAATAATTTTTTTTGGGGTGGGGGTTGGGAGGGCAGGGGAAGAACCAATGGGACTAATCCAATCAAAATCCAATGGGATTTACTCCTATAGTTATCTAATGCGTGAGGAATCAACAAAGGGGAAATCACCATAAATTCTCTCTCTAGAATCTTAGGCAAAAGGAGGTGCCAAATACGATGAAAAGTGGTCCATGGTGACTCAACCAAATAAATGGGTGTCCAATCAAGATGCAATTTCATGTATGATTTCGACCAATCAATGTTCAAGCAATTGCCATACTTCTTCTTGCAGGAGACACTAAGTAAAGTTGTAGTGGACCAACAACCTACATACACCTTATACTTAGAACACATGCGTTGAATCCTAGTGGAGGCTCTTGTCTCTTAAATACTATGTAATATGATTGACACAACATCATCCATCTATTCGACTGACAATCAACAATAAACCAACATCCATTAGTTATTGCCCCTTCAGGCAGAAGGGGAGAAATAACCAGAAAGATAGAGAGAAAGAATGGATAAACCGAGAGGTCAAGTGTTTGAATCCCTAAGTCTTCATAAACCAAAACTAAAGGCCTCATTCCTACCATACTTGTTGGCCCAAAGATGAAAACAAAACCACATTACAAACAAGTTGATGACATTAGAAATCCATAGAATGATAACCTAAAATAACCAAAAAATCCCAAGTACCTTAAAGCTATCAATTTTCATCACTGTTCAAGATAGACAACTAAAACTGGGCTACCTTGCTCATTAAATGGAAGCAAAGGATGATGGAAAGCCTCATGGAAATGAGCTTTTATATGTTCCATTCTACCTTCCAGGCTCTCTAATCTCTCATGGATTCATTTTTTACCTCTCCTCAGTGACACCATTTTGTCCATGATCCGCTATTGGTTATGTTGGAGATCATTCATGAACCCTATAGCTCTGTTCATGTCCTTGTGCCTGTCCTGAGCCATCTTCTCCAAAAGAAATATAATTTTCTAAAGGAACTCATCCAATGTATCAAAAGGAAAAGGCATCTTGACTCGGCCAGGAGAAAGGCATGTTGGTTGTTCCACCTCTTCCCCCAAGTGACAGTTAGCTTCATGGTGAATGACTCCTTGGCCCTATGGGCCCCCTCCACGATGAGCATGGACCCTTGATGCAACATGTGCCCCACTAGACCGAGTTTCCTTGGCCACCCAACAAGTAGTCCTCCTAATACACTTGCCAAAGCCTCCTAGTTGTCACCACCACTTCACTCCCCCCTTTAAGCTCCCAAGGAGTTGGCTACCCACCCCGAGAGTCACAGTGCGCTACCAGTAGAAAAATAACCTCCCTATAAAGACACACCACACCCTAGACCCTGCAGTGATACGTCACCTTCCAAACACTATCAACACACTAATATCCACTTTTGACACCTTAAAGATAAACCTGCGAACTCACCACTAGAGCCCCTAACCTCATCTTGTTGACGAGCTTCCTAGCTAGGACCCAAAAAATTCCCGTAGCCTACCCACCAAAGGTGAAATCCAATAAGACAAGTTCACATACCCTTGCTTTAATTCAGAATAATTAATAATTACCACAGTGCAAGAGCACAAAGGGCACCACCAATTAACTACCTCTCATAGTTCGTCCATCCATTGCAAATTCCACGAAATGACTACACCATCATCTTCATCAAGAGGTCCCTCCTTCAGTCCTAGATCACATACCCACTTAGATACAATACTTCCATTCACATTGGCAAAAGAAACAACACCAACACTGACTGAAATTCGTCTAACCTGTGCAACTATTTGACTCAAAAGGAATGGCATCACTGGTGTGCTTACCCTACAAAAACAAACTGACATAAACTCTTACCAGTAGCAATCCCATACTGAGTTTATTAGTAGCAATCCCATACCCCTCCTTAGCCAACAATGCTTTCCACCCCTCACTCTATCATAATTGACCCTCCGTATGTATAGAAACCTTGATTGCTTCAATGCCAAAAGAAGTGTGTCAGGCACATTTCATCTCACCAAACGTCACATTTAGGAGTACAACGAGGCCCTCGTCAAATCACTAGAAATTCCATTTATCACTTCCGTCAAGGAATATCCTTAATCCAATTTCATATAATATCTATAATTTGGCACGTGAGTGCATGGTCTAACGGCGGGGCCGGCGGCTTATACGCCCCCCGCCCAGTTTCGAACCCGATCTGCGATGCTGCTGTGCAGCGATTTGTCAATTTGAATGATGTGATGTATTCAGAATTTGATTGATGTGATGTATTTAGACATATTCATATGTATAAATTTGTACAGTTAACCTATAATGATTCTTCAGGGGCCTAGCCACCCCCATTTAAATATATATATATATATATATATATATAATTTTATTACTATATTATTTAGACAAGTAATAAAAAATATATATACATTTTATTCACCATAAAAAATATTTAACATCATATTGTATCCTGAAATAACATCATATTTTGTCTTGAAATAACAAATAGAGTATTTATAGTATTAATATGTTAGAAGAAATTTTAAATGTCATGTTCAGATTTAATTTTTTATATATAGAAAATCATTTAGATTAATGTAATATGTCGAATTAGTTTTTATAAACATTAAGAAAATTGAGTACTTATGGTATTAATGTGTCATAATAAATTTTTAAGGTACGGTCTACATTAATTTTTTTTATATAGAAAATAATTTAGATTAAGGAAATAGGCTAAATTAATTTTTATAAATATAGAAAATAATTTGGAGTTGTCTAACGAGGCGGAGGAATTGCCCGGACTGTTAAAAGTGGTCGGAATCCCGGTAAAAAAATTTCAAAAAATCTTGTAAATGCAGTGTTTGAATTGTGTTTTTGACGGTGGAAATAGATTCAGCACCATCAAAAACATCTAAGACACCTAAAATTTTGAAGTTTAACAACTATAACTTGGATTTACAAAAATCCTTGCCGGATTTTCTCTAAATATGACCGGAATTTCCATAACTTTCCGGGCAACTCCTCCGCTTCGTCAAACTACGCGAAATAATTTAGATTAAGGAAATACGTGAAATTAATTTTTATAAATATTATTTTTTTAAATGTATTTTGATAAAATTGAGTATTATTAATAAAATGAATATAATAAAAAAATAAAAATTACATGTGTCGAATTTTTAAAAAATATTTTGTAAACATTGATATTATATTATAATTTCAAAATATTTATTATAATATCAATAGTTTTAATTCTTTAAGTATTAAAATTAAAATGATTTACATTCATTTTTTAAATAAATAAATAAACTTATTTTTTAAATATTAAATAAACAAAATTTTATTTTAATAAAAAATTATTATTATTGTTCACGGGATTTTAAGTAGATAATGATTAGGTATATTGTTAAGATGTTCTTTAAGTTATTGATTCAATTCCCCACATATTCACGGGTATTTTTAAATATGACCATCATATAACTTCACTAACATTAAACTAATAAATTATTTTTATTATTATTATCATTATGATACAAATTATGTATGACTTTAATGACTATGATACCTAAAATAATTAAATTATAATATCAAATTAAAAATTAAAAAAATGAAATTTAGAATTTGATTTTTATTATATTTTTAAATTCACGTATAGAGTTAAAATATATAATTTATTTTAAATATTTTAATTTAAATTGGATATGAGTAAATGATTTCAAACGAAAGTGTGATATATTTGAAGGCTTTTGAATATTTGATTTATATGCGGTTTACAAATGCATTCTTGTGATATAAATAGTTTTAAAGATATTAAAGAGTAAAATATATTTTTTTATATAAATTTGATAACTATTTAAATTGCTTTAAATAAATATAATTTTTTAGTTGTTATGTTTTTATATAATTATATATATGCATAATTTTGTTTAATGTAATGAAAAAACATATATTTATAATTTTCATTTAAAAAAATACAAAATAAAAATATTTAATATTTTTATACAAGCATAAAATAATGTTGAAACTTTTTTTTTTTTCCTAAAGATTTCGGTGATCGTAATTACTGTCTTATTGATATGAGCCACATTCACTATATATCATTTTTTTGGGTCAAAAGAGCATCATTATATTATTATTAGTGAAATCCAGAGTACAAAAATAAGTTGTATGCCTCCCTTAATTTCACTACAGACAGAGGGGAGAGCTAGGGGTGCCACAAATAACAGAAGATGCATCTAGATAACCATTATTTTTGATAGACTTACTAGCCTTACATTACAAAAATATGACAAAAAAGACAAAAAACCTGAGATAAACATGTCACGGAGGGTGGTGGGTGAATGTCCAGGAGGGGTTGCATGGATGGAAGCCGACTCGCTCATGCATTTGGAAATCAAGGTGCTCCACTCAGGCCTCTAGATCATGCAAGCAATCATTGAGGCTCCTTTGATTGCAACAGATACTATCAAGGAGCTCTAGAGTTTCATTGAGGCAGAATTGGACGTCATTAAAATAGGCCATCAATTTGTTCCAGTCTTCATATTGGTGATCCCTCATGATGTCGAGGTTGCCCTGGATGCCTCTCAACTGATCTGCAATAGTTTCCAACGAGGCTGGAGCCTCCACTCTACCTAGTGAATGCTCACAAGGTTGATCAACCGCATCCGCTCGTTCACCGCTAACCATATCTTCTATAGCTGTGCTCGAACCACTGTGTTGCCATCGAGCATGTCCTTGATGCCCTCCTCCACAGTGGGGCCACCCACGCTACCAAGGCACGGTTGGCCATTGCTGAAAATTGCCACCTAGAATGACTAGAGAGGGAACAACCTCCTAAGAGGGGATATCCAACTACACACACTTAAGCTCCCACGAACAATACCACACACGACCCACTATGGCCTTACAACACTGACCAAGCCTAGCCTCCAAATGAAGTTGAGCAGAAACCATGCCACTGAATCTCTTGAACGATGCTACGTCGTTATCAGTCCATAGACAAAAGAAGGGAGGGCTCACCACAAGTCTTAGCCCAAAACCATACACCCACACACTTATCAACTCACTCAATTCTTGAGTACACGCCACCAAGAGACAAGTAACCAGGGAATTATATGCTACCCTATAACCATAAACAAACCCTCCTTTGTTGAATTTGTCGAAGAGCCTCGACATAAACAAGTGCCACCACAGACCCTGACAGGCGATGAGAGAGTTATCTTTAGAAATCAAATGTGGCCACCAACATAGCCATTCCTCCCACAAGGTAATGGGCAATGTCGAATTGCAAGCCACCACTAGCAACCGCACCAGAGGGAAAGACCTTAACCAAATAAAAACAAGAAACTGGAGACTGTCGAGAACCCACTAGACTAAGACAACCCTCTTGCAGTGGCTCTCGAGGTTCCACCCTTCATACCCAACCTTAACGCACCAGAGAGGAATAAAACCTCCAAATGAACTAGGGTCCCATATGAATGCACACCAGACCGGCAGAGAAACCAAAACGCTTGAGTCTGAACACTTCGTAGAGGTCCAACTACCCCATGGCCCTGGCAAGCTCACTCGACCTTTAACTCTCTCATCCGCCAGCCTACACACAGAGTTCATCACCCAACAAACAACAACCATTATGGTATCACTAACACTGAATATAATAGATAGAGGCGGGTCAGGAGGGTTCGATCAACCACTGACCCGTCACATCACTTTATGGTTCAACATGATTACACCTACCGCATGCCTCGTGAGATGTCCTCCAAAGTGAGCCTGCCAAATGCTGATACACCCCCATCGGGGTCATTATATATCATATTACTATAACTATCACAACCACATTTAATTAATTAAATGTGGTGATATACACCAAAGACTTCATTTTTATCTACCACACAAGCCATTAATAAATATATAATAATAAAAATAATATTAGTAACAAAAAAACTATTATCATTATTATAATTAATAATTAAATAATAATCAACAATAATTATAACAAGAATAATTTAAATAATGCATAAATAATAATAAAGAAATATTTATTTATTAATAATTACAATAATAAAAATTCTTATGGTTATTATTATTCAATATTTATATATTAATAAAAAATATTTAGTATTTATTAATAAATAAATAATAAAAAATTTAAAGCATGGTAAGACTACATCTTCATCATGTCCAATATATCACCCCGATCGGGGTGGGGAATTGAACTAGTGACTTCACATCAAGGAGTGCCTTAACAGAGGACGTGATCACCATCTATCTAAAACACAGTGGACATTAATAATAATATTTATTTTTATTATTAAAATATTTAAAATAATAACTAATTAATATTATTATTATTAATTATTATTTATTAACAATGATTATCTATTTATTAAATAATATTTATTTATTTAATAATAAATATTTATGTTTTAATAATAATAATAAACAACCATACTAGATGGTTCGAAACATGTCGATGAAATGTTCTTGATGTGATTATTACCAAAATATGTCCCAAATTTTAAATAATAATAATAATCATTTAAATCATAATAAATAATAATATTAAAAATTAAATAATTTAAAAATATTATATAATTAAATAATTAAATAATATTGAATAATTAAATAATAGATCTAACAATAATATTGTTACTAAAAATATTAATAATAAATAATGAATATTATAAACCCTATAATAAACATGGTTGGCCATGGTTGATTTTCATATTGAGACAATCTTTCTCACAATGGGACATTGGACCATGGTTGACCATGGATGACCATGGTTGTCACAATGTGACGTTGGACCATAGTTGACCATGGATGACCATGGTTGTCAGAAAGTGATGTTGGACCAAGGGATTGATAAACACAAGGGATATGACTGTTTTCATTGATAAACCCAAGGGATTGATAGTATAAACCCAAGGGATTGATTCTAAAACCCCAAAGTATTATAACCCAAGGGAATAATATTAAACCCAAGGGATTAATATTATAAACCAAAGGTATATAAACCCTAAGATAAATATTAAAAACCCAATGGAATAATATTAAAAACCCAAGGGAATAATATTAAACCCAAGGGATAAATATTATAAACCCAAGGTATATAAATCCTAAGATAAATATTATAAACCCTATAATAAACATGGTTGATTCTGAATGATAACTCTTCCAAATTAATCACATCATTGGTTTTCATATTGAGACAATCTTTCTCACAATGCGACGTTGGACCATGGTTGTCACAATGTGATGTTGGACCAAGGGCTTGATAAAACCAAGGGATATGGATGCTTTGATTGATAAACCCAAGGGATTGATAGTATAAACCCAAAGGATTAATTCTAAAATCCCAAGGTATTATAAACCCAAGGTATATGAACCCTAAGATAAATATTATAAACCTGTTGACAGTGTTGGACCCATCAACATTCAGGGGATCTCCTCAGTATGAAGTCCCAACTAGACCTCACACAGTTTGGTGTAGGAGTCCCATCTAGTATGATGGCCTAGTTGCCATTATCTTAAAGATATGCCTTAGCTCTTGCTTGTCAGCACGTGAGAGTGGTCTGCGTTGTCTTTGAACAATGAGATTCGCGTGCTTGGTGAATGCTAGTGTTACTTGTGTCAAGATTCCTTCACTGTAGAGGGAGAGGGTGGAGGTGAGTCTCCAGTCAAAAGGGAAGAGTCCCAACTCTGTCAGAGATACACAAAACATAGGACATGCGTAGCTTCCGGCAGAGTATTCCACACAGATGCGGCAGTTACAAACACACAATGAAGGGATAGCACGTACAACACCCAACAGAGTAGTCCGTGTGGGTGTGATGGTCGTTATAACAAGCTCATGGGAAAGGTTATGTCTGACGTCTAGTGAGGCAGCCCACGCGGGCAAGACACGTTAACAACTTATACAACACATTTTCATAGACATATGTATTAGAGAAACCAAAACAGTTCAATTGTTTAACACAAGATAAAGCAACATGCATTACAAGTGTTCCAAGACCAGTCTTACAAACAATTACAATACATGTGTGAAAATGTACTGGCCTGTTATCAGGCTTCTGAATTAAGCGAAAGTTCCAAGACACATCTATACACCATACATCACTAACCCCGTGAAAGGGGCATTGGAGCCACTACTCGCTCCTCAAAGAAAAGACTACACACTCTCAAGACTATGTGGGAGGAGCCAAGGTGAAAAAAGCATTTGCATGTACAAATGACGGGTATTTATAGCAAAGGGTAAAACTGGCCCTTGTGACTGTTCCACTTCCCTCATGACTGTTTGACTTTCATGACTTTTAAGATTACATGACTCTTTAGATTACATGTGGGTCTCTTGGACTTCCACGTTACATTACATTGATTTACAACAGTATGTCCCATAGTAGTGATGTGACTGACATGACTCATGACACGACTCGACATGACAGTGTTGGTATGTTCATGCTGGTGGTGGTGCCCATGTTGAGTTTCAATGCTACTAAGTGATGGATGTCCTCTTGGTGTATCATAGCTTCACCTCCACATGGCAAGGTGTGTAGAGTCTTCGATGGTCTTGGTGTTCTCTTGATGTTGCATGTGCATGTCACTCCTTTGCTTGTGCTTTGGCATGCTTCACATGTTCGTTCGTTCGTGAAAAAATCTCCTCACATGTTCGTCTATTCGTGAAAAATTCTCCTCGCATGCATCATCCATTTGAGAGAAAATCTCCTTGCATGCATTGTCCATTCGCAGTAAAATCTCCTCGCATGCGTCATTCGTTCGTATATTCATGAACAAGTCTCCTTGCATGTGCTTTCCTTGTTCATCCTCTACGTCGTCGTGTCATGTCTTATCCATGTACCTGTATCTACAATCACTCATGACGAGACGACATCAAATCCATAAACCTCCTAATCTACCATGATGCATTGTCATTCACTTTCAAATGTCGGTGACCGGGAGAGAGGACAAGGCTATGAAATTGCGCAAGGTAGATTTCAAGCTGGGATGCAGGCTTCGAGCATTACCAGTGAAAATTGCGCAGAAGTCACTAGGAGACTGAGATGGACAATCCGGATCAGCAGTGACTGCTCACGGGATCTAGCTCAGGTGGTGGGCAAATTTGCGCATTTTTTTGGAGGAAGCAATGCAGGCAGCAAAGGGGCTTGGCAGAAAAAACTGCGCAATTCCTCCGGGGAGCTGGCAGCAGGCTGTTGGAGGCTTGTTGAGAAACAATGCACATTTTTTTCAGGGGGCTGACAGTGGGCTGCCAGAGTGTGGCTGGTGAAAACTGCACAAATGCTGGGAGGCTGGCTTGCTGGACATCCCATTGCAGTTTTTGAGTTGAGCAGGATGTTGGGCAGCTAGGTGAATGCTCATGAAAACTGTGCAATTTTCCAGGTGAGCAACAGGGTGGCTATCTGCGTGACTGGCTGGAAAAACTGTGCAATTTTTCCAGGGAGACAGGGACACACATAAGGTGTTTGTCTGGAATGTCAACGCAATTTCTTTAGTCAGCGGAGCGGGCAAATCTACAACTTTTGTGCAAATTTTTGGGGGAGTGAGTCCCGAGTTCACTGCTTGGGAAAACTCTTTGGTTGACCAACTGAAGGGTTGTTTGATTCACTTGCGAGCAAAACAGATTGAGATGGCTTGCTGAGAAACTTCTACGTTGTTCTAGGTGACAGTCGGTTTAGTCGATTCCAGGATTGCGCAACGCAGGGTGCATGGGAGACAACCTCAAGCTTTATGCAATTCTGGGCAGTAGTACATGTTCACTGAGTGCTGAAACTGCGCAATTAATCTCACTAAGGGTTTGGCTGCTTGAGGATGATTCAGTTGTTATAACTTCAACAAAAATGGCTGAGTGTGTGAGTGAGTGAACTTGTGCATACGTGACCTTGCGAATACACACTCAACATGACTCGATGACAAGATGCCTCAAACCATCAAGACAACACATACTCAGTGTGATTGACCAACGGTGCGAGCTACGCTTGTGATAGATCGTTGAACGACCGTGACAACACTTGTGCGATAGTGCATACAACTTCGTGTGTGAGTGCGACAGATGTTTACATAGCGAATACAACATGTGCACATGAAGTGAGGACCTTATGCATGACCAGAACATGACTGCAAGCGTGACATTGTGACCAACATGCAAAAATTTGTCCATTGAACGATCAAGGAAGGAGGGTGCAAAGACTCAACACGAGCCCACGGGGTGAGCCCGAGTGCTTGCAAACATCAAGTAAAAACCCAAGGGAGGCTCTGAAATTGGATGCTGGCCAAAATTTTGGAGGGTGTTGCAGTCGCTACAACAAAACCCAAGGGATTAATATTAAAAACATAAGGGATTAAAAACCCAAGGAATATAAGCCCTAAGATATATATTATAAACCCTAACATAAACATGGTTATCCATGGTTAACCACGAATGATTTTCATATTCACACAATCTTTGTCTTAATGCGACGTTGGAAAATATTTGGCCATGGTTGATTTTCATTTTGAGACAATATTTGTTACAATGTGATGTTGGACCATGGTTGACCATGGATGACCATGGTTGTCACAACGTGATGTTGGACCAAGAGACAATCTTTGTCACAATGTGACCATGGTTGACCTTAGATGATTTTCATATTGACACAGTCTTTGTCACAATGCGACGTTGGACTATGGTTGACCATTATTGATTTTCATATTGAGACAACCTTTGGCACAATCTGACGTTGGACAATAGTTGTTCATGGTTGACCATGATTGATTTTCATATTGAGACAGTCTTTGTCACAATGCGACGTTAGGTCATGGTTGACCATGGTTGTCACAATGTGACATTTGACCAAAAGACAATATTTGTCACAACGTAACCATAATTAGGGGAATTTTGAGGTCTAAAATGGGCCTCTTAAGGAACTTATAAAATAATAGTGGAAATAATAAAATAAGATTACATTAGATCATCAAATTTTAGAGGGTAAAAGGAAAAAACTAATTTTTCAATTCATATTTTCAACTCATCTCCATATGGGTTTACTTAAATTTCGAGTAGAAACACTCGTTGATGAAAATTTTGATTCCTCATCCAAGGAGTACCCATGTTGCATACTTTCGATGGACCCCACTACACAAAAATGAGAAATACATGAAAAACGTGATTGCAATCACATTTTTTCATGTATTGTTCATTTTTCATGTAGCAGGGTCCATCAAAAGTATGAAACATTGGTATTCCTTGGATGAGGAATTAAATTTTGCATCCAACAAGTACTCCCACTCGAAATTTGAGTAAAACCTTAGGGAGATAAGTTGAAAATACGAGTTGAAAAAGTAGTTTTATTATTTTTTAATCTTTTTACTTTTTTACTCCAAAAATGGTGAATCATCCCCCATGGTTGACATCATCATCTTGAATCCTATTGGTTCTTATAAAGTTTATTTTGGTTGTACTTTTTTTTTAGGAGACCCATTTTAGACCTCAAAACTCTCGTATTGGTTATTGACCACGGTTCATTGATTTTCATATTGAGACAACCTTTGGCACAATTCAACATTGGACAATGGTTGGCCATGGTTGACCATGGTTGATTTTCATATTGAGACAATCTTTGTCACAATGCGACGTTGGACCATGGTTGTCACAATGTGACATTAGACCAAGAAACAAGCTTTATCACAATGTGACCATGGTTGATCATGATTGATTGTAATGTCAAGACAACCTTTGTCACAATGTGACGTTGGACCATGGTTGACCATGATTTATTTTCATATTGAGAAAAGCCTATGATAAACCCTAAGATAAATATTATTAACCAAGTAATATAAACCCTATGATAAATATTTTAAACACTAAAATAAACATTGTTGACCATGACTGATTTACATATTGAGACAATCTTTGTCACAATACAATGATGAACCATGGTCCAATATTTCATATCGAGACAATATTTTAAAAAAAGAATTAATACAAAAAATAAATAAATATATTTCATAATTAGTTACCTTCTTCCAGTATAATCAATCAATATTAATCTCATTATAAATATTGCTATTATTTAATAATACTTTTTTTATATCATCATTATTACTTAATAAAATATTGTTTATACTTTTTTATAATGAATTTAATGATAAAAATAATTTTTTTTTTTCAAGAATTTATAAATTTAAATTTAAGAAAATAAAATATATACAATTTTTTTTTGGGCAAATCTCTTATTTTATAAACATTAATTTTTTTTTTTTTATATATATATATTTTCATTATAACTTTAAAATTATTTTTTATATACATTTTCATTATAACTTTAAAAATTATTATTGTGATTATTATATATTTAAAATAACATTAATAAATGTAGTTTTCATTATAACTTTAAAATTAAATAATAATAAATTATTATTATTATTATTATAATTATATATTTAAAAATAATAAAAACTTATTATTATTATTATTATATATTTAAACTAACATTAATAAATGTAGTTTTCAAAACTTTTGAAAACAAATTAATAAATAAAAATTTAATTTATTGTTATTTTTTTTACAATATTAAATAAATAATAATTAACCTACTTATTATTATTATTTTATAATATTTATTTATTTATAGTAAATATTATAGACTCTAATATATTTAGACACATTGAATAAATTAGAAAAGACCAAGGAAATAAGCTCTATTATATCTTAATTTATTTTTTATTTGAAGTATTTTATATATAACAAGGAATGCAAGCAGTGGCAGTCCCTGCCGATTTTGACAGGAGACTTTTGGGAACATCACTTGCCAATGTATTTTGTCAATTTGTGAATTGTTTATCAACTCTATGATTTGGCTGTCAACTCTATATTTCATCCTTTTGCATGAGTTTTATTTGTTCCTGGATAACAATTGGCAATGGAGAGACAAGAACCACAAACAACCTTTGTCAACAAATTTGCTACAACTGTATTGCAAGAAGATAACCATAGTGGATTTGCACTACTAAACATTAAAAATAAGTTTACCATAAATAAGTTTGCTAGAGTTTTTGTGATATGTTAAAAATAAGTTTACCAACGTTTTTGTGCTCTGTTAAAAATAAAAGCAAGTTTACCATAAATAATTTATGCTCAAATTCTGATCCTTGAAGCCATATGCTGAATAATCAGTCTTTGCAGCCAAACGTTCAACAAATCCTATAATAACGTTGCATGAAAATCCTTAGACTCGAGTATGCAAAGGATCTCTGCTAGAAAGCCTAGCAATTAAGAAAAGCCCTAAGTGTCCTAGAACTTGTCTTCAACTTTTGAATCCTCATTGAGATCCTAAATTTTGTTTTTTTGCCATGTTGCGTATAAATAGTTCAACTGGATTGATTTGAACGGCTTTTGATCATGGATTGTTTTGACGAAGCATTTAAACAAATCAATAGGGGGAATAGAGACGCGGTAAAAGTTGTTTAAAGAGAGAATGGCAAGAATTGCATAATTACATCACAGGTACAAATGTATGGGGTACAAGCCTTACAATGTCATTTCTCCTCAAAGATGAGAGCACAGACACATGGACTGAGAGCATAGACACCTATACACCCGGACTGCATCCAATCTTTGCGTGTCTCTTATCATGTGTGGGTAGGGAAGTGTTTGTCACCTTTAATGAAATGAATAAATAAAAGAAATAACACACCTAATTTAAAATAACTAATTTCAAAAAAAAGAAACACAACCTATGTGTCACGAGTTGCATACAACCCAAGTGTCTATTTCATCCTCTATCTAGTTCTGGGACAAGCTCAACCCACAAATTCATGACTGATCCAAAGAAAACAACAGTGACCTAGTCGAGTATCCTATCCTTGCCCAGGCGCTGAATCCATGCTGGAAAACATAGAGAAACATGGAGAAATCGAGATACGAGAATGTATTGAAACTAGCATTATATAATTCATTTACCAACAATTCTGATTTTACATCCTCTCGGCTATGGAAGTGGGCCTGCCCATGGTGAATCATCAACATATTAGCGGAGTTGTCTTCTGATGAGGCTGGCCAGAAGGAATAGCCAGAGGGGACTTATTAGTTCTCTGGCAGGGGTACACCAAGAGCCTTCCTAGAGGGGAACACAAATGAACATTCTTCTCAAATGGACGTGGACACGGACAAATTAAGACTAGCCTGGAGACCTAGCCATTATAGCCATACCTCGAACTGGTTATCCTAAGTTTTAGGAAACGCATACAGTAGAGGTCCAAACAACGACGAACTGTTTATCCTAAGTTTTAGGAAAAGTATACAGTCGAGCTAGCAAGAAAGGTCCAAACAAAAACATTGGATAAAAGTTTGTTGAGCAGAATATTTTATTTAAAACCATTGGTTTAAACCTGGAATGTATAAGAATATATTAATTGGTCAAAGTTATTAAATAGTAAGTCAATGCTTATCAATCGCAACAGTGCCTCCCATGCCGAAGGCAAGGACTAACAAGGGGTTTTTATTTACCACAAAAGTGAAACAAGAATTAAATTTAACGCTCTGGATCGTAGAATATGGCCCATGGTATAGGTGCATACGAATATTACATCTAATGTTGTGGATTAAAAAAAATTAAAAACAACATTAATTTTCAACATCTACACAAGCAATTTTCAACATCTACACAAGCAAAGAATTCCATTGAAACTAAAAATAACATTAATTTTTGATGATTACAAAATGCAATTGAAATTAAAAATAATAAAAATTAAACATGATATTAGGTTTAGACATTGACCTAATGTAATTGAAATTATAAGAATCATGTTGGATGGTTCCAAATGTGATCATAAAATTTGGATAATGTGATTTTTACCAATAACTTTCTTACATAATTTCATGATATGAAACAGAAAAACCCAAATTCAATTATTACCACTATAAATAATATTAATTTCAAACATTTGAGATGTTTCAGATACCCCACACAACTAAACCTGGTACTGTTTCCTTTTTGGGTTGCATATCAGAATTTCTGTGGATACAGAATTTGCTAAAACATCTTTTCAGCTAACAGAAGATGGTGTCTTTAATTAGTGGAATGTGGTGCTTAAGTGCAATCGACCCCATTCCACCTCTGGGATGTTTGCGTGGGAGATACAATGTTCGAGTAATAAAAACATGCAAGGCGACAAGAGAATATGGATGCATGCCAAACCACAACATACGCATAAAGAGAAATGGATAAAACTTCTGCAAAAAATAATTATATATGCCTGTCAATGTTCCTCTCATTCAATCCGGTGAAGATATCTGCGATTACTATAAGGTTCTGAGGTTCGGATCTGTGGCAGGGTTGGATATTTTTCTATGATAAGCACCTCGCATATTTGTGGCTCAATACTCACATCTAAGGCTTGAGGCTTGCTCTCCTCGGCGGTTCCTAGTATATATACACTGGCTCGGCAATCCTTTTTGGGTCTCGCAAATCTCTGGCTTGTATGATATTAGCTGTGATCTTCGCTTATACTTACTGTGCTTTCATATCAAGGATGGATCGAGTCCTTTACAAATGTTCAACTTATTATATATATTCGCAAAGGGGTCACTTTGGTAGGTTATTCACATCACTGCAATTTTGATTTCTGCAGCTCTGTAATGACTGGTTGGTCATCGCATCTCTGTAATGCGGTTTATGGACTCGTTGTATGATATCGCATCTCGGTAATATGGAGTCTGGACTCATCTCGTATCTCTGTAATTCTATTGACATTGGTCTCGCATCTTGGTATCATGGTTACAACTTACACCTCTGTAATGAGTACAGTAACATAGTCTCGCAGGTAGTCTCTTATAGCCTTCGGCGTATGGTCTACAGTAACATAGTCTTGTAAGGCAAGGCATATTTATTAGTCTATCTAGCTATTAATAAGTAGGGACAGTAGGGGCAGTACATGCCTACAGTCATTAATAAGAAGAGTAGTACATACCACTAGTGGATAATCATATACTGCCCCCCGGTATTTATTGCTAGATAGATTAGTGAATATTGTGCTAGCCATAAATAAAGTTTAATACAAAGCATAGTCTCAGCATATCAAATCTCTGTTATTAATTAATTCAAAGGTTAAACAGTCTCTTTCCACAAGTTGAAAGAGGAAGCGGCTAGAAAAATAATAATATTATTAATTTTTTCAGTCTCCGTTATTAAGTGCCTTACCAATCGGGGGTCACAGGGTCAATTCTCCTCGACGCTTTTGGGGCCCAATGAGTACAATGACATAGTCTCGTGAAAGAGTTTTAAAAGATTCCCTTCGGGGTTGCTTTGCCCAGATTTTCCCATGGATGTAAATTTCTACTACAGTAAATTTATAGCAATTAATTTGATTATTGATTATTTTTAGTTTAATATTGATCAAATATAAGGCTTAATTTGGAATAATAGATATGTGTCTCTTAATATTATTAAAAAAAATATTTCTCAAACATTTTATTAGACCATAACTTAAATAATTTATTGTAAAATTTGCATGATACAATGCCATGTGGATAACTATCTCATAGACTTTCTATACAGCTTGAGTGGGCCTAATGGTTAAGAGCATGTGTTTACTCCTAAGAGGTCACAGGTTTAAAAACTAGAGGGGGCTATAGTATGTATGCCTTCGTAGGCTTAGCAATCAAATAGTTGCGGAGAGGTGGCTCCCTTGTCCCACAAACAAGAGGTGTATGGGCGTTTGGCTTAGTTGTGACTTTAAAATTGGATAATAATAATACCATAATTTATGAATACAATTATAATATTCATGCCATAATTTTTAGATATTTGTGTAATAATATTTTATTGTAAGCTTTGCAGGAAACCACCCAAATGTAAAATCCTTGAAAATAACTCATACTTAGGTAAATAACATATTTACCATAAATTACTACCCACCATAATGTAAGAAGTATTTACAGAAAAAATGAATACAATTTCTCCACTTTAAATATCAATTGATTTGTCTTTTGACCACTATTAATTTAGCTTTGACCAATGCAAATTATGATATTTAACTTTGAAAAATAAATAGAGAATACAGTGTGTCACAAACTTTATGTTTCATGCTAACACTTCCCATTTCATATTTCCAGTTCTAACTTTGCCAACTCATGCTCAAATTTGATCCTATATGCAATTTTTCTAAAAGTATAATCTCTAACTTGAATGACATGGACAAAACTTCCCTATATTATATTTGTTATATTATATTTTTGTAAGATATACAATAATTAGTTTGTGCCTTTGACTTCATATTAATTTGTATCTTGACTAAATAGTTTACGCATTATTTTAAAGTTTTACATTATTTTGAAATATATATATTTATTTGATGATTAGTTAGTTAATTAGAAATTTTATTACCATAATATTTTTATTAACAAATAGATATATATTTATAATTAAAACATAATTTTTTAAATTATTTCACCAAAAATTTTAGATACATTCATTAGCAATCAATTCAATGTCTCTAAACTGCAATTAAATCATAATTAATTCAAATGCATTAAAACATTTAAAATAAATAAATATAAATTATCATACAACTCTTATTCATATTAAAAATAATTGGAATTAAATCACTATTTGCACACCACTTAATCTTTAAAGCTCAATATTTCCTTCTTCATAAAAGTTTTTAACATAATTATTACTTAATTTTCTAATTTCACTTTTTCACTTACCTTCTTCTTTCTATGTGTAGAATTTTGTAAACTTTTGTCAGTTAGGAAAAAATAATTTATATAATAATGGAAAAATCAATTTTAATATTTCCTTTTTCATAAAGTTTTTAACATAATTATTACTTAATTTTCTAATTTCACTTTTTCACTTACCTTCTTCTTTCTATCTGTAGAATTTTGTAAACTTTTGTCAGTTAGGAAAAAATAATTTATATAATAATGGAAAAATCAATTTTAATATTTCCTTTTTCATAAAGTTTTTAACATAATTATTACTTAATTTTCTAATTTCACTTTTTCACTTACCTTCTTCTTTCTATCTGTAGAATTTTGTAAACTTTTGTCAGTTAGGAAAAAATAATTTATATAATAATGGAAAAATCAATTTTAAATGTCAGAGTACCCCTTTTTCATAGTAAAAATTTGAAGTAACTTTACCCGTAATTGGTAATCTGATCTGGGTAGGTGAACACACTTTAAGGTTCTTTGCCCCTTCAAAGGTTTGATAGCATCATTGAGTATTCATTTTAATTGGTCAATATTAACTCAAAACATCTCAAAGGTTGAGAAGGTTCGTTAATATCTTTAAAAAACAACTTTCTAATATTTATACTTACAAGCTTAGACTATCCTAATTACAACCATTACACACCTTGTTAATTGTTTGCATTGATGAATACAAACCATATACTGTATATGGATTAAAAAAAAACTTCATTTAATAATTTTTTTACCAATTCCTTTTCAAAGTAATCAAAAAAATTTCTTCGATCCATCACATCCACAGTGTCTTCCATCATGACTTGTACCTCCAAAGTACTAACTTTTTCATACAGTGTCCTATGTCACATTGTAATGTCCTATATCACATTGTAACTCCATCGAAAGATACATTGTGTAAATCCATTTTTCCAAACGAGGGATCACCTGAATATCATGCAGGAGCTCTTTATTATTCAGTTAGTGCCACTGCTTGACATTAGAAAATAACTTCAATGAAAGTTTTAATATCCTACTAAGTTTCGGTGTGAATAGGGATGTTTATTATGAGACAAGCTTCTGAGTATGCACATCTTAGTGTAAAATTGTAACATGCATGGTGATGTAATGATAATAAATAAGTTTAAATTAGATTTATTATTTTAATGGTATTTTAAAAGTGAAATGTTTAATAATTTAATTTTGTTATAAGAATCGATTACGATATTTATATTGTAAAATTAACAAATTAATAATTATATTTTGTCTAGTATTTTTTCTTATTTTTATTTTCACTTTGATAGAGAGTTTAGAGAGATATCTTAAAACTAATGTGATTTTATTTCTTAGTCTTTTGCACCTCAATCATGGCCAATTTTTTTGCTAAAATAGTTATTGACTGCTCATTAGTCATGACATATGACAAACACTTCCATTGAATAAGCATAGGCCACATGAAACCTTAAATGAATTTATCTTAAGAGCCATACACATTGATATGGACACTGAGCATGATAGAGGAGCATTTAATGGGAACGTTTGTCTCGTTTTTTGTGGTGAGGAGTCATTGATCAATGGATAACCAATGACCATGTAGATAGAAATTCTTCACTATCAATGAGCCCATTACCAAGAGAACCACTTAGGTTTCTAGGTAAATCATTAACTGTTAAAAGTTGCATTAAAAAGGATGGTTGTGGAAAAGTCAAGTAATTAGGGCAAATTACAATTTTTATTTGTAAGGTTCTAAGTTCAAGATGCAAAATTGAATCAAGTTTTGTCTTTTAAAAGACTTGCAATCATAGAAAAACTCTATTTATCTTAGTAAGTATATTGTTGTACATATCTTTAAAGTAAACATATTACTTAGAAAAACATAAATTAACAAGGAAATAAAATACTAGTTGTTTAGTCACTTCTAGGATTCTACTAATTCATGCTTCTTTATAGTTGTCGCTTGTAGGGTCTTGCAATTCTACTCAATATTTGTATCTTGAAAAACATTTCCTTGTTCTAATTTCATCTTGGGAGTTTTCATTTCCTAAAGGTTCACAATGAATCTATTGAGGGTGGAAGAGTTTGAATGAGAGGGGGATTGAACACACTAGCTATGATATCAAGTCGAGACACAATGCACTATATTCATCATTTTACCAAATTGAATTGGATAGGGACCTCCACATTTTTATTGCATTCGACTCCATATATGAGTAGATCTCATTTTCCCAATCTCTCAAGTTCAACACTTGTCTTGTTGTATCCACAACACAACTATCTTGGGGCATGCTTCTTTGTTAGTGTTTTTGCTCAAAATTTGATAGCCACCTTTTCCATAGAATCCTAGCATTAACAATACCACAACAAGCTTCTCCCACATCCTTTATACATTGTTTAAACCCCTTCTCAAATTCATTCAACTCACGAAGAACACAATGCCTCTTGTTGCAAAGGAAGTGTACCATCCTAAATTGAGATGATAGAGAAATCAAGTTGACACAGAATCTAATAGAAAGATAGGTGTGTACACATGGAGCCAAGGGAGAGGAACTCCCTCGTTTGCTTAGAGTTTCCAAATGTTAAATGTTTTAAGATTAATATAGTTAAAAGAATGAAAGACTATAAACCCAAGATAAATTGGAATTGACATTTATCCCAATTATGTAACCCAAATTGATCACCAAATAGGCTCCCCATTCAATTCATAATTATTTGCACAAGTAAGAGAAGGAGGGAAGTGATGCTACATCATTGGGTCATTAACTATTGTTAAAAGGAAGCCCCTATCATTTATAATGTTACACTATGGGGGAAGTTGAAAGGAGCTCCTTCATTTACTTGACATAAACTTAAATGTAATTTAACACCCAAACTCACTTGTTGGTCTACAATTGAGTTATAATCTGGAAGGACACAAAAGAACTTAATCTTATCAAGACTATGCAATTATTGTAGTATTATTTTCATCAAGCAAACTATGAGTGGTTGTTTAGGGAGAGTTTTCCCTTTTTTTATTGAAGGAATTATCATTGAAACACCAACCAAGGATGTCTCCCAACCCCTCATGCATTAAGTGGTAAGAAGCTTTTGAATAAAATAATGTCTTCACTTCATTTTTAATGAAAATTTCAATTTGCCAAGCATATCCAATTTCTTGATTTCCTTTGGAGTGAAAAAAGACTTACCTTGACCTTGTCACTTCACTCACTGTTCATTATTGATATGCTTGTTTATACATTATTAATGTTCCTCTCCATCAATTCAAACAAATTTATATAAATGAATGAATAGCTATGCAAGTAGGGAGACGTCTAAGGGACATAATTGTCATAAATTTCACAACATTTTTCTAATTATTGTATTGTTATTAATGTTTCTTTTGGTCAATTCAAACAAATTTCTATAAATAGATGAATAGATAGGAAAAAAGAGTAAATGTTCAATACTTTATAGGTGTCCCACATTATTATATTGAAAGACATTTTTTACAATCCAAATAAATGAAATGTATAACACTAAATAATAAATACAAAATAAAGATAAATATAATATAAACTTCAAAGAAATAAATATAATACTAATTCCCAAATAAAATATAAAAAATATATTAAATTGAATAAACATAAATATAATTTTAAAATAAATCCATATTAAATTATATAACTAAATATTAAAGAGATTATAACTTTAAAAAATTTAATGTCTACAAGCTAAAGATAGCTTACCTATAAGACATATTACTTCTTCATTTATTTGATGTAAATTTAACTACTAATTATAAATAAAAACATTTTTAACTTTAATCATCATAATCATAAAAAATAAATAAAGACAAATATATTAAAGTAAAGTGAAAAATAATCCTACAAAATAAATAAATACATATATATTAAAGTAAAGTAATATATATGAAAAGAAATAAATCTTTAAAAATAACATGTTATAATCATAAAAATAATAAATAAAACAAAATAATATATTTTTTAATTAATATTTTATAAATATTTAATTGTAAATAATTTCCTTTTCTTTATTATGCTTAATAAAGTCGGAATAGATATATATCTATGTTAATTTTATGATGCTCTGTTAACCACCCTGAAACTTAAATATATCCGTTCATGTTCTCCGCAGAATACTGCTCCTCACCAGCCTGTCACTTGAGATATCTGGGAGAAATTTATTGAACACTTTATTAAGCGAGACAGAGGTATATAAGTATTTTTTAGAGGGAGAAAAAGTTATTTTAATTTAATTGTCAAGTTAGTAGTGAGACTGTTGTTATTTGCTGTTATTTATTAGTGTAGTTTGATTTATTATTGTTATTCAAGGAAAATTAAGTTGTTTGGAAGTATCAGCTTGTAACGGAGTAAGTTTTCATTCCTACGAAATATTTCTAAACCTTGAATTGTTACCCTATTTCTTTATGTCCCAAAAAAACAAACTCTTAAGTAAACAAAAACAATTTTACAGATATCGATAAAAAAAAATATTATTTTATTATATATAAATGAAAATATATTTATTATTTAATTTCTTAAAATTTACTGTTGCTATTTACACCCTAAAATAAACGCTATAAACAAATCAAAACCCATGTATCTTCTTTATTTTATAAATACTATAAACAAATCAGTAACCATATATCTTGTTTAACTTGAACCCACAAGACAAACAAGATGTACCGAACCAGTCCAATAAACCCAGAAGACAAACAAAATATTCACCATAGCAATCCAATCCAATAAGATCCTTCCCATAGTTATTACTATGCATTATGAAAAAAAGGAAAAAGGGCGTAAAAGGTGGACCGGATGCATGGCGAGTGTCCACACGGCTAAGAATATGGACTGGTTAGAATTAAAAAACTCTGGAAATGAACGAACAAAGCGGAAAAATCTATGAAGAGGCTAAGCAGATAAAGAAACGAAACACATGAAAGGATCTGACAGCCACTGTATTGGTCGGCCCAGACCCACCCTCCGCTCTTTATTCTTCCTCTCTTGAATGGGATTAATGATCACAACTTACACTGAACTGTAACCGTTGAAGTACTTCACATTGGATCGCTTTATATACATATTTAATCAATCTAATCACTCCTACATTCTCAAGCACACTCGATCTTTCAACGGAAATGTTTTCTTAAAACAAATCTGCTGTTTCTTGATTGCTCAGTCGGTATGTATAATTTGTTTCATTCTACCTGCCCTTCTATGAACAGAGATCCCTTCTCATCATCGGCTCACTAATCAACAGCCTCTGATATTGACCTTTAATTTTTTTATTTGTGAGATGACTGGAGACTGAACTGCATTAGGTGGGCTGTGAGCTGCAAGCTTTCTGTTCGGATTTATAAGGTGGATATGTCAGAATGGTGGAAACTTTAGCACAGGGGAACAAATAAGACAATAAGTCTCTGGCCTCTTTCAATGGCCGATCAGGTGCATTTCCTTTCACTTCTTCTGTTTCTCTGGTTTTGCTGTCTGTTTGAAGGCTTTGAATCTTCATGCTCATGATGATATATGGTAATATTGTGGCTGTGAAATGGGTATATGGTAGAAAATTAAACTATGGATAGACAGTTTTGCTGTCTGTTTGAAGGTTTTGATCTTCATGGTCATGGTGTATTAATTGGTAATATTGTGACTGTGAAATGGATTTAGGCATTTTAGCAGATGGGTTATTCTCATTTATTCAGAGTAATGGGTGAATGGAGTCTGTTTAATCGGATAGAGTCTAGATTGGGAGATAGTTCTGATGTTGGTTGTAGATTGGAGCCTGCAGATACTAAACAAATGGGCTCTCTGCCTACTCTGAACAGAATGAAGGATGGCCACTTGGTTTGCAACCGTTGCATGTAAGAGATAGACTGATGGAGAATCACATGTTAACAGAGCGTAATACTTTCAGTAGTTTGATAGCTGTTTCTCCAAGTATTTCTTCAGATTCTTCGTCAGATTTAGACACCGAGGTAAAATTCCACATTTTCTTAGTACACACACATGTACAATCCTTTATATTCGGATGTTTAAGGTTTAGATCTTTCTCCCCAAAATTATTAATGAATAATGAGTTTGTTGATGGATGGCAGTCAACCAAGTCTTTCTTCTATGATAAGAACACAACCCTTGGAAACCTAATTGGAATTGAGTCTAATTTGGCAGTTTCTATCAGAGTTCTTGATGGTTGAGAACATCCATCCTCAGAGACACCTAGAAGACATATATGAAATTTGAGGTCCAAGTCATGGTGGGAATTGTGTTGAAGCTCTTCTGGCTGTGATCAAAACAATATGTCTCCTTCACTCAGGCAATTCTTGAAGTTGAGATAAGGATAGCTACTTAAAATAGACAAGAGATAATGTACCTCAATATGATGTATGTTGAATTTCTTGTAGGAAAGACAACCTTGATTCCAATCCTCTCTTTGCAGATGGTCAAATCCTTCCTCCCCCTCTTACGGACCAAATACCCTCTATCAGTAGAGATCAGATTGATATTCATCCATCATGGGCACAGGGTGAATGGTTCACCAGTGATACTAATTCAAGAGGAAGTTTTGTCAGAGCTCACCATCATAGAAACCATTCTTTCAGATTGCGGGTGCCCACATTCTTTTCTGGCATTTGTGGCTGGACTAGTATAGAGGCCTAGAAAATCTGCTTCCAAATCTGCGCTTTAGCAAGGATAATGTAGGTGTCTGAACTTTGTGATTTTTTTATGTGTGCAAATCATAGTATGACGACCAAGATAAGTTGGAAAAATTATTTGTTTCTCAAAATATGCAGAGTGAGTATCATTGGGTGATCTAAATTTCCATCAAATTAAGCATTAGAAGAGTGTAGAGTGGTGTGTAGATTCATTGTTACCAGATAAGCTCCAGAGTTTAAATAGGCTGGCTGTTCATCAGTATAGTGTCTAAAATAAATCCAAATGTTTTCAGAATTGCTTCGAGGGATATATTCACACTTATAGCACCTTAAAGAGGAATGAAATGAGTGCTAGCTCTGTAGTTGTCAATAAGAATCTAGTTTCACTTGACAAGTTTTAGTGTTACCTTGCTTTTATTGAGAGAAAACCCATTTTGCAATTATATCACTAGATATGTGTATCGATCTTTAACACTAATGATGATCATGTTTCTTGGTTGTTGCATTTTATGGATTGTCATAGTGCTAGTATTTAGAAATGCGGGGGAGGCATGATGTAAAAGATAATGATAGAAACCTATGATGCCACAGGAATATTGACTATGTATGAAGTTGCATTAATGTGTAAGAATTACCTATACTAGCCTTATTGGTGTTTTTTGTATTGAGAATTTTCTTGAAAGACTGGAGCAATGGACAATAGTGAGACTGACAGAATTCACAGAATTTGACACCTAGAAAAGAGACAAATTAAGACTATTTTGAACACCTGAAGAGCAGCACAGGCATAGGCCAACACAGGAAACAAATGAAACACCTAAAGCACAATGAAACAACAGTATCAAGAAGTTTGCAGGCCTCAAAACAATGCGTGGAAAGAAATATTGAACAATAAGAATCAATCCATTACTTGGATAAGCATAAATGATGGTGCTGCAATCTTTAAACATTCGTTAATATATAACAGGCTCCCAAACTAATCTTAATGTAGCTCATCAAAATTTGGTAAGATAAAATCATTTTTGAGTTTGCAGATCAGCTTATGAGTCATGACCTGATATGTAGGTTACTTTGTGTCCTAGAAAGTTCTTGAAACAGAAGGCAGATTCAAGCTTTTGTGGATTGTTTAACTGTTTGACCTATACAATCAAATATTCATGTTGTCTCTCCTTCCTGAACAGACTTGATTTTAGGTCAAATAGTCTCATCACCGTAGAAGCATTTCTTGTTCGTTAGCAAAAACATCCAATGCTATGAGGATGGATGCCTAATAAGCATGGAGTTATATTTGAGCCCTATGCTTTGCCAGCTTTATATTGTTCTTCATGATAACTCTGAATTATTTGACTTTTTCTTCAAACAATACAAATCTTGAGTTTATTGGACAGTGATGAGTTTTTCTTCAGCAACTTCCATGGATGTATTTTTCTGTACTATTATTATTCAGAAAGTATCAGAGCAGATTGGAAGTATTGGCTGCTAGGTAAAAGAGGAGCAATAATTGTTACTTTCTGTTGTTCTATCAGTAGGTTAGCCTAAAAATGTGATGTCTTAGTACTCTGCTGAAAAATATGACAAAGCATGATCCAGCTATATTATATACATAGTGTTCTGGAATTTTGCAATAAATTTAAGAAAGTAGTCATGCGGAAATATCCGAACAGGAGGGGGCTTCGTTCTTTTTCTCAAATTGACTGCTGAGTAAAAGAGGAGCAATAGGAAACAGTGACAATATTCACATGGGTTTGTTTTCTTCTTACTGTAGTGTACAGAAGGCATTGATGAGAATCATACAAATGAATTGGAAAACTTTCACAGAATGGCGGAATCCATATCAAAGACCTAATTTTAGGTTAATTCAGCACCCATGTCATCATAATGACTTTGGCACTTCCTCATTTTCCTCAGATTGACTGCTGAGTGAAAGGGGAGCAATAGGATATAGTGACAATGTTCACGTGGGTTTCTTTTCTCACCATATAAAAGCTCAATCAAAGCTCAAAGCTCAACACTCAAGCCTAAGTTTAGGTTTATTCAGGTCCCATGTTCCTTAATGACTTGGGGTTTCCTTCTTTTTCTCAAATTGACTGCTGAGTAAAAGAGGAGTAATGGGAAACAGTAACGATGTTTACATGAGTTTCTTTTCTCCTTACCGGAGTGTACAAAAGGAATTGATGAGAGTCATACAAGTGAATTGGGAAACTCTCAGGGGCGGAATCCATATCACAACTCAACACTCAAACCTAATTTTAGGTATATTCAGTGTCCATGTTCTCACAATGACTTGGAATATCTGTACAAGCAAATTTTCAAGCCAAAGCTAGTTATAGGTCAAGCAACAACATCATGCAAAGTGCCAAATTGCACACCCCACATATTTACTAATAATGTTCCCAAAAGGAATGGATGAGAATGGTCCAAGTTCATTGGGATATTTTCACAAAAGGAATGGATGAGAATGGTCCAAGTCCATTTTCACACAAGTGCAGAATCCATGTTGAATCTCTAGGCGGTTCAAATCTAACTACATGTTTCTTGAGCACCTATCTCATAATGGATTGGGAGCTCTACACGAGCAAATCTTCTTCGTTAAAATTAATCCTCGGACAAACAACATAATTGTAAAAATGATCCACTTCACATGCAACATTTCCCCTAATTACCCTTAATAGTGATGACACCACTATATGGGGCTAAATTGGTAAATGCTAATAAACTCCGTGTTAGTTTATGGACTTTTATGTAATGCTTGCATTTGGGTTTCAAATTGGTTGACTAGAAAGTTCATCTAACAACTTTGACATGTTAAATTTTAGACTTTTGTGATCCATATTGTAAATGAGAATGTCTTTCGGATTAATCACATCATTAGGATTTGGTTGACATCCCGAACCAACTAATGTGGTTCATCCTCAAGACAAAGGTTTGTCTTGAGGATGAACCACATTAGTTGGTTCGGAACGTCAACCAAATCCTAATGATGTGGTTAATCCGAAAGACATTCTCGTTTACAATATGGATCACAAAAGTCTCAGATTTAGTTTTGACATGATTGGCAATTTACTATTTACTAATTTATTTAGCTTGAGAAGATGGGAGCGTAGTGAGCCATATAATTTGGCAAAGAAAGAGAATGATAACTTGTAGAGACTTTTAAGGATGTTTTATATTTGTTGTGCATTTTAGAGTATTGTGGGATATGACAATAAAGAAATTGAGATTTTGTTAAACATTTTAATTGTATTCTATGTACCATTTTAGATTTTTTCCATTTAAAAAGATAGAATATATTTGATTAAAATTTTATTCCATACTTATATTAAAGTGTATAAGCCTTTCTAAATCTTAGAAATTCTTATTTGTTGTGCATTTAAGAGTTTTGTAGGATATGATAATAAATAAATTGAGAATTTGTTAAACATTTTAATTGTTTCCTATGTACCATTTTAGATTTTTAAAAAGATAAAATATATTTGATTAAGATTTATTCCATACTTGTATTAAAGTGTATAAACCTTGGTGAACCTTAGAAATTCTTAAAATGACAACTAAAAAATATATAGTTATATATTTCTAAATATTCAAATTCTAATGGATTTTATATAGTTTTTAGAAAATTTTGGCAATATTTAGATTAAAATAATTTTATCCTATAGAATTTGGGCAAATCATTTTTAGAAAAAATGGAAATTGATGAATCCTTTTGTGGAAAAATACATGGGAAATTAGCATATGGGTGAAATTTATCCCTTGAAATTTTCCTTGATTAGATTTCACATTAAGATGATAACATTGATATTAAAATGATTTATTGGAAGATAGGTAAAAGTCAAAAGCTACAGTGTGGATGGACGAAGCTTTACGGATTCCTTTTCATGGGATAAGGCATACCATTTAGCAGTGGAATTGAGCTAACTCGAAAATTACGTTATTGGTTGAGGAAGCCATAATGCCTCATATTTAAGGAATAATGGATATTATGGAACCTATGAATCAAATCCCCCAGTACAATTATGGTAATGGACAAAATGGGATAAGAAGATTGAGTGCTATGAAATGCACCAAATCCCAACTAAAAGGATTTTATATTGTTCTCAATGCCTTGAATTCAAACATCTTTTTAACAATTTTGAGCTTAGAAAGGGGAGATGATTTGAACTAATCATAATAGAAATCCTTTTGCGAGGAACATCAATGGTTGAAGGTTCAATCATGGGAATAATGACAATTGAGATAATCAAATTAAAGATTGTATGAATTAGTGATCACTTGATATAATTCTCACTCATCAAATAGACTAAATTTAAGGCTTAAATTATAAATATGTAAACTATCATTTTTCTTTCAATTAAATCTTGTGGAGGATTATCCAAAGTCCATTTTGGCATCCTACACCTATAAAGGTTTGCATTTGATTGGTGAGAAATGTAGGAGTGCAAATGAAATGATGGCAATAAATTGAAAACAACTCATTGGAATGAATTTGTTACTAGTTTTAGTCTCAACTTTGAGGTGTATTCCTTAGAATATTACTTCTTATCCTTTGATAATATGAAGCACTAAATCACTATCATCCACTATTTTAGTATTCTAAAGGTTCAAGAAAATGCTTTCAAAAAAACCATTTCTTTGTGACATATAGTTTCCATGTATATAGTTTAGTTATAAGAATTGATGTAGAGTTATTTTTATACTTTTTGCTTTTATTCATATGGAATACCATATAAGGGGACCTTTATGTAAACTTTTTGAAGTGGACAAAGTCGTTTGGGCTAAAAATATGGAAACAAATAGTTTGGTTTTTGGCATAATATTAATATGTTAAGGATATTTATATACCACTTTTTTGTTCCAAAAGGGCTTTAAGAAAGTTGTTTAAGCATTTGGTATATGTAATTTTGAACTCATACAAATAAAATTGCGTTTTTTTTGTTGGAGGAAAAAACAAAATGAAAAGAATTGTTCTAGGTATATTTCAAAATCTTGTAATTTGTTACTCTTGAGGAGACCATTCAATAGGGATAGGTTTATCAAGAGATTTCTAGAGTCACTTTATAAAAGGAATTTCTTCAAACCCCCCAAACAAGAATGGGTGATACTAAAGGAACTCCAACACTTAGTTCCATTTTTATCACACCTATAAAGGTAAAAAGGCACACTGTACTATCTTGGTTGATTTCTGTGAAAAGTGGCCATGGTTTAAATTCAAAGAGAAGTGATCCAAGGTACACAATTGCAATAGTACTAAGAAGATCTTCATTGATATTTTGGAAGAGAAATCACTAAAGATGGATGAAAATAAACAAGAGAAAATCACATAAAATGAGGATGAAATTACTAACATGGATAACAAAGACAATTTTGAGATTCCAACATTTTCCCTTACTGTGATGGAAATAATTAATATTGGAGCATGATGGTAAGGAGCAAGGTCAAGGGGCGGAATGAGGTTGCATTATTTATTTGGTAATGCTTATAACTTCATAGATTCCAAGATAACAAGATTGTTGGGGTTGGAATTCAGCACATCACCAAATTTCCAAGCCTAATTCCTAATGATCATATGATGGAGTGCATAGAGGTGGTTAAGAATCTAAAACTACATTTAGATTGACATGAACTAAGTTTTGCTTTTTATGTTGTACCTTTATCAAGGGATAATGTGGTCATATGAGGGCAATGGTCAAAGATTTGGTCAAATGTTGTAGGACTTTGGATGAGATTCATATGAAACTTGAGGCAACACAATGATTGATCATTGTTAGAACATTTTATTTTTTTACAGAAACGGTTATGATATTTCATTAACTGTGTGGCCCAGAACCACAGATTCGGTTACATAGAGCGGGGTAGAATTCTGCACGACTTTTCAGCCAGCGAAATATATCACCTACTCTTAATATTCGCCTCTTTTTACATTTAACGAAGTGGGCTTCTGTTGCTGATATTCTGAGATGAAAGATGCAAATAAACTGTTGTAGAAGAATGCAAAAAAACATGGCGCTTTAGGGGATTGGATCCCAAAGAATTTCATTGTCTTTGAGGAGGGAACCTGCATCTAGCTGAACTGCCTTATTAGCCTCCTTGTCTGCTTCTTTGTTATTCGTTCTCAGAACATGAAAGAACTTCAGCTTCATGGATTTAGTCATGCCTTTGATCCTTGAGAGAATCCTTGCAAGCTGCAGGTCCTTTGGGATGGATTTGTTCACCAAAGCTTGGATGATCACCTGAGAGTCTCCGAGGACATTTGCCTCCTTGTAGTCCAGTTTTTGAAGGAATTTGGTACCTTGGAAGAGGGCCATCGCTTCGGCTTGAATGCTTGAGGAGTGTCCTAGCCCCCAAGCGAATCTATGTACTGTTGTTCCCTCTAGAATGATGATAATACCTTCGGCTCCTGCAGTGCCTGGGTTCCCTTTTGCAGCACCGTCGAAGAAGAGGGAAGGGAGAGTTTGATTGGACAACCATATTTGGAAGTCGATTTCATTCTTTCAGATTTGCCAATCTTCGCTATAAGAGGGGGGGCTAATTACTTTTGGGAATTTGAAATTTAGAGCAGATCCCAGCTCTATGTCTTGCTGACTTAAGTTGGTGTCATCACCTTTATCCTCCAGCCATTCCACTAATTGGCATTTTGCTGTGCTAGCCACTAATCTGGAGTCCTGTTCTTTAATTTTGGAAGATCCTTCGGTTCCTTTCCAGCCAGACTTGCCAACTGATGAACTTTGGTAAAGCGCTCCAAGCTGACCTGACTGTTTTTTTCTTTGAGGGATATCGTGGGTAATTTGCCATCCAACTTGCAAACAATTCCGAAACTGATGAAGGAAAGGTGAATTTATAATTCCAGGAGAAAAGGAGCTCCTGCCATATGGAGATTGCAAACCTGCATTCAATCATGATGTGAAATGCGGAATCTGTATTTTCCTTGCAGAGAGAGCATCTTGACGGACCATAGAAGCCCCTTTTTTGGATCCTATCTTCAGTCAAATTTTCTGGTGGCAGAGGAGCCAACAGAAATGATCTACCTTGGGATTGAAGGGATTCTCCATATGCCAGTCCATGGAGCAGGGTTGGGAGGCACATGGGGCCTCTCAAGACATTTGACATATCCCTGGGCTACAGAGTATCCTGATCGACTTGTTCCCCATCCTCTCGAGTCATGTTTGCTCGCTAGAGTTGGAGCAAGGCCATGCAACTGCGTTATTAATGAATTCAGATCGAGACGCAGATTGTCTGGAACTGCGAGTTGCTTCCAACCCGACCACACGTTGCCGTTCCATGTTGAGAGGTCCCATAAAGAGTTTATACTAGCCTCTGAAATCCAGCGCTGCAGATCTTGCATGTCCTTTGTCTCTGCCAGCGGGGGTCTATTTAGAATGCTGTCGTTCCAGATATGAATGTGCTTTCCGTTGCCTGGTATCCAGAAAGAGTGATTCCTAATCAACGCACTGGTTTTGCTGATAAATCTGCTGAAAGGTGTATTGAAACGATTCTTGGGTTGATCCAGGCATCGAGTTCTCGGCCCTCTGAAATACTTCTTCCAAAGCGCAGTATGCACCCAACCAGGCTTTGGAGCGATTATTTTCCAGATTAGCTTGGCTCCCATGGCTAAGTTTTGTGCTTTGAGATCTTTAAAGTTCAGACCTCCCTCCTGAAAAGGTCTGGTAACTGTATCCCAATTTACAAGAGAGATTTTTTTCTCGTTTTGTTTGCCTCCTTTCCAGAGGAAAGTTCTGATTAAGTCCTCCATTTTATTTACGATTCCCATAGGTGCCAATAGAACCGAGAATTTAAATAGAGGCAGGCTGCTAAGCACTGCTTTTATGAGCACTGATTTCCCAGCTATGTTTAACCAGGAGGACCCCCAAGCCTGCATTTTTGATTTAAATTTGTCTAATTGAGGCAGCCAATCTTTACTCAAAGCCCTTGAATGGAAAATGGGCAGACCCAGGTATTTGAAAGAGGACCATGAAGTTGAGATTGCGAAACCGAGGCAACGGGCAATGGAGCTTGCAATTGAAGCCAGAATATTCCAGCAGTAGACATGACATTTGGCATTGTTTAGAGCACTTCCAGAGATCTTACAATAGACTTCCAGGACTTCTTTGAATTTGGAAGCTGTCTGAGTAGTTGCTGCCCCCAACAGAAGAGTGTCATCCGCGAAGAGGGCGTGGTTGATACTTTTGACTCCTCTAGCTATGCATAAGCCAGCGATTTCTTGGTCTTGTTGCTTTTGAAGAAGATAAAAACTTAGAACAGAGGCCTGGAGGACGAAGAGGAGAGGTGACAGAGGGCACCCCTGCCTCAGCCCTCTAGAGGCTTTGAAGAAATCAACAGCCCTTCCATTCACCAATGGGGCAATCCATGGCTCCGAAATGCAGGCTCTGATCCACTTAATGAATCTTGGACCGAACCCCATTTTTTGCAGCACATCAAATAAGAAACTATGTCTAACACGATCGAAAGCATTTGCAAGATCAAGTTTTATAACCATACCTTTTTCCTTTCGGTGAAGACTGGACTGAATCGCCTCTTGAACCAGAACGAAGTTGTCCACCAATTGCCTACCTTGAATAAATCCACCTTGATTGTCCGGGATGATTTTGGGGAGGATTCTTTTCAACCTGTTTGCTATCACTTTAGTTATAACTTTATACCCAATGTTGCATAAGGAGATTGGGCGAAATCTACTGAAAGTGTTTGCTCCTTTCTCTTTGGGGAGAAGGGCGAGAAAGGCTGAGTTTGTGCATCCACCAATCTTCTGACAATTTTGAGATTTCTGTATCATTTTGCAGAATTCCTTTTCTACTATCTGCCAGCAGGCCTGGAGAAACCTGGGCGTAAATCCGTCTGGTCCCGGGGCTTTATCGGGATCCATTGCAAAGAGAGCTTCCTTAATTTCCTTCTGCGTGATTTCGGCTTCCAGAGACTGATTCATTTTATAGGTGATCAAATTTGGGACTGCATCCATCAGAGCAGCGTTAGATTCAGATCCTGGCTCTTCTCTATACAACTGTTCAAAGTGGACTGAGGCTGCCTTTTTTATGCTATTAAAATCCTTCAAAACATAGTTGTCATCTTTTATTTCATTGATGGAATTGTGCCCTTTTCTAGCTTGGGTTTGTTTGTGAAAAAAAGAGGAGTTTCTGTCCCCAGATTTAAGCTAGAGGCTCCTGGACTTGAGCCTCCAGTATTCTTCCTCTGCACGACAGGCCTTGTGAAAGTTTTGTTGAAGTATGACCTCCTTTTCCAGCTCTTCTTTAGTGATTTCGGCTGTTTCAATATGCAGGTGCTGACTTTCTAACGCACTTTGAGCTTTTTTCCTTTCTGCTGCAGGGTTTGGGAGGGTCTTGGCCCAGGATTTCAGCATGCCTTTGACTCTTCTGAGTTTTTCTTCCCACACAAAGAATGCTGATCCCTTAACTGGCTCCTTCCAACAGTCTCTGATCTTTTCCATAAAATCTTTTTCATTGATCCAAAGGGAGCTGAATCTGAATGGAATAGGTCCCAGATCCTTGGGGGACAGCAGCTCAAGACTGATGGGCTTGTGGTCTGAAACGTTGTTTTGAAGAATTCTCATTCTGGCATCTAGTCCCAGGAGCAGAAAGGAACTTTGAACCAAAAATCTGTCGAGTCTTGCTGCTATGTGGCCCGGACCAATTCTTTTATTTGACCAAGTGAACGTGCCTTTAATCGGCTTAATATCTAGCAGATCCCAATCTTGCATGAGATCTTCCGCCCATTCTCTAGCCGGATCTCTGACTATGCTCCCACCTCTTTTTTCAGATGAGAGAAGGGTGAGATTTAAATCTCCGGTGATGATTATGTTTTCCAAATTTTCTTGCTCTGCCTGACTTTTGATGGAGTCCCAACAGATTTTTTTCTCACCTGCATTGTTAGGGGCATAAACATTGAAAAGACATATAATCTCCTTTGATTCTAGGTGCTACATTTTAAAAAAAATCCAATGCATATTCAGGGACTCAGAAATTAAAGAGAACTTATTTGTGTTCCAGAGTGCTCCAATTCCTCTCGATGCTCCGCGGGCCGAGATTGCATGCACTCCACTTTTGCTCCAAATTTTTTTGCTTGCTTGGAGGAAAGTTGTGTCCTCCAATTTGGTCTCCTGGATGAGGAGGATATCCGGGGCTTCCAGTCTTACTAAGCTCTTCATTGCTTCTTCTTTGACTACGGTACCCAATCCCCTACAATTCCAGGAGACTATCTTCATCATTTATTTTTGCCTTGATGAGATCCCTTGGAGCTCTGGGATTGGATCCTTGTCATCTTCGGGGTTTTTGCAAGGAGCTTCTCTAATGTTGGTTGGCTGCCCTGTAGCTTATCCTCATAGGTTTCTTGTTTTCTTTTTTCCTTTGCAGACTTACGTCCTCTTGTAGATCTTCTAGGAGACGATTGGGATTCCCCAATTTCTCCTTCTTCCTCTAATTCCTCAGTCTCTTGGGTTTCCTCCTCCTCTTCTAACATCCGCCCTTTGGACTTCTCTGGAACAGAGGGGGATATTTTGGTGGGGGAGACCTCCTTGGTGGCTTCTGTCTCTTGGGTAACCATGATTTCTGATCCAAGGATTTCGAACTTGTTCCCTTGGTTTTCCATGACTATTTTCTGAGCAGGGCCCGCTTGAGGGGCTTTGGCGTTTCCATTTGCATTCTTCTTGTGAGAGTTTTTGGCACGTTTTGCCTGGTTCCATCCTTCTTCCTTTCCTTTTTCTTCCATCCCTTTGGACGGGCAGTCTCTGGCAAAATGCCTGTAGACGTGGCACTTCCGACATTTGAATGGCAGTTGCTCATAATCCAGCATCTGTAGATGAGTCTAGGGGCCTACAACTATTTTGATGGCTTCCGGTAGTCCAACCTCCAGATCTACCTCCACACAGATTCTGGCACAGTCGTATTGGTCTTTACTGCTAGCTCTGTCTATAAATATTCCTAGGGTATTTCCGATGTGCTTCGGTGAATCCCAGTTCCAGCAATGTACTAGGAGGTTGGGAAGTCTCACCCACACAAGGACTGCTGTAGGCACATCCACCGCCGGATCAAAGTCTGGCGTCCATTTGTTTAAATACAGCCCTTGGGGGCCCATGAAGTACGAACCGTTTCTGAAAATGAGATCTTTGTCTTCTTTCGCAGAGAATTCAAATAGAAAATAACCTCTCTCGAGGAAGTAGGAGGTTACCTTGTTTTGGATCAGAGGTGCCTAGTTCCTGGCTACCCAGTTTTCGGTCGTCTTCGGAGAGGGCCAAAGTCCGGTAAACTATCTGACCAGGGCCCGATCTACTAGAGAAAGCGCTACTTGAATCGGTCCTTCTGGCGGTAGAGCGATCTCAGGGATGTCATCGATCCTTTTCACGAACTTAGCTGCTTCCATGCTTTTCTTCTTGGGTAAGGAGGCCAGTAGAGTTTTGAAAGCCTCTGCAGCAGAAGATGGATGAGGAGGGGGAGTTGGCTCCTCCATGGAAAGCCAACAGGCCCAGCCCTGGGGGCCGCAGCTTACCACTATGCCCTCGGCGGACCTTCGCAGATACAGGCAGATCCCTCCGCAGAATCCCTCGCAGGCACCAGGAAGGACCCTCCGCGGCCCCTCTCGCTGGATCAGGGCACGCGAGGTGCGGGCGCGCTCGCATGCACAGCTCGCGCAGCAAGCGGATCTTAGGGAGCAGGTTGCAGAGCCGCGCGCAGGAGATGTGATCATTGTTAGAACATTTTAACCTAGAGCAAACATACAAATAAAATGGGAAAACAATTTTCTAAGGGGAACTATGTTTTGTTTTATAAAGTAATTCCATGAAGGGCTTGCATGTCAAGGTTAAAGTACAAAAAACAACAAAAATGGAATTACAATTGTGGATTCAGGAACTTGTAGATGTCTTATAGGATTTACCTTATAGAATATCGCTCCAGTGGCGACAAGAACACATCATTGAGTTGACATTGAGAGTCCAAATTCATCATTGTTCCTTTCTTACAAGTATCATAAATTATTTAATGATGAGAGAGAGGATGTGCAGCACCATGGATTCCACATTTTTCCCTTGTACACATCTCTTTAAAAGTGGGTGTGGGGAGGACCTAGAATGTGTTTAACTTTTCCTAGTAATTGAGAATCAGGTCTATTGATTTGAAATGCAAACTTGAAGGTGATAGGAAATATGCAAGTAAGATTTTATGTCTTTTAGGCAATGGATCACTTTAACAATGTAAACTTTGAAACGGGGATTGATACTATTACTTGTTTCGTAGAGATAACAAAAAAGTGACATGATTTTGAAAATGGGTGATGCAGGACACACATATATTTTTTAGAGCATAGTTTTTGGTAATTTAAATTTTTTTATGTACATTACGTTTTAGAATGTTAGTGATTTGCATGTTGATTTAAAAAAGTGGTGATTCTGCATCATGCCCTTTTTTTAAAAGACCTATTTTTTTACTTTAAATTTTCTAATGTATGAAATGTAAATAATTATTTTTTAAATTTAACAATTTTTGACACTTTAATTTTTTAAATGTATTAAGTGTGGATATTTTTTTAAATGTTACCTTTTTTTACCCTTTAAAATTTTTTATGTCAATTTTTCTTTTGATAAAAAAAAAAAATTAAATAAATAAATTATCTCGTAAACCAAAAAAGAATTTGGAAAAAAAATCAAAATTTAAAAAAACTATAAAATTAAGTAAGTAAAAATAGAAAATTAAAAAAAAAGCCATTCACAAAAGCTAAAAAAAAATAAAAATTAAAAACAAACTAGATTTAAAAAAATTTAGAAAATTAACCAAAAAAAAAATTTAAAAACTACTAAAATTAAGATAAAAAACATTTAAAAAAAAACTAAAAAAACAAAAATATACTCAAATAAAAAAAAATGAAAAAACAATTAAAATGGTATATATATATATACATATATGATTATTATTAATTTTTTTCAAATTAAAACATTTAAATTTTTTTTAAAAATAAATGTTGTTTATTTAATAAAATTATAAGCATTTTTATTTTTATTTATTTTTATAAAATATTCATTTCAATTTAAATTTTTATTTTTTTATTTTTTATTTTTTATATCAAATTTTATTTAAAAAGAATTGGCATGCGTCGCCTAGGGCCGCTCCACCACGGACGGCTGGGCGATTCCAGTGGGGGCGCGGCCCTGGGCGGTACGCCTGCAAGCAGCCGCGCTGCCCAGGGCCACGCCCCCACGGGCCCCCATGGGTGGTTGGGCGATTTTTCTTTTTAAATAAAATTTGATATTAAAAAAAAATGAAATCAATATTTAAAAAAAAAATGCTTATAATTTTTTTAAATAAACAACATTTATTTTTTTAAAAATTTTAAATGTTTCTTTTGTGTTTTTTAAATATATATATATATATATATATATATATATATATTTAACAATGTTGAAAAAAATTAAAATCGAAATTTTAAATTTTTTAATATAAAATTTTAAATGGTTTTTTCTTTTTTTTAAATCAAACATACTTTTCTTCTTCTTCTTCTTTCTTTCTTTCTTTTTTCTTTTTTTCCTTTTTTCTTTTTTATTTATTTATTTATTTAAATATGCATATTTTTAAAATTTTAAATGTTTGTTTGTTTGTTTTTTTTGTTTTTGTTTTGTTTTGTTTTTTTTTTTTTCAATATATTTTTGTTTTTCTAGAATTTAAAAAAAAATGTTTTTAATCTTAAGTTTAGTTGTTTTTTTTAAGTTAATTTTCTATTTTTTAAAATCAAATTTGTTATATATATATATATATTTTGCTTTTTAAATTTTTTCTAATTTTACTCTTTCAATTTTTTTTTTCCAAATTTTTGTATGGTTTAAGAGATTAAAAAAATGTAATTTTTTTTTTAAATATGTTTTTCTTATTATTTAATTCTTTATATTTTATATTTTTAGTTATTTAATTCTTATCTTTTTATAGGTTAATTTTGTTTTGTTTTTTTTTTTTACATTTTTATGATTGATTTTTTTTTTTGTTAATTTTTTTTTAATGTTTGCTTTTCTTTTTTTGTCTTTTTTGTATATTTGAATTTTTATTTTTTTATTTTTTTTGGGTTAATATATATTTTTATTTACCTTTTGCTATTTTTTTAAACCTTTTTTGTTTTGTTTTTTTCATTGTTTTTGTTTTTTTTTTGAAATTTTAATGTTTTTAAGAGTAATGATAAAATCTTTTACACCATTATTTCAAAATGTTGAAAATTTATCCTAGAAAAAGAAGTGTTATTTCAGCATCAACACTTTTTGTTTTGAGGGTGTTTTTTGCAAATAAAAATTCGGTTTTATTGGCATTTTTTTAAAAATGTTGAAAATTAACCCTAAAAAAAAGTCATCGTTCCAATGTCAACACGTTTCATTTTCAGGGTGTCTTTTGCACAATTTTTGCACAAAAAATTCGTTTTCACTGCCATTTTTAAAACATGTTCAAAATTGACTCTAAAAAAAAACCATCGTTCCAGTATACACACTTTTCATTTTTAGCACTATTTTTCATGCTTTTTCGGGGTTTTTTTGCTAGAGTTCTTGTTTTGAGTTTATAGTTCCCGTTTCAAAGTTTACATTGTTATTTGCAAAAGCACATAAAATAATGGTTTTAAAACTCAGTTTGAAGCATAAAAACATAGATAAATATACCATATATAGTAACACAAGACAACAGAATGATAAAGGAGTTCACCCCTTTTGGGCTACATCTCTTGGTCCAGCTTCCAATGTTGGGCCTCTTTCATTAAGTGTTCAAATTTGTGATTACATGGATTTACAGTGCTCAAAATGTAAAAATAATGTCTCCAATGGCTCTAGAACAGTAAAAAACCACAAGCTGAGCTCTTGTTGGGCTCAATTTGGCCAAAAACTGAAGAAGTTATGCTCTAGAGAAGTTTTGTTGCTAACTGCTCTACAAACTAGACTCCCTTTCTAATTGTTCTATGAATTTTGCCTTTTCTGGAACAACCAAGCTACATTTTCGCCCGACACCGACGAGATTCGCGCTGAATTGGGTACAAATTGTTGGATGTTTAATTAGTCCACTAACCCCTCTGCACCAAATTTCCATCCTCGCACCTGGTTCTATGAGTGCATGTAGTCGGGGGCCAGGCTTAAATGTGACCCCCCACTCTACACCTCTCGCCGACAGGTTCAGTCATATTGATCCCATGAGGTTGGGGGCTGGGCTAACTATTTGTCCCCGTCGGGCTAGCGCCTTATCCACTTCGCCATAGTTCCACCTACTCCATAGAACTTGGGGTTGTCCCCCTTGTCTCCGCACTTGTTGTTAAACTCCATGCTCACAGTTTTATGTTGTCATATGACTTCGGTCTTGGGCTGAGGTTTAACCCCGCTGCTGATAGCTCCCGTCGGCATCCACTACTGTGGGCATATGCTTGTTCCCGGAACCTTGGGCCGAGGCTAATCCCGAGCCCTTTGATCCTCTCCACATGCAGTCTCGTGGATGGTAGGGTGACCAGAGGCCCGGGCTTAGCCCTAACCCCTTTCCCCAATGGTCATATGCTAAAACGTTAAATAAAACTTGGTTGCCATAGTTGTTAATAACCGCCCGTAGCGCTACGGTAGAGTGCTGCACCGTCTTGCCACCGGTCTAGTGTTTGACCCCCACGAAGGTTAGTTCGGCCATAAATAAAAATTTATACGACTATAGGGTGCCACGTGGTAGCCTGTGATTGGGCCACGTGGCACCCAATCATTGGGTCAATACAAACTCAACCATAACCAATCAAAACCTGCCAATTCAGACCAATCAGGTGAGGTCACTTGGCAACTTGCCATTGCCCTGCAAATTACAGTCAACTTGTCTGGTTTGCCTTCCTAGTCAGCGTACGGACTGCCCAGTCAACAGTCCTCCACCCAACCTGCAAAAATTTACTTGTTTGTGAAAAAAATCAGAATGCGATATCGGGAGCATACGATATTGGTTTTGAGCGATTCAAGTTGCGTTGGATTCAGGTCGACAAGATCTACGTTTTGGCACTGGTTTCAAGTACTTTTAAACACTTCCATTTTTTAGCACTTTACTTATCCCCTAGATCATTTATGTCTAATACACAATCACAAACACACTAAAATACCTACAACTCTAAGCACTTTGCACAACGAAAACAATGAATCAACAAAGTAAAATAAAAATTGCACACCTAAAACTTGTTTATATTACAAATTTAATATAACAAACATAGGGCTCCCATGCTAGGGATCATGGCCCTTATAATTAGCCCTTATACAAAGGAAAAGTAGGGCTTGAGGTCAACAACATTTGTTTCTAAATCTACCCAAGAATAAGAACAAACTTGACTTATTAAAGAAGTGCTTGACCACAACCCTTTCATTCCACTTGTCTTGAACACCTGGCATGTCCTTTTCCATCTATGCTCACAAAGTTACTCCTCCTTCAATACCTTTGGACATTAAACTGCTCACAAGGGTCTTGCTACTCCAAAACACTTGCACAATCAGCTCCACAAATCTTCCTTCTCTCAGTGAATATGTTGCTCCAAGGTCATTGTTCATAGGCTCATATATATACCAACAACTCACAATGGTTATTTCTCATCAAATTCACTTTACATAAGCCTTGAATCTCTTTGTCCTATCCAACATTCAAGGACGAACTTCCACAAACAAATTCAACATTCAATCTTCTTCAATATTCAACCCTTCACACTATCCCACGATCCTCTCTTCATCCCTAAGATAGATCATAGACATTGTTCTTGAAATGATACTAATTTGACCTCCTTTATATCTTGACCTACACACAATATCTTGCTCAGCTACTTCAGACCCTGCGATCCAACATTTTAAACTAGTATGAAGCTAAACAAACCTCTTTTAAAGCTCAATCCTCCTCCTTTACACATGGAACAAAACATACTTTTTCACAAAGAATTCAATGGTATATTCTTGCTTATACAAACCCTCTTCTAGGGCTTTTTGACACACAAAACTCGGTTCTACTTTCCCTCTTTAACTCAACCAAAACCAAGCCATTTTAGGGCACAAAGCCTCTAAAAAAACTCGACCTCAATCTGAGCAAAACTGAGCCTTCCTTAACATAGAAAATTAGACCATGAACTAGATCTCCAAGGCTACAACTCCTCCTAAGATATGTGACTCCCTTCTAGGCAGATATCTCACAAGAATGAATGCTCTTATTGTGTGATGAGACCTCACCTAGGTCTCCTATATTTACACTTTGCTCTTGTTTCCTTAGGATTCCCCTTAACTCCTTTAAATATGCCCTCACACAACAATAACAATAAATGATTATTTATTTTGGTTCTTTAGCCCACCAAAATGTGTCCAAATCCCACCTCTTAGGTACATTTCCCACAAAACCATTTTTTTGTGTGGGTCAACTCCTCACAAACCCAATATCCCAGGGGTTGTGGGAGTATCTCCCAAGCTACACTTCTCAACACTCCCATTTAGCGAGGGAGGTACTTCCACAACTCGAAAGTAACTCATCAGCTACACTAGCCCAATCTCTGACATCCCCCATTGTAGCATACCCTACAAAATGAACCACACTATCCTTGGTAGTGTCCTTGCCACTAGAAACCTCACATTCCTTCCTCTCATGATAGGCCTTGAATGCATTCCACGATTCCTTCTTTCTAGTTGTAAAAGTGGCCTTACTGCCCACTGATCATGCACTCTTTTTGGGTTGTGGATTCTCCCTCTAAACTTGCAAACTCCCACTTTAACTTGACTCTCTCTGATCTCAAGAAATTACTTCTTCCCTAACTCCAATGGTAACTATAGTAGAGTTAGAGCCTCTAGGCCTAAGTATCACTTTTCCATCTCAGAATATCACCTCAAACCCCTTTGTCTCAATCATTGAGACAAAACACACATTGTACCTAAGCTCCGATACCCACACTGCATCTTGAACTCATAGCAGCCCACATGACTCCATCTTGAATGGTACAACACCTAACCCTTTGATATCTTTCTAACTATTTTCACCAACCTTCATGTGCAACTTCGAGTCCCATTCAGCTAGAGTCTCAAAAAAATCACGTGAACCTATCATATGCTTCAGAGCTTTGTTATCTATGTGTCATACATGCTCATTCATAGTACCCTCATAGAAATGAGAAACTAGAGAAATTTCCTCCTCCAATCTTCTCAACAAATCATCCAGCTCACCTGAAGATGTAGCCTCCCCAACTATCTCCTTTCTCTTCTCATTATTTCCCTTCTTCTTTTGCAAACACTTACTAGCATAATGATCATACTCACCACATGTATAACAATTCAACTTGCTCAAGTACTTCTTCACTTTTCCCTTCATTTTTCCTGCAAGAGCCACATTATCTTCAGTAAAATTCTTCTTCTTATGAAGTCCTCATCCTATAGTTCTTCTTGAATGAATTGTTCCCATAACCTATTTCAATATGCAAGATTATCTCAAGCAATTATCCCTTTGATAAATGGATTTCGTTCCTCAGAGAAGCCCTTCAAGGCAGTCCTCACTAGCTCTAACTATGGAACATTAGCTCCAATGGCAGCTAGCTCATCACGAACTTGAGAAAGTCTCATCAGACACAAAGCCACACCTTCGCCATCCAAAATCTTGGTGCTCTTCAACTTCTCTCTCAATACCAACAACTGGTTCTCTTTCTTATTCTCGAATTATTCCTAAAGAGCCTTCCACATCTCTCCTGCAATGTTCTTCTTGGTTAGATGAGGTATCAAGTGATCTTTGATAGCTTATCCTTCGCATCCAACTCTTCATATACTTCCAACTCCTTAGGGTCAGTTGATTTATGAATCTCCTTGTTGGCAAACTCCCATAACTTATTCACCAACAAGACCAGCTTGATCCTTTCCTTCCAAGGACTATAGTTGGAAAAGCCATCCAATCTATCCTGATACCTCATACTAGTGACCAACTTCACCATGCTACTAGCCCTTCAACAAAAAACCAATCAACTCCCTCTTGAGTCATTTGTTGTGCGCACTTTGATTCAGTTGTCCCTTCAAAGTAGCTCTAATACCATGTTTATTTTTCCTAGTACTTAAGAAGCGGGTCTATGTCTAATACACAATCACAAACACACTGAAATACCCAAAACTCTAAGCAATTTGCATAGTGGAAATGTAACAACAATGAATAAACAACGTACATAATAATTTACAAACCCAAAACATGTTTATGTTATAAATTTAATATAAAAAACATAGGGCTCTCGTACCAGAAATCACGACCCTTACAATTATCCTTGATACAAGGAATACGAGGGTTTGAGGTCAACAACATTTGACTCTCAGTCTACCCAAGAACATGAACAAAATTGACTTGTTGAAGAAGCGCTTCACCACAACCTTTTCAATCCATTTTTCTTGAACACCTGGCAAGTCCTTTTCCACCTATGCTCACAGAGTTACTCCTCCTCCAATACCCCTTCACATCAAATTGCTCACAAGGGTTTTTCTACTCTAAAACACTTGCACAATAAAATCCACAAATCTGCCTTCTCTTAGTGACCATGGTGCTCCAAGATCACTATTCATAGGATCATATATATATTAGCAAATCACAATGATTTGTCCTCATCAAATTTATTGTACATAAGCCTCTCTCTGTCCTATTCAGCATTCAAGGATAGAATTCCACAAACCAATTCAACATTCAATCTTCTTCAATATTCAACCCTTCACACTATCCCATAGTCCTCTCTTCATCCCTGAGATAAATTGTTGCAACTGTCCCTGGATTGAGACTAATTTAATCTCCTTTACAACTCATCCTGTCCACAAAATCTTGTCCAACTACTTTAGACTCTGTGGACCAACATTTTAGACCAGTCTAAGGCTAAACCAACTTCTTTTAGGGCTTGGCCCTTATCCTTTACACTCAGAACATGACAAACTTTTGCACAGAGAATTCAATGGTATATTCTTGCTTGGACAGACCCTCTACTAGGGCTTCTTGACACAAAACTTGGTGTTCCTTTCCCTCTTTGACCTAGATAGAACCAAGCTCTTTTAGGGCACAAATCCTCCACATAAAATTGATCTAAATATGAGAAAAAATTGAACTTCCTTAATACATAAAATAAGCCCATAAACTAGCTCTCAAAGGCTACAGATCCTCCTGAGGTATGCGACAACTTCCTTCTAGGAAAATATCTAACAAGAACGAATGCTCTTGTTTTGTGATGAGGCCTCACCTAGGTCTCCTATATTTATACTTCTCTTGTTGCCTTAGGATGTGGCTTTACTCCTTTAAATATTCCCTCACACAACACTACGAATAAATTGTTATTGATTTTGGGTCTTTGGCCCACCAACATGTGTCCAAAGCCCACCTCTTAGGTACATTTCCCACAAAACAACTTTTTAGTGGGTCAACTCCTGACAAACCCAATACCTCAAAGTTTGTGGAAGTACCTCTTAAGCTACACTTCTCAATGGAATGCATAATACATACATGAACCACTCATGCATCACAATGAGGGCCTTTCACTTATTCTCAGGACACCCCATTTGTGTTGGTTTACTCTCTATTGGTTCATATTGTCTATGATAACAAATGGCCATGGTTCATCTACTTGATTTCTAATTATTAGACAAGATCCTCTCTATCTTTGTCATTTTTTTCATCTTTGTCTTGACCCTTAGTCTCATGTTTGTCCTAGCCAAACCATTCAGGTTCCTAACCTAAGGAAATTTCCAAGAGACTTGATCGTTACTTGAAGTTTGTGTGCTTTATTTAGTGCTAGTTAGTTGGGAATGCCTTGTTTTGAGCCCCCAACAATTCCAAATATATTTGGGAGAATTTTTTAGGGAGTTTACTTTGACAATATTCCTTTTATCCTCCTTAATTTAGGTGGGTTTGGCTCTTTTAAAGACCCAAGATCCACAAAAGATGTCTAATGATGGTTCATAGTAGTCAAGTATGTTGACATATTCACCGTTTTAATGAAAGGAGGTCTCACCCATGGCATGTTTAATACTTTCAGATTAATTAAGGTATGGCATGTTGAGGATTAATGGAAGCACAAAATCCATTAATTCAATTTTAATTACATTCATCTAGGAAAACATTACTTAATGCATCTGAAAGAAACACAAGAAGGTAGATAGCATCAAGTTACACAATAACATGATAGAAATAGATAGAACAATGATTCAATCCCATTGTTTTGAGAGAAACAATGATTAAATCTCATGGTTGGAATAAAATATGCTTCAACGATCTGTATAAACAACAATCAAGCCTAATTAACTAACATAATGATAGAAACATATAAATAGGAAAATGTGGTGGTTTCCGAAGATTATAGGATATACTAGAAACTAATGGTTGTAATTCACTAACACAAACTAGATTTTGGACTTTAGCAAAATGTATGACATATTTGTGTGACTAGATTGCAAAAAGGCTCCATATACTAAAGTTTCTATGGTTCTAAGTCCTTGGTGGATCTCTCTTCTTCTGATTACTAGCATATGGCAATGATTGGAAAAAAAGGGTTCTGAACAAGGTCCCAACCAATCCTTTCAACTTTTCCCGCGATATATCTTACTCCTAAAAATGTGGCTCCAAGTCTAGGATATCGTGAATGGAAGCATCCTTGAACTTATTGAAATATCCATAAAAATGATGTCCAAGTGGAAATGACATGTTGCAAATTTAGTGCACTCTCTACTGCAAATGTTTCTGTGATGTCCTACTATGCAAACATGGCTTCTATTAGTGCCTCTAATTTGGATTTCGCTCGTTGCTTCATTTCATTGGTAGCTACATACTATGACTATGCTTTCCATGTTAACTCTATTGTGAGATTACGTAGTCATTTTTTCTCATTTTCCAAAGCATTTTGCTTCAATGTGAGGCTTTGTGGATCCTTCATCTTGTCATTGTTATCCAAATCAATAACCTCAACATACAACTCATATTACTCCTTTGTTGGTCAATCTACTACTAAATTTTCTACTCATGCCCTACTAGTATGTTATTGTGCCTCTCGAATTTAGCCTATAAATTCTAGCACTTGAGGCACAATTGATCTAGGTTCTCAATCTACACCATTGTTTTATTTCTCATAGGATCAATGATTAATAAGCACATTTTCTTGCATTTCTCGACCTTTATGATTACAATTATTTCCTATTCTTACTTCTTTTCTACCACTTGCCTTTGCTTTTCCTCCACCGTTGATTCTAACAACTCTTTATTTTTGGCTATATCATGTAAGGATATAGTTACCTTGGCAATAATGGCATTCAATTACTACGTGATATCAAAATATTGCAACATATGAGAGAGTATCTCTTCAAAACAACTTAATAGCATTTTATTTCACTTAGAAGCTTCATAATGGGCCTTTTCTTGTTTTGTCTTGGTGTTTGCAACTTGTTTCTTTGTTCTACTATGCTTTGTTATGGCTTCCTCAATTTGTTCTCTTTTATAGGCTTAATTTTCCATGGCTTCCTCTACTTGGATACACAATGTCTCCTTTTCTTCTCTAAGCTTATCTACTTTCTCCTTGTTGCACAAGTTATAGATCTATATGTCCTTAACATATCATATATATTTTTGAACATGCCAATCCTTAATGTAATTTGTTATGACCACAGTGAGATAGTTGAGATCCATCTTCTGCAGATCCATCATGTGATGTGTTTGGACCTTGTCTCCCTTAAAAAAATATTATGTAGTGATGGTAGCATGGGGTATGATAAATGGCTCTAGTCTGTTGCTTGGTTTCTTCATCAACTTGACTATCAACCCATTCTAGTTGGATGGAAACATGGGGTACGCTGAATGGATCTAGTCTAATTCTAGTTTCTCTAGAACCTAAACTAGTACTAGGAGCCAAATATTTGTAATGCTACTGAAGGGTTGTAGAATTTGCCAATATTTGTGTGAGCTAGGGGTGTATCCAGCTATGATGGGTCCACTTCTTTATTTTTACCAATATTTGGGTGTAGAAATAGGGACTTGTTCGTCACCTCCTCCTACTCCACCTCCCCCATGATGACTTCTCATTCGAACTTCTTGCCAAGGGAAGATATTTTATTCAAGTAGTATTATTTCTTATAGAGCCACTTGGAGTTCTTAATTTTTCTTTTTAGGTTATTATCCATGGTGGTGGGAGAATTGTTATTAAGATTCCTTCAATAATCACCCTCCCATATATTTCTTTATAGTGGGGCTCCCCTTAGACAAGTTGATAAATGACATATCTTAGCTTAAGTCATTTGAGTATGGCTAGTTTTTGGTCCTTGATATGAGGATGACTACTAGTGCTACTAAAGTGGGTTGTGATGGAGTGTTTAACATCTCCTAGGGTTGTAATTTTGGTCAATGTGTTGTCACTGTGCTTATTGGTAGAATCCCTCTTGGATTCGCACCTACTATTGAAAGTACTAGTGGAGTTGCGAGAAAGATGATCTTAGAATTCCACTCCAATATAGCCTAAGGGTAGCCTATTCTTAGGCAATGATGGTAGTTCCTTTGTTTTTGAGGCAATGCTTAAATTTTGAGCATTTTTGTGATTTTTATTTTATTCTTCTCTATTTTTATTCATAATTATAATTTGCATGTGTATGCAATAAACAATAATTAACAGATCCATAAATCTAAGGAGAAATAAACCATCATAGTGTATATTTCTGATTTTAAGCATAATTTTATCATATTTGTTGAGATGAACTATCCAGTGGAATATCCATGGCTGTTTATGGGTTATATTGGTATCAAAGTAAGTTCCTTTGGGTATATTGTAGGGAGTTGCAAAGGATCTAGATTGGCTAAGCTAAAAGTCACAAAACCCCAGTCATGGGTGATGAATCTATGGATAACCCTCAAGATCACGCAAAGGAGAGGTTGTGTGGTTGGAAGCACAAGTCACATATATAAACTGTAATGTGAGCCTCCTCATGGTGGTCCTAACAAATAATCTTGGGCTATTCAAAAGAGATGAAGGTTATGATGCGAAGGTCAAATCAAAGGGGAAATCGATAGACCGAGAAGAACCAGAGAAGGAATCTATTAAAGAACTTTAAAAATATGAACCCAATTTGAGTGTTGTGAACCATTCCCATTCCCTATTCAAAATGGAAGCGAAGGTCAATATCAAGTCATATCAAGGTGAGATTGATGCTCTAAAGCTAAATAATTGGTTGCAGCAATTAGAAGTTTGTTTTAGTGTTCATCATATAGAGGAAGAATATAATATTTTTTTCTAAGCTATATAATTAGAGGGGCATGCCCTAACCTAGTGGAAAAGCCACACAATGACCTTGAGGTCAGAGGGAGATCCTCCAATGCCTAAGTGGGAGGATTTCAAAACCCTCATAAAGTCACAATTTTACCCTATCAAGTTTGTAAAGGACCAATGGATTTGATGGCATCACTTTAGGCAACAGTAGGGGTGTAGTGTATAGGAATACACAATAGAACTTAGAAAAATGGTTGCAATGCTAGGTATCTCCCCAAAGAAACCAAAAATACTCCTCAAGTATTTTTGGGGTCTACATAGCCATCTATGGAAGTAAGTGATGTTGCTTAAACTTAGATCAGTGGGTGAGGTTTGTGTACATGGATAGTACCTGGAGGATGTAGGCTAGAAGAAAGGGAAATCAAGCGGGTGGAAGCAGAAGGAGTAGTAGGCTGCTTCTAAGGAGGGTAAGAAGTAGAAAAAAAGAAAAAAGAAAACGAAAACAAACATAGCACACCAATGAAAATATCCCAACAACTACTACAATTGTTGTTGCATTGACGGTCATACAGAGGAGAAGTGTTTGAAGTTGCATCTAGATCTTAATCTGAAGAACAAAAAGAAATATGTAAAGAAGAAGAACCTCATGGTCACTAATTTTAGAAACGAAGTTGAAAGAAACTCATAAATGGATGAGAAGATCATTTGTACATTAGTCTAGAAGGAGGTGATTTTGAGCAACCTTTAGCAATAGGAGGAGAATGAAAAGATTGGGCTTTTCCATATAAATATATAGGTCAAGAAGACAAAGTTTGATGCTTTTTTCTACTCAAGATCACAATAAAATCTCATTGTAGTAGAGCTAGTCAACGAAATGGAGTTGGAAGTTCATGATCATCCAAGCCCATATCCATTGGGATGGGTAAATAAGGATTCAAAAATAAAGGTAACCAAATAATGCAAAATTAGATTTTCCATGTGTTTATTTTATTGATGAAGTATAACTAGATGTAGTTTCCCTTGATGCATGTGGAGTTGTATTTGGAATTCCCTATACATACATGCAAGATGCAATATTCATACAAAGATCCAACCAATACAAACTCATCAAGGATGGAAAATCCTTCACCATCAAAGTGCTCAAGGGCAAGTGCAAAATTTCATTGGTAAGTGCCAACCAAGCCAAGAAACTAATTAGTTCTAGCAAGAAGTATGTTTTACTATTTTAAAGAGAAAATCAATCTGTGGAAGAATAAATGAGAGAAATTCCATCCCTGGAGGGGTGTACGGAGAAACATAAACAATAAATAATGTTAGAAATTAATTAACGAAGCAATGGAACACGTAAAATATTAAGGAAACTCAAACACAAAAACGCATAAAAAAAGAGAGACATAGATATATGTGGTTCATCCAATTTGGGCTACATCCATGGAGAAACAACCAATCCTTCCTTTTATATTATCAAGCAAAATGTAGAGATACAACCTATAGAAAATTTGTTGTAATTTACTCTTCACTCCCACACAGTCTCCTCTCTCTTTCTCGAACAAAATAACAATACACAACTGTAATACAATCCCCTCATATAAAACGAAGGTTTCCTTATAGGGAAAAAACCCTAAATTAACATAACTTCTACCGTCAGATCATCTGCTTAATGAACGACCCAGATTGACTACGGAATTACAATATTTTATAAGGAAATTTTCATCTATTTTTAGCTTTGGGGGTGCTGCCCCTGAACCCCCACCAAGAGGGGCTCATAAAATCGTCATCACCACCCTAGACCCCAAAAACAACAATCATATAGGCGACATTTCCGCCCCATTAAGAATAGGGATCTAACGCAGCTAAAAAAAAAAACCTTTGAATAATCAGGAAGATAATCAGGATCCACACTCAATAATCTCCCACTTGGAGACTGATTATATAAACTCCATCATTGCTTCACTTGCTGGAAAATGACTCCACTTGGACCTGGTTGTTTCTCATCTTCACCATCATACTTTAAGACCAATTTAAACTGAGCATAATCTCAGTTTATCCCTGGTTACAACTTTTGATAACATATCTGCAGGATTCTGACTAGTGTATATCTTTTCCAGCTTCAACTATCCATCTTCCAACATTGACCATATGAAATGGTACTTGAGCTGTATATGTTTAGTTGTGGAATAAAATGTTGAGTTCTTTGTAATATGAATGGCACTCTAAATATCACTGTATAAGCTACCCATCTCCTGCTTCTTGCCCAATTCATCCATAAACCTTTGTAACCAAATCATTTCTTTACTAGCCTCTATAGCAACAACATACTCTACTTCCATTGTTGAAAGTGAAACAAATTTTGCCATTTTGAAACCCAACTGAAAATTGGTCCAACTACAATAAACACATACGTTGTGGTGCTCCTCCTGTTATCTCTATTGTCTACCATATCTGCATCAACATATCCTTGTAGAGCAATGTTTGAACCACCAAAGCATAATGTTTGATTCATTCCTTTGAGAACATTTATTCCCTGCATGTTAGACCCTGAAACAAGCATTCCATCTACATACAATATATATATAATATAGCTACCATCATTTTTCTTTTTAAAATAAACATAATGGTCAAAGTGACATCTAGTATAACCTTGTTCAGACATAAACCTGTCAAATTTTAGATACCACTGCCTTGGAGCCTATTTTAATCCATACAATCTCTTATTCAATTTTCATACTAATTTCTCCTTCCCTTTGACCTCATACCATGGTGACAGCTGCATATATATTTCTTCCTCCAAATCCCCATGGAGAAAGGTTGTCTTTACATCTAACTACTCAAGATGCAAATCTTCTACTACCACTAGACTTAAAATAGTTTTGATTGAAGTCATTTTAACAACAGGAGAATAAATTTCATCAAATTATATGCCTTTCTTTTGTTAAAACCCCTTCACCACAAGTCTAGCCTTATACCTATGTTTACCTCCATCTTCTTCCTTCAACCTGTTAACCCATTTATTCTTTAATGTTGTTTTACCTACATGAAACTTTATTAAGTCCCAAGTCTAGTTATGTAACAAGGAGTCCATATATTCTTCCATGGCTTGCTCCCACTTCTTCCTAGTTTCTACTTACATTGATTGTTCATATCTTTCCGGTTCACAAGAATTAGTCAACAATACATAATATAGTGAAGGAGAGTATCGTTACTTATCATGGTAGATATTCTAACACCACTTTCAGGTGTTTGAGGTGCTTGTTTCTATTGTGGTTGTTGTTGTTGTTGTGGCTGCTGATCATTATGATTTTCAGGCACCTTTACTTTTTATGTGATCTCATCAAGAACTATGTATTCTTTGTTTTCCTTTTCCTGTTTCTTTCCCTGCATCTGATCCTTATACAATACCTTTTCATTGAATATGACATCTCTGCTCCTAATGATTTTGTGATTTTCATAATCATATAAGCGATAACTAAAATCATTAATACCATATCCAATAAAGGTACATTTCTTTGATTTTGGCTCAATATTTGTTCTAATTTATTTGTTAATGTGGACAAAGGCTTCACAACCGAAAGTATTTAAAAATGAGTAGTTTAGCTTTTCACCTTTCCATTCATCCTCAAGAATACCACCATCCAAGGAACTTGAAGGTCCTCTGTTTATTAGATAAACAACAATATCTACATCATCTGCCCAAAATTGTAAGGGAAATCCTACATGCAATATCTTGCACCTTTCATGCTCCATGATTGTCCTATTCATCCTTTTTGACACACAATTTTCCTGTGGTGTTCTTGGAACTGTCTTCTCTTTACGAATTCCATGCTTTGAACAATTGTTATCAAACTCTTTGCTATAGTATTCACCTCCATTGTCTAATCTGAGGCACTTCAACTTCTTTCCTGTCTCATTCTCAACCAAAGCTTTGCATTTCTTGAAAGTATCAAACACATCATATTTATTCTGAATACAATAAATCTAGTTTTTCCTAGTTTCATCTTCAATAAAAGTAACATAATAGTGAGACCAACTGAGATATGATACCTGAGTAGGTCCCCATACATCTGTATGCACACGCTCTAATTTTTCGCTCTTCTTTTCCTTCCCAACTCTGACAAATATGACTCTCCTCTGTTTTCCATAAACACAATTTTCACAGAAATCCAAATCTACATGTTTCAAACCTGGCAACAAATTTCTTGAGTGAAGAATCTGCATCCCTTCTCATTCATGTGCCTGGGCCCATGATGCAAGAGTGTTGTATCTTCTCCTATGGAGGTTAAATCATTAACAAAATTAGAAATACCATTGCATAAATACAATATACAAACCTTTTCTTCTTTTGCTATCACCAGGGATCCTTTAGTGACCTTCTAGGTTTTGTCTATAAAATTAATTACACAACCTTCACCTCCCAATTTCCCTATTTAAATTATATTTTTATTTAGATCTGGAACATGCCTTACCTCCTTTAATAGCCATTGGTTTCCATTCTGTTGCTCTATAAAAACCTTACCCATTCCAATGATTTTACAAGGTTTATCATCACCTATATGAACCTGTCCAAAATATCCTTTAACATAGTCATGAAAATGTTTCCTATCAGGTGTGGCATGGAATGAGGCCCCTGAATCTACCACCCAGGTATCAATAATATTCTCTAATGAAAGAATCAAATCATCTTGCAACACATCACTTGTCACATTCGCTTCATGATTGTTCTCTTGTTGTCCATCTCCTTCTTTTCCCTTTCGAGATTTGCAGTCTTTCTTCAGGTGTCCTTTCTTCCCACATTTCTAGCACACTATCCCTGATATGGAATTGGATCTGCCTTTCCTTGACTTACTGTGATATCATGGGCTCTTTCCTCTCTCTAGTTTTCTTCCTCTAGTCTCTGTAGTCAAAACATAACCTATTGTCTCACCTGAGATTTTACTTCACATTTCCTTGCTAAGGATAGCACCAAAAGCATCATCAAACTTTAAAGTACTAGATCCAGAGACAAAGTTACTAATAACCATGACTAAGCCATTCCAACTTTCTGGTAATGAGCACAAAAACAATAAATCCCTAACTTCATCATCAAAATTTACCCCTATAGAAATTAACTGACTGGTGACCATGTTAAATTCTTTTAAATGATCAACAAAAAATCCACCTTCCCACATCTTCATATTAAATAGGCGCTTCATAAGAAATACCTTATTTGAGGCCGAGGGTTTTTCATATAGTGTGGCCAATGCCATCATTAAACCTTCTGTTGTCATTTCCTTTGAAATGTTGAATGTTGTCGACACCAGACACAACCGTATTGTTCGTAGTGCCTTTCTATCGAGAAGATCCCATTCTTCATTCATCATACTCATCGGCTTCTTTTATTTTCCACTCAATGGTAGTTACAAATATTTATGATACAAATAATCTTCCATATGCATCTTCTACAGCTGGTAGTTTTGGCCATTAAATTTTTCGACCCTAAACCTTCCATCTTCCACCATTTCTCCCACTCTAACCAGGAACCCTTCTCTTCTGCAAGTTTATCAACCAAATGCACCTTCGACTCTGATGCCAGTTGTTAGAAATTAATTAACGAAGCAATGGAACAAGTAAAATAATGCATAAGACAAGAGATAGATAGATATACATGGTTCACCCAATTTGGGATATTTCCACGAAGAAACAATCGATCCTTCCTTTTATATTGTCTGGCAAAATGAAGAGATACAACCTATAACAAATCCATTGTAATTTACTGTTTGCTCTCACACAATCTCCTCTCTCTTTCTCGCATGGAATAATAATACACAACCATAATACAATTCCCTCATATAAATCGAGGGTTTCCTTTTAGGGAAAAAAAACCCTAAATTAACATAACTTCTATCATCAGATCATTCACCTAATGAACAACCTAGATTGACTATGAAATTACAATATTTTACAAGGAAAATTTTCATCTATTTTTAGCTTCGGGGGTGCTGCCCCTAAACCCCTACCAGGAGGGGGCTCATAAAATCATCGTCATCCCCCTGTACCCCCTTGACGGCGATCATACGAGCGGCATTTCTGCCTCATTAGGAACAAGGATCCAACACGGCTGAAACAAAAAAATCTGAACAATCAGGAATATAATTAGGCTCCACACCCAACAACTAGAAGAGATACTATATGCATAGACGGATGTGTTACAAGAGCTTATAGGGATACTGCCCAAAAGGGAAGTGGAGCACGACTCCCCATTGAAAAACATTAGGTTGTACACGCAATCTGTTATAGAAGAAAGTAAGGTGAAGAAGTGATTACAAAAATTATCAGAACAAGGCATTGTTTGAACAAGTACCTCACCATGTGGGTCACCCATCATCATTGTGCCAAATAAGGATGGGACTTGGAAAATGTGTGCATGGTATGAAGCAATATTATGCCCAAGAATAGGTACCACCCACCTAGGATATATGATCTAATAGATCAATTGTAACAAGCCAAATACCTCACCAAATTGGACTTAAAGTCAAGATATCACTAGGTTTGAATCAGAGAAGAAGATGCTTACAATACTGCCTTAAAAAATAAACAAGTTTTTTATGAGTGGTTAGTCATGTTGTTTGGCCTATTCAATGCACTAACTATGTTTATGAGGTTAATGAATGATATATTGTGCCCTTTTATATATTCATTTGTTATTGTCTATTTGGATGATATACTAGTATACAATGCTACTTAGGAGGAACACATCTCACATTTGACATAGGTGTTGGTTACTAAATTTGCCCACTTTTTACTCACCTTTTTATCCCTTTCTTGTACTCATTTCATGTCCTTGTTGGTCGATTTATATTATAAATAGAAAAGGTACACCTATTGTCATGTCTTTGTGAATTGTTAATCAATGAAGCATAGTCATAGGGGATTATTGCCTAAAGCGACTTGCTAACTTAAGTTTCTGTGTAGATTTGGAGGAATGATGATCAAAAGCATGATTCAACGTATGATGACTATCAAGCTGGAAATGTTATCTTTGGATATCAACTGCAATGGTGGTTCAACCTATCGACCAACACAAGTGTTATCTTTGTATTCTATTATATCTCAAGAATCACTATGTATTTGCAGGAAGATAGCTGTCGTAATCTTAGGCACTATTAGTTGTTAATGAAATGTATAAGTAGTGATTACGGGGCTGGGAAAGCCACCGCTAGGAGAAATAGGAGATTTTTGAGTTGTAACAACATACCTCTGTAATGATATTTTGATTAATACAATTGTTGATATTTTGATTAATACAATAGTTGATATTTTGAGTATTTTATAGATATTGATCTTGCTACAACCCTGATCAGGGAGTTGGGCCCACTGTCCCGACCAGGTGTTGTTGGATTAGATGTGTACATAGGTTTATTTTCTGTTGTGTTATCTCTTTTCTATGTAATGAATTCAGTGTGTTGTTGTGAGTCTTAACTTGTTGTTACTCTTATTGTTGTTATAGTTATAACTTGATGTTACACATTGTTATGATATGATTAAATGTTCAATGATGGGTAGGGAAACTATGGCTTGCATATACCTTGCATGATAGCCTTAAAATAACTAGTCGAGCCCTGCGTTGACAATTAATGTGGAATTGGGTTAATTTCATGATTCGTATTTGAACACCAACATTTTGGCGTCGTTGCCAGGGAGAATATCAAGGGCGTTAAAGTATGACTAGTATTGAACATAGGACCATTCTATCATCCTAGGGAGGGAATTTTTTCACCTTGCTCCAGGTCCTAAGCATTAGATTGTTTTGTTTCTTTCATAGGAACCACTCTCTCGTCCTAGGAAGGGAAGTTTGCTCACCTAGTTTCAGGTCCTGAGCTTAGAATTTTGTGGTTGGTTTGTTTTCCTTCTTTTGCTTTCTTTTTAGGGGCCACTCTCTCATCTCGGGGAAGGAATTTTTCACCCTACTCTAGGTCCTAAGCTTTCAATTTGCTTGAATTTTTTCCTTTTATTTTCTGATTGCAGAGGAAGACCCCCAAAAGAGGAAGGAAAGATCTAGGAAGAATTACCCATATCCAAGAAATCATTTCAAAAGCTGAATTAGGAGCATCCCCCAATAACAGAAGCACAATTCAAGGAAGAAGAAGTAGCAAGCAGAGGATCGAGGGAAATGAACATTGCGAGTTCAGAAGAAGAAGAATACTTGAGGGAATTCACTGCACCATTTGATCGAGGAAGTTTTGTTAAACAGACTCAACCACACATTATAGAACAACTAGAACCTGTTGATATTCCAAGTGAATATTGGAAGATATTCATGGCTCCTGCAACTTCTTCGATCAAGTTCCCAATTGGAGATATCAGGGGTGATGTGCCTATGAAGCCTATTCCTTTGACAACATTACCTAACTTTCATGGTCTTTCTTCTGAAGATTCAGACACATTCCTATTTGAATTTGATGTTGTCTATCGAGGGTATGACTATATTTTTTATGCCCATAAATTGAAGATATTCCCCGCCACTTTGAAGGGAACAACTTTGAGATGGTTCATGGGTTTGGGGGGGAATCTATTACTACATGGGATGATATGAAGACAATTTTCCTCGAAAAGTATCAAGACTACTGCAAATCCCGAGATGTTAAGGAAGAAATATTTAAGATTATGCAGAAAGAGGATGAGAACATGGAGGACTTTGTGGAATGTTTCAAATACAGTTTGCAAAGATCAGACCATAGTGATCTGGATAAGGACATCTTGAAGATAATTTTTCTTCAAGCACTAAGGGAGGAATCTTTGGAACTTTTGAATGTAGTAGGAAAGGGAGATATATCAAAGGAATAATTCGACACCATCTGTGAATTGTGCATTAAGTGTTCACATGGAGATGTGAGGCATAGGAAAGGGATTTGAACCCTCAAGACACCTAGTGATGGAGCTACGAAAGTAGAAATTGCAAACTTGCTGGACAACTTGAGGACCGATATCTTGAGCACACTGCCCTCATAGCTGGACATTTTACAGGCAAAACAAAATCATATGGAAGTAGAGAAGGCTATGTCCATTTTATTCCCTCAATGCAGGAAGAAGCACCTGCTAAAGGAACATTCACTGAATACTATCGAGACCTGTGTGATATGTGAACGTAGCCATTCCACTAGCACTTTTCCATCTCTTCCTGGGTTGAAGGCAGTTTTTCAGGGATAAAATGAAGAGGTAGATCAGATGTACTTCATGGGATCAAGGAAACCATGACCAAAAAACATGAATCAAGGTATACCTCAAGAATCTTCTTAAGAATTTTGGGCCTCAATCTGTACCTTTTTCACCTTCATGGCCGCAGTCCTCTCAATATCCAATGCCCTGAAAAACATGGTTCCCTCAATCTGGTCCAATTCCTTCATGGTCCCGGAATTGGCATGGACCTCGTCCTCCTTTAGGATAGTTCTCCCATCCTATGACAAAATAGAAGTTTCAGCTGCGCTCTAGTGCCTCCACCGGTAATCCTCCTCTTCATCCACAACTGCTTGTTCAATCCAACCCAAATTCAAACAATAGGGGGGCTCAACAGGATGAGACAATCAACCTTTCTGCATAAAATATTTCCACCATGGAATGTAGTGAATTAAATCTTCGTTCCGGTCGAGTAGTAAATACTCAGACTTCAATAATTGTTGAACATATTGATGATGAAGTCTCAGAACCAGAACCTAGGAATTCTGCTGGAAAAACCGGGGATGAGTCAACACAAACTCCTATGGAACAACAATCCCCTTCTCAAACAATTGTTACTAGAGGATGTCAGACTAGTCCACCTTATCTTGAGAGACTATCCTTGAGAAAACCGAGTCCTTATTCTGAATTTGACTTTTTAGGGGAATTGCAAAATTTATTTGTCAAAATCCCGTTACTTCAGGCTATGAAGGACGTACTGATTTATGCCAAAAAATCAAAGAATATTGCTCTAAGAAACCTGGAAGAAAACCAAAGGATCCACTCACTATTCATGTTATGGGAAAGTTATAAGATATAATGTTGGGGAAGTCTATACCTGTTAAGTACGAGGATCTAGGGAACTTGATTCTTACAGTACAGATTAATGGGTTGATATCCCAAATGTGTTGGTAGACTTGGGGGCAACAATTAATGCCATAAATTCTGTAACTATGATCACCTTGGGCCAACGAAACCTTAAACCAACTCCCACCATCCTAAAATTGGCAGATCGGTCTACTATAAGACCGGTAGGGAAGTTAGAAGATATAACTATTTCAATAGAATCATGGCAACACCTTGTCGATCTATTGGTATTACATACCCAATCCCCAATCGATGGGCATCCTTTTATTTTAGGAATACATTGGCTTGCGATCACAGATGCTTACATTGGGTGTCGGTCGGGAAATATGGTAATATCCAATGGGGAAGTTACAAAGAATCTTATCCTTTATCCCCCTGCAGAACTGAGTTCACCAGATAAACCAAGATTTACCTTAATACAAAAATCTCTACCTGCAAAAGGGCTCGAACCTGAAAACAAAGAAATTAGACCAATTCTTACTATTGGTGAGGCCCTTTGTTTTAAGGATGGAAGACAATGTCATTAGTACCTTTATCAACGACCCCAACTATGTTTCTGATTCAACCGACCAGCTATTAGAATCTATTATGGGTTGCAATGTTCATGAAGTTATTGAACCAGAGGACTGAAGTTGAAAATGTTCCTGTAATTGTACTTCGTAATAGTATTCTTGTAGAAATTGAACCAGGGAAGATGTTGAATGTTAATCGTAACCTTTCACCTTCCCAGTCTGAACAATTACTAAAAATCCTTCGAGAACAAAAAGAAGCCTTCGCTTGGGAATATACATATATGAAAGGAATCCCTACAGACTTATGTACCAATCACATGTACATTAAAGAAGAATTTCTACTTGTTAGGCAATCACAGAGAAGAATGAATGATGCTTTAAATAACATTGTCAAGGACGAATTACAAGAACTATTAGATGTGGGATTTATTTACCCAATCTCAGATAGTTAATGAGTATCCCCACTAGCCATTGTTCCTGTTAGCGCTCAAATTTGGCCTCAGGCTGAAGAAGGAAAAATCCAAGGCAACATCAAACCACTTAGCCTCGTAGCTAGCCCTACGAGGACAGGAGAGGGCTCTCTCCGGGTCTATCTCGGCAAAAGGTTTTCAAAGGGGCTGAGATGACCGATATGAATACTGATTTTAGGCTAGTAAATTGATAAAGATAGTTTGATTTGAGATTTTTAGGGTTTTGTTGGAAAACAGGGAAAGGCAATTTTGGGTGCAGGGATGTGACACAGTTTTTGCAGAGGTCTTTTTGGGGCAAGGTAGGAGATTGTCTTGATGCCTTTGAAATAAGTGAATGGATAGATATGACCGGTGAGGAGTTAAGGAGAGCAAGAAACCATCGAGAGTTCTCCTTAAACAGATGAAAACATAGATATTAAGTAAACTTAAAGGCAGAGCATAGAAACCATGAATTCTACCTTAACACTTCATTTACTTAATTTGCAGAAGAGAAGAGTAGGAAAATGGTACACATAACAAACTTACAAGTACATGAGAGAAACACACCATCAACACAAATCACCACATGAATCCCAAATAGTGCTGCAAAACCCTGGTCTTTCCTTTGCCAAAATTGCAGAGATACAAAAAGTAATACAGTCTAAGCTTATCCCTCAAGAGTCCAACCATGAAAATGACTAAAAAAATACATAATATAGGCAAGCTAACACGTTTCCTTGCCTCTAGGGGTCGAGCTCATCATCCTAGGAGCTGTTTCAACCAATTCTAAACTAAGCACTACAATCTAGGCAATCAAAACAACTTGCCTCTATAAGCTAGGAAACCAATTCATTCATTAAATTTTTGACTTTTTATGAATGAATCTTCTAGAAGAGATAAATAAGTGCCATGACATCATTAAATTACATCAATTACATCAAGTAGGATGAAAAATCACTCCAAAAAGTCAAAACTAGTCAAATCTGCGTTTTGCTGAGCTGTAGGTGAAAATCTGGCAAACTTCCCTGATGCGTAGCGCCCCAATCCTCAACACGTAGCACGCCTTTGAGACAACTTTTGAGGCACTTCCCGACATCCAAATGAGGCAAAAGTAGGCTTGTTGGAAAGGTCTGGATGTCTAATTTCCAGTACAAGTGGAATTTCTCAATTTGGTGGTCATTTGCCTCTCCAAAACTGCAATCTCCCAAGACTGCTCCCTGTGTGTCCAAAAAGTGGCAGAAAGTCATTTTTTGCATGTTTTTTGACCTTCTGAGGGCTCAAAACCTGATGAAATGTCTTGGTAATTGCTGAGAAAGTGTAATTTGTCATGAAAAATCCAAAAATGCTGAGTTTTTGAGAAATGGACTTGCCCATCTTCAAGGTAGCGCGCAGCGCGCTACGCGTTGAGGGCAAAAACCTGTTTTTTGACCAAAAAATTCAAAAATGACCAAAATTGCTCCAAATTCTCTAAAATTTGAGCTGAAGGTGTGTCATTGAGTGCCATGCTCCTTCAAGGAGGCTTCAGCCAAAATATGAAGGGGATCGGGCCTTTTTCTCCGTTTTAGTGCCTTGGCCAGCCGTCCTTTAAGTACCTTCATTCTTGCTTTACACACATGCATTCGAGCCCAATAGTGATGTTTCAAGTGATTGGCCTTCACCAACAACTTCTCTAAATGGATGTTGACCCTATCAAGATTAGCTTCTCGATCCTTACTGACATGTTGCTAATGAAACTGCTTCCGGTGTAAGAGTAACATTGACTCCAGCTAAGGTAACTTGGTCTCCATGTAAATGCAAGACAAAGAGACGAGCCAATTCATGATGAAACTGGACCTCCGTCACCTTTGTGATACCTCCTTGGCACACTTACCTCCGGTGTAGAATCACTATCAAAATCCTGCTCATAATCTGTTTCGGTTTTTGACATAGTTTTGAAGGCAAGATAACTGAACTGTATATGCTGACTATGCACACAATTAACTTCTTTTTGACTTTTTCAAATGTTGTTACCAAGGGGACATAAATACAAGGGAATTATTAGGGAAAGGGAACATGAGGGAATTAAGGGACAATAAAAATAAACAAGGAGTTTAGGGAGGGGAAAAACATATGAAATTATGATATTTTAGGGTTTTGAGATGAAGTAGGGTTTGGGATTTTTGTAGAGTGATATTATAGGATTTTATGGGACATCTTTAGGAGAATGCTGGTGAATATGGGTAAAAAAAAGAAGGATTAAAATGGTAAACCTTGGGCAGCATTCACTGTTTGAAACCCTAGCAGAAACTTGGACTTTAAATTTCTCACAGCAATTTAGGGTTTTTACTTTTAATTTGCATGGCATCTTTATCACATTTCTTTCATATTCATCTTGGAAAACTGAAACTAGCCATGGAAAGAAGCTTACTTGTATTGTCTTGAGCTAAGAGAGGATTTTGAGAGCTTGCAGGCAGGTGACTGGGCGAAAAACCCAACATGTAGCGCACCTTTCCCAACGCGTAGCACCCCTCTGATGCATAGCGCACTTGTAATTTTGCACTGAGAAATGTGGCCTGATGCGTAGCGCGCTCCTGATGCGTAGCGCGCCTGGTTCAACGCGTAGTGCTACTTTCAGATGACTTTTGGAGGTCTTCCCGGTATGAGAATTGGGCGCAGGATAGCTCGTTGGAAATATCTTTGAGTCTAATTTCCAACCCAACTGGATTTTTTCAATTTTGAGTTCATTTTCCCTATCAAAAATCAAATCTCCCAAGACTGGTCAAAATGTGCCAAATGAGGCTGCCTCAAGGCAGAGTGCTGTTGCAGTCAACTTTTGAATGCCTTCCTCAACTCCAAATTGAGCTCATGATAGCTCATTGGAAAGATATTTGTGTATAGTTATCATTTGGCTCATCAAAAAAATCATTTGGCCTACAAAGCTAGGATAAAAATTGATTTTCCCAAGGTCACTTCAGAGGTGCATTCGATTCTCCTGAGGCAATTGTATTTTTGACATTTCTATAAAACCATGACACCTGTGTAAAAAGTGAAGGAGGTTTTTCTTCCTTGGCATGTTTTGAAAAAAAACCTCGCTCAATTTTCCCAAATTCATCTTTTATTTCTCTGAAACATCTTTTGAGTGAAACTTATCCCGATGTGTGAAACAAGGAATTTTGTCGAAATGAAGTGAAATGAAGGGGATAGGGGGCTTCTAAATTCTTGAGGAAATTTTTGGAAGTAATGAGGGATGTTAGGAAGCAGGGGAAAGTGGAATCTCAGAGATTGAGTGAGGGGAAGGGGTCCAAAAGGACAAAACACAGGCCAAACCTAGAAAATTGTCAAGTTGTAGCAAGAAACTAGGGTTTGTGGAAAAATGAGGAATTTAGGGAATCTCAGTGATGGGAAGCATTTGATAAGATAATTTAAGGATAGGGGAAGGTGTATGAACATCTGGATACAAGTTTTGCCGATGATTTGACCGTCCAAGAGAAATTGCCTTCAAAACCCTAGGAGAGGGAAATGAACCTTGCCTAGGCGCAACTGAAGCATGAACAAGGTGTAAAATGACCCAATGGAACTTGACATGATGATGAAAACCCTATGAATGATGATAGACTCAGCTGAATAGTGAAATAGACTGACATTTGGGCAATTTTGAAAGGAGTGAAAGCAAACCCTAGACCTAATGCCTAGTGACCAAATTTTGCTTGAAGACTCACTGAAATGACAAAATTTGACCTTGACACTCTGAGACCACTTTGTAAGAGCATATTTGATCACTGGAGGAAGGCTGGAAAGACTGACACTAACAGTTCCGAAAAAGAATGGCAAGTGGCGGATTTGTGTTGATTATAGGGAATTAAATAAAGAAACTCAAAAGGATCATTTTCCCTTACCTTTTATTGACCAAGTCCTTGATACATTAGCCGAAAAGAAGTTCTTCTCCTTTTTGAACGGATTTAGTGGGTACAACCAGATCCAAATAGCTCTTGAGGATCAAGATAAAACTACCTTCACATGCCCTTGGGGAACCTTTGCATACCAATTCCTCCCATTTGGTCTCTGTAATGCACCTGCTACCTTTCAACGGGCAATATTAGGAATCTTTTTTGACTTAGTCAATGATAGTGTTGAAATCTACATGGATGACTTCACCCCATATGGGGATTCTTTTGAGGAAGGTCTGGAAAACTTAGAGAAAGTACTTAAAATATGTAAGAAAACACATGTTTCTCTTAGTACAATAAAATTCCATATGATGATGAAAGAAGGAACAATGCTGGGACATCTGCTTTCAGTTGTAGGAATTCAGGTTGATCTTGCCAAAGTAGAGGTAATATTAAACTTTCCTACACCTAAGACGCCGACACATGTGCGTAGTTTTATCGCTTATGCTGGCTATTATAAACGTTTTGTAGAAAAATTTTCTAAGATAGCATTTCCACTTTTTTAATTGTTACCCAAGGATGCAGAGTTTGTGTGGACAGATGAATGTGAAACAACCTTTGTGAAAATCAAAGAACTAGTTTGCAAAGCTCTGATATTAAGTGTTCATGACTAGAAGCTCGTGTTTCATATCTATACAGATGCTTCTCACATAGTAGTAGGGGCAGTCTTGGGACAATAGGTGGACAAGAAACCGTACACAATTTATTACGCGAGCAAGAATTTGACTCCTTCTGAGCTAAAATATACGGTAACTGAAAAAGAGTTTTTGGTTGTTATTTATGTTATTAATAAGTTTTAGCATTACATTATAGGGTATCCCACTTTCATGCACACTGATCATACATCCATCAGGTATCTGATGAATAAACTGATAACTCCTGGTCGTATTACGAGATGATTATTATTAATTCAAGAATTTGATATTACCATTGTAGATAAGCCAGGGAAAGATAATGTAGTTGCAGATTTCTTGTCTAGGCTGGATACTAGTGATGAAGGTGCACCTGTAGAGGATAGTTTTCCAGATGAACATATTTTTGCAATTTCTACTCACACTCCGTGGTATGTAGATATTTATAACTATCTTGCTACATGAAAAGTACCTCAACACTTACCATACAAAGAGCAACGAAGGATTATCCATCATAGTGCCCACTATTCTTGGATACAGGGATACCTCTTTTATACAGGACCTGATCAAAAAATTTGGTGATGCATAGGTGAAGATGGCATGTATGATGTCTTGAAAGATGCTCATGATGGCCCCTGTGGAGGGAATTTTGCAGATAAGAGGACATGTCATAAGGTGTTACAGATGGGGTACTATTGGCCCTCTATTTTTTGTGATGCAAGGAAATATGTCCAAGGGTGTGATAGCTACCAGCAGATGGGACAACGTGGTTGGTTCGATGGGATGTCATTATAGTCTCAACTAGTTCTAGAGCCCTTTGCAAAATAGGCTATCGATTTCGTTGGGCCATTCAACCCATCCTCACATCAGAAAGTCCACATTCTAGTCTGCACGGATTATGTGACAAAGTGGGTAGAGGCCAAGGCTGTTGTAAAAGCAACAGAACAGGTTGTCTCAAACTTCTTATTCGAAGAAATTTTCACTCGGTACGGAGCTCCTAGAGAGATAGTTTCAGATGGAGGGGTGCAGTTCACATCACATATAATAGCAAGACTTATGAAGAAGTATGGAATCAAGCATAGGGTGACATCTCCATATCATCCTCAGGTGAATGGTCAAGTCGAGAGTACAAATAAAGCACTGGAGAATATCCTTACGAAGACTGTAGCAAACCATCGATGAAACTGGGCCGAAAGATTCCTGAGGCACTTTGGGCATATAGAACAACATGGCAGAACACAACATGATTTTCACCATACGAGCTTGTCTATGGGAAATCCCCTTTGTTTCCGGTGGAATTCAAAATTAAGACGCTCAAGATAACCCTTGAAGTAGGTTTGGATCTTTCAGAAGCCCAAAAACACCGACTAGAACAGTTAAATGAGTTGGATGAAATTCGTTTGGTAGCTGTCCAAAACACTGTTGCAAGTCAGTAGCAACGAACTAAATGGCACGATAAATTTATCAAGAAAAAGGTGTTTCAAAGGGGAGATTTGGCGTTTCTCTGTGACTCTTGGTTCAAAGATTTTAAAGGAAAACTTTGCTCTAGATGGATGGGACCATATGAAGTTGACACAATGTTTGATAATGGGATTGTTAGACTCGTAACAATCAATGAGGCACATACTCCCCTGATTGTAAATGGACATCGCCCCAAATTGTATCACCGTCTAGTTTCCAAAGACTCATTTTATTAAACATCTCTCTGATAATTCTGGTTTTGAAATTGTTAGTGCAGAGAACTCTTCCTTTGCACCTCTTTCTTAATTCAAAAAAGTAAAAATAATATATATATATATATATATATATATATATATATATATATATATAAAATAAAATGTTGTTACTAATCTATCATTATTTTTATTGTAGGTGCTTTGTTGGCGCTGCTACTCTACTGGTGTTGTTACTCCTTTGGTGCTGTTACTTTGCGGATGTTTATTTCGTATAAGTACTTCATTAGTGATGTTACTCCTTCGATGTTGTTACTCCTCTGGTGTTGTTACTCTGTGGATGTTGATTTCATCTAAGTACTTCACTGGTGATGTTACTCCTCTAGTGTTGTTACTCTATTTGTCGTGATCGTTTATGTACACTAGTGTTATTACTCCTTCGGTGATGTTACTCCATTCGTCGCAGTCGTCTAAGTACAATGGTGTTGTTATTCCACTCATCGCGATCGTCTAAGTACACTAGTGATGTTACCCCATTTGTCGCAATTTCGCCTAAGTACACTAGTGTTGTTACTCCTCCAATGTTGTTACTTCGTTCATCGCGATTGTTTAAGTCAACTTGTGTTGTTACTCCTCTGGTGTTGTTACTCCATCAAGGTAAGTTGCCAGGTACGTCCCCAACTGACTTCATGGATTTGATTGATATTTCACCTATGACATGACTAGACATGACCGTGGATGGTCATCCCTTAGTTGGGGGAAGGTATCATATTAATGTTAAACATGTCGTATTTAATAGCAATGATGATCCGTCATTATTGTTGTTGAACCTCATGCCAACTCATACATTCCACATCATCATTCTGATCCCCACCATACCTTGTGCATTTATCCATACACATTGGAACTTGAACTATGTACGATTGTATTGAATTATGGTCCTTCCCAATGCGTTGTAATAACTTCCATTATTTACCATAATCCACCATGGATTTTTCCCATAATATCTGCCCAAATTTCCCTTTCACCACATCCTTTGCAACCACAATCCCCATCATTGCAACTTTACCAGCTAACACTCTCCTCAACAGTTTTGCTACTACTCCGAGTGCTGCTACAGAACAACTTGTAGAATGGGTGGGTAAGCTGTTAGGCATGAACCAGAAGAGACAACGCAGGTCTGACGTCATCCAGATGTATGGCAAGTTTTTCAAAATGCGGGATGGCACACCTACTTTGAGAGGTTGCAAGGATTTGATGAATCCATTACAGTCAAATTCACATTGAACTTGGATGAGAATTATTCTAGAGTCCGTGGGCTGGAAATTCCTATCGCAGAGGAAATTATCTCAGCTGTCAGTGGGTTGCCACAAAGAGGGCAGAAATGGTTCTCTCAGAAATCGCCCTTGCCAGAATTTCTGGAATGATTCTTATAGGCATGAGAAACCGTGGTTCAAAAGGGAAGGGGGTACCCCCGATTAAGAGAGTACAGAGGAACGACTATAGAGATCCTCAATACATTCCTAGAAACTTAGCTTGCCAAAATCCCGAGAAAACATAACTTGCAAGCTCATAGCCTAGCAATGTTTGCCAGCACCTGTAAATTACCATTTGAACCAAATCATCAATTCATAGTAGAAATTAGACACAAGCCAGCCATACCTGATAATGTAAAGAACTAGCAAGTGTTTGAAAGTGATAACCAGATCAACAAATTTTTAACCTTAGAAGAAGAATTTTCTAGCATTAACGTAGATGAAGATACAGTTAGTAAGTTTGATCCAACAAATCAGATAGAAACAGATATTTCAGCAGAAAATGCAACTCAAATGCTTCATCCAACGAAATTTACCAAAAAGGAAATACAAGATCTTAAAGAAACAAATGTTGATGAGATTATTGAAGGAGAATATGAAATTATCAATTTGAAAGACAATCATTTGCCCAAAGGATTAACTCCTTTGGAAGATCTCTTTGATTTCAACGATATTCCAAAGAAACCCCAGATGGAACCTCCAAAAGCAAACATTGAAGACTACAACATAGGAACTGAAGAGAATCCAAAAATGGTAAAATTGTCCAAATCTTTGCCCCCTGATAAAAAACTTAAGTATGTTGAACTGATCAAAGAATTCCAGGATGTTTTTGCCTGGAGCTATGAAGACCTGAAGTCTTATGACACCTTTGTAATTCAACATACAATACCCCTCAAGGAAAATCAAAAACCATTCAAACAAAAGCTCAGAAGAATCAACCCTGTACTGCTTCCTTTAATTGAAAAGGAAATCAAACGAATGCATGATGCAGGGATAATTGCTCCAATCAGATTTTCAGAGTGGGTGTCTAATTTAGTGCCTACCAAGAAGAAAACAGGAGAAATCAGATTATGTGTTGACTTAAGAAATGTAAACAAGGTTTCTTTGAAGGAAAATTACCCTTTACCTAACATGGATCATATTTTATAAAGAGTAGTAGGTGCTTCTAGGATTTCACTTTTGGATGGGTTTTCAGGTTTTAATCAGATTCTGGTTCATCCTGATGACCAAGAAAAGACTGCATTTACAACACCATGGGGTACATTCAAATATGTTAAAATGCCATTCGGACTTAAGAATGCAGGGGAAACCTTTCAACGAGCAATGGACATAGCTTTTGCAAAAGAAATTCACGATTTTCTGGTTATATATCTAGATGACCTCACTGTGTTTTCTAGATCAGATCAGCAACATTTAGATCATTTGAGACAAGTGTTTTTAAAATGCAGAAAGTATGGTATTTCATTAAATCCTAAAAAGTCTTTGTTTGGTCTAGAAGAAGGCAAACTGTTAGGCCATATCATCTCCAAAGATGGCATCAGAATTGATCCTGCCAGAATAGAAGCTATTCTGCAAATACCCCACCCCAGAAATGTCAAAGAACTTCAAGCTTTCCTAGGAAAGATTAACTTTTTGAGAAGATTCATATCTAATTTGGCTGAATTAATCAGATTGCTGAACAATATGTTAAAAAAGGATTCAAAGGTTAAATGGACAGTAGAAGCCAAACAAGCATTTGAAGAAATTAAAATGGCTTTGACCAGAACACCAGTCCTTACAAGTCCAAAGTTCGATAGAGACTTCATAATTTTCTCATTTGCATCAGAACACACTATAGCAGCTGTTTTACTGCAGAAAGATGATCAAGGATGTGAAAAACCCATAGCCTTTTTCAGTAAAGCACTTAGAGATGCACCTCTAAATTACAAAATCATGGAAAAACAGGCTTTTGCACTTGTGAAAACTATTAAAGACTTCAGAGTTTATATACTGTACTCCCATGTAGTAGCTTATGTACCGAATGCTGTTGTCAAAAACATCCTGACTCAGGATGAAATTGAAGGCAAACGAGGTAAATGGATAGCTAATATATTGGAGTATGACATTGAAATAAAACCTACAAAGCTTATAAAAGGACAAGGATTGGCTAAACTCATGACTGAAACAAACTTTCAAGCCCTGGATATTAATGAACTGGATAATGAACAGGAGATGGCGACTCCACAAATCAGCTAGGCCTTCTTAGAATCACCTTGGTATGCTGATATAACTCATGTATTATTAAACCTGCAGGCTCCTCCAGGGTTATCCAGAACAAAGAAAAGGTTTTTAAAGATGAAAGCTTCAAAATTCTGTATTTTAGATAATGCTCTTTTTTGGAAAAATCATGAAGGTATTCTATTGAATTGTTTAATAAAAGAAGAAGCTGACAAAGTTCTCAAAGAATTTCATGCAGGGGACTGCAGTTGGTACCTTTATTGGAAATCAACTGCAGACAAAATCCTAAGGGTTGTATTTTACTGGCCAACCTTGTTCACTGATGTAAAGAAGTTTGTCACTGCTTGCCAAAAATGCCAAATTTTTGAAGGCAAAAGGAAACTGTTACCCTTACCCTTGCGACCAATTTCCACTGAAAAACCCTTTCAACAATGGGGTTTGGACTTCATTGGAGAAATACACCCTCCCTTTTTTGGCCAACATAAATGGATCCTTACTGCCACAGACTATTTCACCAAATGGATAGAAGCCATTCTTTTTAGACAAGCCAATGATACAGTGATTATAGGATTCTTAGAAACCAACATATTGTCTAGATTTGGCTGTCCGAAAAAGATCATAATCGATAATGCTGCTGCCTTCAAGTCCAAGAAAATGATAAATTTCTGTAACAAATACCATATCACTTTAGGCCATTCCATAGCCTATTACCCTCAAGGTAATGGTCTAGCTGAGTCTTCCAATAAAAGCCTGATTAATATTATTAAAAAATTGTTGGAAGAGAACAAGAAAAACTGGCACAAGAAACTTACAAATGCACTGTGGGTAGACAGACTTACTACAAAGAGATCTATTGGAACTAGCCCTTATGAGTTAGTTTATGGCATGGAGGCTGTGTTTCCTTCATCTTTAGGAGTTCCTGTAATGAAATTACTGCAAGAAGCTCAGGTGGAACCCAATGACATTCAAAGGAGAATAAATCAGACCATCCATTTGCAGCAGACTAGAGAAGAAGTGCACCAAAGATCTCAAGTGTTACAAGAAAAACTCAAGAAAATATTTGATAAAAGGACCAAAGCAGAAGACTTCTACATTGGAGACAAAGTTCTAAGGTGGGATTCCAGGAGAGAAGACAAAGGAAAACATGGGAAGTTTGACTTCCTGTGGAAAGGGCCATTTATCATCCAGGCATTGCAAGGGAACAATACTTACTTTCTGAAGAGCCTGGATGGTACAGAAACAGAAGAAGGACCAGTGAATGGTTGAATGCTGAAACATTACTTTGATCTAGTTTTTTAATGTATTTTGACTCTAACATGTACATACTATATCCTTGATAATGTCACAGTTTGGATTGGATAGTAACTTGTTGCAGTTGAAGCCCGAAGAGAAGGCCCTAAGCTTCACAAGTGTGCTGTCATATATACAATAAAGCAACCAGCAAAAGGAGATTTCAGAGCACAGTCTAAGTTATTCAGAAGGCCATCTGACCTGCTATTCTTGACTTTCCACCAGGGAAAGCCATCCCCAAGTGGAGCCACTGTTATGCTCCTATACCAATAGGTGTCATATTTCATGATTGACTTGATGAGCTCTGTAATATGTTCATTCCTTTCCTTGCTGCAAAAGTTTCCATATTATCAAAAAATCAAAAAATGTAAAGAGGGTATGCCCTAAAAAAAAATCAAAGGGTAAAAAGAATAAAATGGTCAAAAAAGTGAAAGAAATGAACCCCAAACAAAGAAAGACCAGGAAAGTGTGCAAGTCCAAAATGCCTCTACTTTTTCATTTTCTGTAATAAGCATTGTGTGCAGCTTGTTAATTCATGCCACAATTGATGAATGGCCAAACAACTTAAATCTTGGCTAAGTTCACGTTTAAATTTCCTGTGTTAGAGATAGAGAATAAAATCTGATCAAACTGTTTAATCTTGGCAAATACGTAGATAGGTAGAGAAGCAAAGGAGCTCAACAGTTTAATCTGAGCCCTTGAAAGTAGTAAGTGCAGACTTAGGTAGCCTTACCATGAAAATAAAAGAAGATTGATAAGGGTTTTCCAGTATAAATGCACCCGAATAAAGAAGAAAAAGTGCTAGGTAAAGTAGGCGGGGTAGGTAGATTGGTGTTGTAGAATGACACTTGTGATATATTTTGTCTCTGAATGTGTTAATGTTGTCTCTATCACAAAGTACATGGCGGACATTATCCTTGGAGCAGCTCAAGCAAGACAAGGTTTCATGACTAAACTCCCCTTCATACTTTTCCCTAAATCATTTACTAATTTCTCCAAAATATTAAGAATCTGTTCTTAATTTCACTAAAAAACCATTCATTTCATTTCATAAACTCATTTCCTTAAGTAAATCCCTACTTTACTTGGGAAAATATATAAGGTCACCTCAAAACCCTTTTTTTCATCCTAAGCCTAAGTTTATAACTTAGTGCTTTTTATTTCATAAATTCATATTAACAATTAACATATATTATATATAAATCCCTATAATTTTTACCCTATCCCCTATTGTATAAATATATTAAAAACCCCGAATAAATACATATCCCCTCCCCAGTTGAAATACGACCATATCATTGTTTAAAAGGGATTAACGGATTTATCATGAATGTGTTAATAACCTTCCTGCGCACAATAATGGAGTTAATTAACCATTTGGGTTAATTAACAACCAACCCTGACCAATGAAATTGCGCCCGAAAACCATTAAAAAACCATTGTTTTATTGTGTCGGCCCCGTAAGTTAACCGCTCGCCAAGTTCAAAGGCCGTCCACCGTTAGATCTGCGCTCGTTCATCCAACGGTCGACGATCGTATCGCGACCCCCTCCATCGCCGAACGTTAACCCGCGGGCAGCCGATAGTTTTGGCACCCATACTCTGCCACGCGTCGCGCTCCCGCTATGATCGCTTGCCCTCTGTCCGAAACCACTTGGCCCCAAAAGCAGTGCGGGCAAAACTGCTTACCACCTTCCTTCTGCTGATGTCACTTGCCACATCACCACCACGTCATCTGCCCCCGTACTCCCACTGATGTCATTCGTACTGCTGACGTCATCCGTCCTTCAAATCGAAAATTCCCGCTAAAACTTCATTTTTTCAATTAAAAAGGAAAAAACGCCATTTTTTCTATATTTTTCTGCATATCGCGCTCGAGGCATAAAATCAACCGAGGTCACATCTCCAGTTTCCGACCAGAAAGGCTACATTGACGAGCTCGTAGACTCTACCGACCTGCCATTTTAGAGTTTCGTCCTCTTTAAACACAGTTTAAACCAAACAAAGGGACTTCCGAGCTTGCAGAGGAAAGAAATAAAGATATACAGGCATATTTTGCTACCCTAACCAGTGGACCTTCAGAGACACAAATTTCCAGAGAAAAAGCGGTGAGAAGACACGTTAGCAGTTTGGTTTTACCAGGACACGGTGGACAGCGATGAGCAGGAGTCAAAAACACAGTTAAAGAGTATCAGTCCAGCATTAAAGAGTATCAGATCAACAATAAAGGTGTCAGAGCAGAATTAAAGAGTGGCAGATTAGAATTAAAGGGCACAGTTAAGACAGGCAGTCGGCACAGAGCTACTACAGAAGATAGTTGCCATCCGAATTAAAGAGCCAGCCTCCAGCACAACATCAGTTATCTTTCTCTAGCTATTTCTATTTTACTTGTAAACTGTTATTAGTCATCCTAGATATTATTTCACAGCTGTAATGAGATATTTGTTGTACAAATTTGTAGTATAAATACCCCCTCCATTAGAGTATTGGGGGTGGATTGTGGATTCTTAGACTCTGCTGTAATACTGAAATTTTGGAATAAAGAGCTGTTAGAATCAAACTGTTGCATGGCCTACTGGATTAAGAATTGAAGTAGAGGACTTGTTACAGATTTCTTGAATCAACCACTGGATCAATAAGTCCTCTATATTTTGTGTTTAAAAGTTTTTCTTCAGTTTATTATATCATCTGTGTTTCATAATCTGAATGATAAAGAAAAGGTTAATTTCATAATATGCTTGACTGCACTCTGTATTCAGTCTTTATTGTTCTCTGTGTTTACTTCAAAAGTAGAATAAGCAGTGAACTCTTAATTGCTCATGTTCGCTAATTATTTCATGTTGATTATTTGCTAAAGAATACTTAACTGCTCCTTATCAGTAATCATCCATTTTCCCTCTTTCAATAGGTTGAAGGATTCTTAACTACCCTTCACCCATTTGAACCCATTTCATCTGTTTCCAGTCTTCATTTTTCCCCTGTTTGACTACCTTGCTCTGTGAAGCCATCCTATGTTAAGAAACCAAATCCAGAAAGCCATCTTCTTTGACTCCATTAGCCCAATGGACTGAACTACTCTGTTTTACCTCTCTGTTCTATTGAATCTCACCACCCAAACTCAAACAAAACCCTTGAACTTCATAACTAGCCTAATACCTTTAAATAACAAAGCTAAATCATAAAGAGAGAGCCCTCTCTGGATACAGATTGGCTAGATTCCGTGTCTAAAAGATTGGTATGTGGTTACCTCGGCATTGTTTGTTACTATTGTTTACTTCATAAGCTATAGATGGAGCCTGAAGTTAGCCAGGTATCCTTTGAAATGCTTTTGCTTTGCAATTGCAGAAGTAAATGAATGCCACTTCAGTCTATCTCCGGTCTAGCTTATAGATTGAATAGTTGGTTTCAAATACTTGATCAGTTCCTCTTTTCAAATAAAGTCTTTAGGAAGTTCAAAACTCCCACATCTAAAACCTCCTAGAAGAGACTGTTAAAGTTGTATTGTCAAATCTATTTCAAGAAAAAACCAAAAACACACCTAGAAACTGGCTTCAGAAAAGATTCATTACACCAGATCAAATCCTGATCCTAATCCACCACCTGTGTTTGAAAATCCTAATCTGATTCCTAGGATTCTTAGAAGACAAGGGAGCCAAGAAAATTCTACTAGTTCTCGGCCTCTATACAGATCAAGATCCTGTCCTATAAGGTGGATCTACCCTGAGGACAAACCTTTTGATAAGTATTTTGAAAACTCTTTATTTAAGACCTTTTCAGAATCTGGGTTAACTCACACATTTCAAAATCCAATATTCATTGAAAACTTGCAGATTGAAGTTGTTACTTCACACCTTGACAAACACTTGCAGAATTCCACTCAATCTGAGCTTGCCTCTGAAGGAACACCAAACCTTTCTGTGATTGCTACAGCTTCTCCAAGTTCACTATCAGCACCTCCAACTACCCTTTCCACTCCTCCATCTGCAACACACATTCCCATTGTTATCCCTACTCTTCCAGTTGTCACATCCATTTCTGCAACCATGGAAAACCGATATACTCCCCCAAACTTACCTGCCAATCCAGGGGCTCTGCCCCAAGATTATCAAAGTAAAATCCATTCTTTTGAAGGTACTGGCACTTACACAGTTCAACAGCATACCAATAAAATGATCGACTATTTTGAAAAATATGAGATTGATGATGATGATGTTAGAATGAAAGTATTTGTTCAAAGTTTAACTGGAAATGTTAGAACCTGGTTTAGAGCCCTCCTTGCAAACAGTATCAATGACCCACAAGCTCTTTATCAGACCTTCTTGAACAGATGGGAAAAGAAGAAAGATCCTCTCCACATTTTATTAGAGTATGAAAACCTAAGAAGAGGCACACAAGAAACTGTCTAAGATTACTGTACCAGATTCAATAATGTCTACAATGCTATTCCTCAAAATCTCAGACCTCCTCCAGATTTGGCCTTGATCAAATTCCTTGATGCATTTGATTCTGATATGGCATACCAACTTAGGGAAAGAGCTCCTCGAAACTTAGAAGAGATGCAGAGTATAACTGTCAGTGTTGAGGCCAACCTAATATCTAAACAGTCTAGAGCCAGAGCTAAAAGGAGGACACCTTTCAAAGAAGAACCTTCTGCCTTTGAACAGAAATTAGATGCTATTATTAAAGGAATGGATAGACTTGGAGATAGAGTAGAAACAATTGAGAGAAAATTCCCTTGGGATGGTCAACCAAGCAATACTGGGAGAAATCCAAATTTCAAGAAGAACCAAAATCCTAGCACTGGAAAGACAGGGCATGACCAAAATATCAGGCCCCCATTTCAAGAAAATTATGCTGAAGCCTCAACTTTTGATGAACCAACAGAAGACACTCAAATTAATTTGATGGGACTCAACAATGAACAACAAGTTTTCTTGACCCAAGAGGATCAAGAAGCTCACATCCTTAAACAATTCCAAACTCAGTCAGGTGAATCATTTGACTTTAGGGAGGGATATGATACAACCATTTATGAAGTCCACAAACAATACAATCTGAGGAGCAGAAGAATAGATGTCCCTGAAACCAGTAAACAGAAAGATACCAAGAAACCTAGCAAAGGTAAGATAAATAACCCCCCTGTACATATTATTGCTAAAACAGATCTTAACCCTAATGACCCAATTGTTGAAGACATATCAGATAATCAGCCACCTAACCAACAACCTTCCACTTCCACCCCTACTAAAAGAAAAGTAGGAGAGCCTCTAGAACTTGATTTGGAAACAACTTCAGCCCATAATCCCACTCCCGAAGAGTAGAGAAACGAAGAAAATCTAGCTGTCCGAAATACAAGAACTCAGACCGAAAAACCTTTCAATCTTGAGACAGAAGTAGGCAAACTAAAGATAACTATTCCATTATCAGAATTAGCTAAACGTGATGTCTACAGAAGTCAAATCAGCAGATCACTCAGAATTTCTGTGAATGAAGATTCAGTAAACGTTTTTGATGACCAACCTGAATTGATATTTTGCCCTGGAGTAAAAGGAAAAATAGTAGAGGGAGAAGTTCCTCCTTTCTATGTAGGTTTAAACATACATGATAAAATACTTCATAACGCCATGTTTGATTCTGGTGCTTCCCATAACTTAATGCCTAAATCTGTAATGGAGAGGTTAGACCTTGACATCACCAGGCCATATAAAGACCTTTTTTCTTTTGATTCAAGTCAGGTCAAATGTTTGGGTTTAATCAAAGACTTATGTGTGTCACTAGTCCAATATCCAGCGAAAACCATCTTAATGGACATAGTAGTAGCTGATATTCCACCAAAGTATGGCACGTTATTGTCTAGATCTTGGGGTGCAAAGCTTCAAGGATCTCTACAGTTAGACATGTCTTACGCTACTATTTCAGTGTTTGGTCAATCCAAGAGACTATACAGAGAAACCTTAATGAAGTATGTAGTAAGTAGCCAAGAGAAACCTCAAAATTTCCCTATCTACTCAGTACATTCAGATATGGATTCTTTTATCCTTTACAATGCTGAAATTTGTCCCCCACATGAAATAAAAGTTCTAGCAGATGAAACAGAAAAAATTGCAAATGAAAAGTCTAGTGTCCGAATCCAAGAAATTTTTGAAAATCATGAAACGTCAGATAAACCAGAAGAAACTGAAAAACCAGATCTCCCTGTTAAACAGATCCCTGAAACTCCAGATACTAATTGTAAACATGAAATCCTTTGGCACTTAGAATTTGATGGTTCTGTGAACAAATTAGGAGCAGGAGCAGGAGTCTGGGTGCACAATCTTGAAAACAATCATGCTGAAGGCCATGCCTACAGGGTAAACTTTAGGTGCACTAATAATATGGCTGAATAACAAGCTCTATTGCTAGGTCTTAAACTGGTCAAGAAAATGGGAGCAACTAGAGTGTCAGTCCTAGGAGATTCTGATTTAATCATTCAACAGATAAAAGGGAAGTTCTTAACAAATGACCCCTGATTAAGAGAGTAAAGAGGAACGACTATAGAGATCCTCAATACATTCCTAGAAACTCAGCTTGCCAAAATCCCGAGAAAACATAACTTGCAAGCTCATAGCCTAGCAATGTTTGCCAGCACCTGTAAATTACCATTTGAACCAAATCATCAATTCACAGCAGAAATTAGACACAAGCCAGCCATACCTGATAATGTAAAGAACTGGAAAGTTTTTGAAAGTGATAACCAGATCAACAAATTTTTAACCTTAGAAGAAGAATTTTCTAGCACTAGCGTAGATGAAGATACAATTAGTAAGTTTGATCCAACAAATTAGATAGAAACAGACATTTCAGCAGAAAATGCAACTCAAATGCTTCATCCAACGAAATTTACCAAAAAGGAAATACAGGATCTTAAAGAAACAGATGTTGATGAGATTATTGAAGGAGAATCTGAAATTATCAATTTGAAAGACAATCATTTTCCCAAAGGATTAACTCCTTTGGAAGATCTCTTTGATTTCAACGATATTCCAAAGAAACCCCAGATGGAACCTCCAAAAGTAGACATTGAAGACTACAACATAGGAACTGAAGAGAATCCAAAAATGGTAAAATTGTCCAAATCTTTGCCCCCTGATAAAAAACTTAAGTATGTTGAACTGATCAAAAAATTCCAGGATGTTTTTGCCTGGAGCTATGAAGACCTGAAGTCTTATGACACCTCTGTAATTCAACATACAATACCCCTCAAGGAAAATAAAAAACCATTCAAACAAAAGCTCAGAAGAATCAACCATGTACTGCTTCCTTTAATTGAAAAGGAAATCAAATGAATGCATGATGCAGGGATAATTGCTCCAATCAGATTTTCAGAGTGGGTGTCTAATTTAGTGCCTACCAGGAAGAAAACAGGAGAAATCAGATTATGTGTTGACTTAAGAAATGTAAACAAGGTTTCTTTGAAAGACAATTACCCTTTACCTAAGATGGATCATATTTTACAAAGAGTAGTAGGTGCTTCTAGGATTTCACTTTTGGATGGGTTTTCAGGTTTTAATCAGATTTTGGTTCATCCTGATGACCAAGAAAAGACTGCATTTACAACACCATGGGGTACATTCAAATATGTTAAAATGCCATTCGGACTTAAGAATGCAGGGGCAACCTTTCAACAAGCAATGGACATAGCTTTTGCAAAAGAAATTCACGATTTTCTGGTTATATATCTAGATGACCTCACTGTGTTTTCTAGATCAGATCAACAACATTTAGATCATTTGAGACAAGTGTTTTTAAAATGCAGAAAGTATGGCATTTCATTAAATCCTAAGAAGTCTTTGTTTGGTCTAGAAGAAGGCAAACTGTTAGGCCATATCATCTCCAAAGATGGCATCAGAATTGATCCTGCCAGAATAGAAGCTATTCTGCAAATACCCCACCCCGGAAATGTCAAAGAACTTCAAACTTTCCTAGGAAAGATTAACTTTTGAGAAGATCCATATCTAATTTGGCTGAATTAATCAGATTGCTGAACAATATGTTAAAAAAGGATTCAAAGGTTAAATGGACAGTAGAATCCAAATAAACGTTTGAAGAAATTAAAATGGCTTTGACCAGAACACCAGTCCTTACAAGTCCAAAGTTCGATAGAGACTTCATAATTTTCTCATTTGCATCAGAACACACTATAGAAGTTGTTTTACTGCAGAAAGATGATCAAGGAAGTGAAAAACCCATAGCATTTTTCAGTAAAGCACTTAGAGATGCACCTATAAATTACGAAATCATGGAAAAACAGGCTTTTACACTTGTGAAAGCTATTAAAGACTTCAGAGTTTATATACTGTACTCCCATGTAGTAGCTTATGTACCAAATGCTGTTGTCAAAGACATCCTGACTCAGGATGAAATAGAAGGTAAATGAGGTAAATGGATAGCTAATATATTGGAGTATGACATTGAAATAAAACCTACAAGGCTTATAAAAGGACAAGGATTGGCTAAACTCATGACTGAAACAAACTTTCAAGCCCTGGATATTAATGAACAGGATAATGAACAGGAGATGGTGACTCCACAAATCAGCCAGGCCTTCTTAGAATCACCTTAGTATGCTGATATAACTCATGTATTATTAAACCTTCAGGCTCCTCCAGGGTTATCCAGAACAAAGAAAAGGTTTTTAAAGATGAAAGCTTCAAAATTATGTTTTTTAGATAATGCTCTTTTTTGGAAAAATCATGAAGGTATTCTATTGAATTGTTTAATAAAAGAAGAAGCTGACAAAGTTCTCAAAGAATTTCATGCAGGGGACTGCGGTGGGCACCTTTACTGGAAATCAACTGCAGACAAAATCCTAAGGGCTGGATTTTACTGGCCAACCTTGTTCGCTGATGTAAAGAAGTTTGTCACTGCTTGCCACAAATGCCAAATTTTTGAAGGCAAAAGGAAACTATTACCCTTACCCTTGAGACCAATTTCCACTGAAAAACCCTTTCAACAATGGGGTTTGGACTTCATTAGAGAAATACACCCTCCCTCTTTTGGCCAACATAAATGGATCTTCATTGCCACAGACTATTTCACCAAATGGATAGAAGCCATTCCTTCTAGACAAGCCAATGATACAATGATTATAGGATTCTTAGAAACCAACATATTGTCTAGATTTGGCTGTCCTGAAAAGATCATAACCGATAATGTTGCTGCCTTCAAGTCCAAGAAAATGATAAATTTCTGTAACAAATACCATATCACTTTAGGCCATTCCACAGCCTATTACCCTCAAGGTAATGGTCTAGCTGAGTCTTCCAATAAAAGCCTAATTAATATTATTAAGAAATTGTTGGAAGAGAACAATAAAAACTGGCACAAGAAACTTACAAATGCACTGTGGGCAGACAGACTTACTGCAAAGAGATCTACTAGAACTAGCCCTTATGAGTTAGTTTATGGCATGGAGGCTGTGTTTCCTGCATCTTTAGGAGTTCCTGTAATGAAATTGCTGCAAGAAGCTCAGGTGGAATCCAATGCCATTCAAAGGAGAATAAATCAGACCATCCATTTGCAGCAGACCAGAGAAGAAGTGCACCAAAGATCTCAAGTGTTACAAGAAAAACTCAAGAAAATATTTGATAAAAGGGCCAAAGCAGAAGACTTCTACCTTGGAGACAAAGTTCTAAGGTGGGATTCCAAGAGAGAAGACAAAGGAAAACATGGGAAGTTTGACTTCTTGTGGAAAGGGCCATTTATCATCCAGGCATTGCAAGGGAACAATACTTACTTTTTGAAGAGCCTGGATGGTACAGAAACAGAAGAAGGACCAGTGAATGGTCGAATGCTGAAACATTACTTTGATCCAGTTTTTTAATGTATTCTGACTCTAACATGTACATACTATATCCTTGATAATGTCATAGTTTGGATTGGATAGTAACTTGCTGCAGTTGAAGCCCGAAGAGAAGGCCCTAAGCTTCACAAGTGTGTTGTCATATATACAATAAAGCAACCAGCAAAAGGAGATTTCAGAGCACAGTCTAAAGTTATTCAGAAGGCCGTCTTACCTGTTGTTCTTGACTTTCCACCAGGGAAAGCCATCCCCAAGTGGAGCCACTGTTATGCTCTTATACCAATAGGTGTCATATTTCATGATTGACTTGATGAGCTTTGTAATATGTTCATTCCTTTCCTTGCTGCAAAGGTTTCTATATTATCAAAAAATGTAAAAAATGTAAAGAGGGTATGCCCTAAAAGAAAAATCAAAGGGTAAAAAGAATAAAATGGTCAAAAAAGTGAAAGAAATGAACCCCAAACAAAGAAAGACCGGGAAAGTGTGCAAGTCCAAAATGCCTCTACTTTTTCATTTTCTGTAATAAGCATTGTGTGCAGCTTGTTAATTCATGCCACAATTGATGAATGGGCAAACAGCTTAAATCTTGGCTAAGTTCACATTTATATTTCCTGTGTTAGAGATAGAGAATAAAATCTGACCAAACTGTTTAATCTTGGCAGATACGTAGATAGGTAGAGAAGCAAAGGAGCTCAACAGTTTAATCTGAGCCCTTGAAAGTAATAAGTGCAGACTTAGGTAGGCTTACCATGAAAAGAAAAAAAGATTGATAAGGGTTTTCCAGTATAAATGCACCCAAATAAAGAAGAAAAAATGCTAGGTAAAGTAGGCGGGGTAGGTAGATTGGTGTTGCAGAATGACACTTGTGATAGATTTTGTCTCTGAATGTGTTAATGTTGTCTCTATCAAAAAGTACATGGTGGACATTATCCTTGGAGCAGCTCAAGCAAGACAAGGTTTCATGACTAAACTCCCCTTCATACTTTTCCCTAAATCATTTACTAATTTCCCCAAAATATTAAGAATTTGTTCTTAATTTCACTAAAAAACCATTCATTTCATTTTATAAACTCATTTTCTTAAGGAAATCCCTACTTTACTTGGGAAAATATATAAGGTCACCTCAAAAGCTTTTTTTTTCATCCTAAGCCTAAGTTTATAACTTAGCACTTTTTATTTCATAAATTCATATTAACAATTAACATATATTATATATAAATCCCTATAATTTTTACCCTATCCCCTATTGTATAAATATATTAAAAACCTCGAATAAATACATATCCCCTCCTCGGTCGAAATACGACCATATCACTGTTTAAAAGGGAATAATGGATTTATCATGAATGTGTTAAATAAACTTCCCACGCATGATAATGGAGTTAATTAACCATTTGGGTTAATTAACAACCAACCCTGACCAATGAAATTGCGGCCTAAAACCATTAAAAAACCATTGTTTTATTGTGTCGGCCCCGCAAGTTAACCTCTTGCCAAGTTCAAAGCCCGTCCATCGTTAGATCTGCGCTCGTTCATCCAACGGTCGACGATCGTATCACGACCCCCTCCATCACCGAATGATAACCCACGGGCAGCCGGTGGTTTTGGAGCCCGTACTCTGCCATGCGTCGCGCTCCCGCTATGATCGCTTGCCCTCCGTCCGAAACCACTTGGCCCCAAAAGCGGTGCGGGCAAAACTGCTTACCACCGTCCTTCTGCTGATGTCACCTGCCACATCATCTGCCCCCGTACTCCCGCTGACGTCATCCGTACTGCTGATGTCATCCATCCTTCAAATCGAAAATTCCTGCCAAAACTTCATTTTGTCAATTAAAAAGGAAAAAACGCCATTTTTTCTATATTTTTCTGCATATCGCGCTCCAGGCATAAAATCAACTGAGGTCGCATCTCCAGTTTACGACCAGAAAGGCTACATCGACGAGCTCGTAGACTCCACCGACCTGCCATTTTACAATTTCTTCCTCTTTAAACACAGTTTAAACCAAACAAAGGGATTTCCGAGCTTGCAGAGGAAAGAAATACAGATATACAGGGATATTTTGCTACCCTAACCAGTGGACCTTCAGAGACACAAATTGCCAGAGAAAAAGCGGTGAGAAGACACGTTAGCAATTTGGTTTTACCAGAGCACGGTGGACAATGATGAGCAGGAGTCAAAAACACAGTTAAAGAGTATCAGTCCAGCATTAAAGAGTATCAGATCAACAATAAAGGTGTCAGAGCAGAATTAAAGAGTGTCAGATCAGAATTAAAGAGCACAGTTAAGACAGGCAGTCGGCGCAGAGCTACTACAGAAGACAACTGCCAGCCGAATTAAAGAGCCAGCCTCCAGCACAACATCAGTTATCTTTCTCTAGCTGTTTCTATTTTACTTGTAAACTGTTATTAGTCATCCTAGATATTATCTCACAGCTGTAATGAGATATTTGTTGTACAAATTTGTAGTATAAATACCCCCTCCATTAGAGTATTGGGGGTGGATTGTGGATTCTTAGACTCTGCTGTAATACTGAAATTTTAGAATAAAGAGCTATTAGAATCAAACTGTTGCATGACCTACTGGATGAAGAATTGAAGCAGAGGACTTGTTACAGATTTCTTGAATCAACCATTGGATCAATAAGTCCTCTATATTTTGTGTTTTAAAGTTTCTCTTCAGTTTATTATATCATCTGTGTTTCATAATCTGAATGATAAAGAAAAGGTTAATTTCAGAATATGCTTGACTGCACTCTGTATTCAGTCTTTATTGTTCTCTGTGTTTTCTTTAGAAGTAGAATAAGCAGTGAACTCTTAATTGCTCCTGTTTGCTAATTCTTTCATGTTGATTATTTTCTAAAGAATACTTAACTGCTCCTTATCAGTAATCATCCGTTTTCCCTCTTTCAATAGGTTGAAGGATTCTTAACTACTCTTCACCCATTTGAACCCATTTCACCTGTTTCCAGTCTTCATTTGTCCCCTGTTTGACTACCTTGCTCTATGAAGCCATCCTCTGTTAAGAAACCAAATCCAAAAAGCCATCTTTTTTGACTCCATTAGCCCAATGGACTGAACTACTCTGTTTTACTTCTCTGTTCTATTGAATCTCACCGCCCAAACTCAAACAAAACCCTTGAACTTCATAAGTAGCCTAATACCTTTAAAAAACAAAGCTAAATCATAAAGAGAGAGCCCTCTCTACATACATATTGGCTAGATTCTGTATCTAAAAGACTGGTCTGTGGTTACCCCGGCATCCTTCCCTTTCTTAGAACTTTGGGGAAAACCTGAGTGATAACACTGACCACAATGGCTCTAACATAGATCTACACAGAAGACGAGCTGCATGAGGACATGCAAATGGGCTAGTTGGGGGGAGATGTTTGTTGCTAAATTTGCCCACTTTTTACCCGCCTTTTTATCCCTTTCTAGTACTCATTTCATGTCCTTGTTGGTTGATTTTTATTATAAACAGAAAAGGTACACCTATTGTCATATCTTTGTGAATTTTTAATCAATGAAGCATAGTCACAGGGGATTATTGCCTAAAGCGACTTTCTGACTTAAGTTTTCGTGCAGATTTGGAGGAATGATGATCAAAAGAATGATTCAGCATATGATGGCTATCGAGCTGGCAGCACTATCTTTGGATATCAGCTACAACAGTGGTTCAACCTATCGACTAACATAAGTGTTATCTTTATATTCTGTTATATCTCAAGAATCGTTATGTATTTGCAAGGAAGACAACTGTCGTAATATTAGGCATTGTTAGTTGTTAATGAAATGTATAAGTAGTGATTACGGGGCTGGGAAAGCCACCGATAGGAGAGATAGGAGATTTCTGAGCTGTAACAATAGACCTCTGTAATGATATTTTGATTAATACAATTTCTGATCTTTTGCGTATTTTATAGATCTTGATCTTTCCACAACCTTGATCAGGCAATTGGGCCCACTCTCTTAACCAGGGGCTGTTGGATTAGATGTGTGCGTAGGTTTATTTTCTAGTGTGTTATCTCTTTTTTGTGGAATGATTTCATTGTGTTGTTGTGAGTCTTAACTTGTTTTTACTCTGATTGTTGTTACAGTTATAACTTGTTGTTACACATTGTTATGTTATGATTAAATGTTCAATGTTGGGTAGGGAAATTGTGGCTTGCATATACCTTACATGATAGCCTTGAAATAACCAGTCGAGCCCCAGGTTGACAATTAATGTGGAATTGGGTGAATTGCATGACTCAAATTTGAACACCAACAATAGGTGCTAGCGACATTGAAGAAGCATCGACTACTGGAAAATATCAAGAATTATGATTTTGCATAACAATATTTGGTGTATCTAGGATATGTGATAGGTGGATTAGATTTGAAGATAGATCTTGCTAAGATGGAGTCCATTATGAAGTGGCCAATTCCTACTAATGTTTTCGAGCTCTGGAATTTTGTTGGGGTAGCACAATACTTGAGGAAATTCATAGCCTCATTTAAATAGTAGCAAAACCACTCCACATCATAACGAGTGGAAATATTTTCTAGTGGGGAAAGTGTCATCAAAGGGCCTTTGAGAAGTTAAAGAAGAATATTAGTCAAGCACTAGTTCTAGCATTACCAAAATTGTAACTACCCTTCGAATTAGAGATAAATGCGAGTGGGTATGCTATGGAAGAAATCTTAATGCAAGGAGGAAGAACTATATGCTACCATTCTAAAGTATTTCATGGGTAGTTCTCAACTAACCTACTTATGACAAGGATCTCTATGCCCTAACGCAAGTTGTGAAGAAGTGGAAGTGTTATCTGATGAGAAAGGAGACAGTGATCCACATAGATCACAAGCCATTATAGTACCTACATACCCATATTAAGCTACAACAGGCCATGCATTATGTTAGAGTCGGTCTTGAGCCCTCCATCAACGATCAAAACTCTTTGCATTTGCATAAGTAGGTGCCTCATCAATGTCAATTTTTGCATCCCATTAGGCATGCCATAGCCCTGATAGAGGAGCTGGTGTGTTTATACCCCTCTTGGCATTGCTGGATCAGGTCATTTCAGTCATTAAGCTCTTTCAAGCTTGTCTTCTCTTGTCTTGAGGTCAAATTCCTAGGTCTAGGGTTTTGGTCAAGTATGTCTACAAGGTCATGTTTCTAAAGGTCAATAAGTGTTCAGCAAGCCAGAGGGATGTTTGTAAAGATGTTTCTTCGAAATTTTTTATCTTGTACAGTTAATTTTCACCTTGGATTTAAAAACTTTATTTTTAAAGCCAAGGTCATTTTTCAAATTTTTGTAAAAAGTGATGAAACAGAATGCAACCCTGGTCCCCTTGCCAAGATCCCTCAGATGATCTCCCTGCAAAAAGAATCAAGCCAAAGCACTAAATGAGTCAATTTCAGAACAAAGGAAACCAAAAAGTCAGTTTTATAAAGTGTCAAAGAGAAACATTAGAAAGTGGGTTTGAGCATGAAATTTATTCAAATGAAACCTATAAAGACCAAATCTCCCTCCTTTTACTCTCATTGTGCATCCAAGACAGTTGCAAGAGAGTTGGGCGAGTGATTGAGTGAAAGGAGTGAAAGTTGAGCGAATTCGGGCGATTGACAGGCGCGCGACCCGTCAGGCAAGGCGCGCGACCCGTCAAAGGAGCGCGACCCGTCAGAAGGGTTCCTGCAGTGTATTTTTATAACAGGCGCGACCCGTCAGGCCCGCGCGACCCATTGGGTGAGGCGCGCGACCCGTCAGCGACCTCCCTTCCAAACCCTTTGCAAATTTGTTCAAACACCCGCCGAATCATCAAATTGCTTGAGGTAGGTTCTCCAAACTTGGAAATGATTGCTGGTTATGTTTGAAGGTCATCATGATTGTGTTTTTAATGACCAAATTGTGCAAGAGAACGCTCCATATGGCTGTATGTAAATTTGTAAAAATTTGCTAGGGTTTGTTGCTGTTTCAATGGTTTTTTCCCTTGTAATCATTTTTCCTCATTCCCATTTCATTTTCCCTGTATGTCCATATAAATTTCCCTTTTAAATTTGTAAAGAAAATAAACCCTACCCCATTTCCCTAAAAAATAAAAAATCAAGCCCTAAACCCTACCTCTCATAATACCCATGTAAACACATGAATTTGATGATGCATGTGCAGTGATGTTTGCAGTGTTTTTTCCCTAAATTCCCTGTTATATACATGTATTCCCATTTTCCTTGTAAAAATGTCCCTCCCCTAACATTTCCCTCATGTTCCTTGTCCCCTTGAAACAACATATAAATCAGCTTTTTACAGGCAGAAACAGCAGCACAGTTTGTCCACTTTGCTCTTTAAACAATGTCAGAAACCGAAACCTATGAGCAAAGTGATGACCAGTCATCAGCTTCAGAGATTGAGGTACAGAGAAGGCCTCATAAAGGTGGTAAGGGTGGACATCATAAGCGAGAGGAGCCCACCTCTTTAGCAGAGTTACAGGCTTGTCCTATGGCAGTCACATGTTTCCAGTATATGTCTGCTATGAGTTTTGTGAAAGGATCTCTCGAATTCAACACCACAGAGAGTTGGCTCGCCTATTTGTTTTACACTTGCATGATGGACATGTCAACCTTGCAGGGGTGAACTTTACATTGACACCCGAGGTGATCTCACATGCCACAGGGATACCTAATGTTGGGGAGGTGTGGAATAAGCGCAAGGTGCTGGATAATGTTCACTTTGAGCCTTTTGTCCGGCCACCATTCATGAGACATTTGGCAGGTGTGTTTCCATTCAGGTTTCTCAGGAGCGAATATGCTCCCATGATGAGGCTCATCATGCACTATTTTACCTGTGAGAGCAGATTTTCACAGGTATATTCATATCATATTCGCCTCTTGATGCACTTCACCCGAGTGAGGATGATGAACATCCCTGTTTTCTTCTATCAGAACATTCAGAGGATGGTGCCCATGTTGCAGAGGAAGAGCCCGACACAGCAGTATAGGAGCCTGTACCATTATGGTTTGATTCAGCTTGTAGTATTGCATCAGTTGGCTCAGCAGGGCATCTCATGGGAGGAGTTCATCTCTCGTGAGTTTTTCACAGCACCACCCTCGCCACATCCTGAGGTTGTTCACGAGGAGGGAGGACCATCCCAGCAGCATGACATCCCTATCACTAGACATGTCAGCTCCTCACCTCTGGTTACCTATCAGAAAGGCCCGAGGGCCTTATTTGCAGCAACTCGGCGAGTACTATCTCCACAGCAGGTGGAAGGGGTCTCGCCTTCATCATCAGCTCAACGAGTGTTATCTCCACATCAGGTGGAAGGGGCCTCGCTCTCTTCAGCAGCACAGGCAGCACAGAGGGGCAAGCAGCCCAAGATTGATGAGGGGCCATCAGGAGTTCCAGATATTGAGCTTGTTGATCTTGAGGCCATTTCTCCGAGCCAAGAGGCAAAGGAGGTCATTCAACACCTTAGAGCTGAAAATGAGGTATTGCAAAAGAGACTAGAAGGTGCACAATGGACAATCTCATACCTGGAGCAGCGCAACAAACAGTTGGAGGATGAGAAAGCACTTGATGAGCTGTGGAGGATTCGTAGTGACCGAATCTTGAACCGAAGAAGACCCGGTGACCCATTGCCCGCTGACCGAGAGTCCATGCTCATCCAGGTAAATGCACACTTGGAGAGGCTGTTGGCTAAGGCCAACCAAGAGAAGAAATTGCTGAGGAACATGAAGAACCATTACTGGGCAAGAATGCATGTGTGCAAGGCAAAGATGAAGATGTTTCAAAGGCGGTTGACCGAGGCACTAAAACGGAGAAAGAGGCCCAATCCCCTCCGTATCTTGGCTGAGGCTTCACTCAAGGATCAAGGCACTAAATAGCCTAGCCACAACACAAATCCCAAATTTTTTTGAGAATTTTGGGTGAATTTTGGCATTTTCAGGCAATTTGCAGGTTTTTCCCATTAACGGGTCTCACCCCCCGCGCGACCCTTCATCATGGCAACTCCATTTGACAAAAACTCAGCATTTCCAGATTTGTCATGCAAAGTTACACATGCTCATGGATGGACTTGAGATTTGGTGAAGTTTTGGGCCTCCAGAAAGTCAAAAAACTAGCAAAAAATGACTTTCTGCCACTCTTTTGAACTACAGAAAGCAGTCTTGGGAGATTTGATTTTTGACAGGGCAAATGAACTCCAAATTCAAACATTCTAGTTGGGTTGGAAAGTAGCCTCACAGACCTTTCCAACAAGCCTACTCTTGCCCAATTTTGACACCTGCAAGTGCCCCAAAAGTGGCTCCAAAGGCGCGCGACCCGTCAGGCAGGGGCGCGCGACCCGTGAAGCAGTTTTTTCCAAAATGCACTGTACAGCTCAGAAAAGCGCAGTTTGACCCAGTTTGACTTTTTGGGGTGAATTATGATCCTCTTTGATGTAATTATTGTACTTTTAAGACACTTTTACTCTTATGTAACATTTCTAGAAGATTCATTCATGAAAAGGGTAAATATTAAATGAATGAATTGGTTTCCTAGCTTATAGAGGCAAGTTGTTTTGACTGCCTAGTTTGTAGTGCTTAGTTTAGAAGTGGTTGAAACAGCTCCTAGGATAGTGAGCTCGACCCATGGAGGCAGGGAAAGAGGTTAGATCATCTATATTATGTACTTTCTTGCTCATTTTCATGGTTGGACTCTTGAGGGATAAGCTATCATTGTATTATTCACTGTATCTCTGCAATTTTTGGCTAAGGAAGACCAGGGTTTTGCAGTCCTCTTTGGGATTCTTGTGGTTACATGTATTGATGGTGTGTTTCTCTATGTACCTGTAAGTGTGTTATGTGAATCATTTCCTTTCTTTTCCTTTTGCACATTAAGCAAACAAAGTGTTAAAGTAAGAATTCATGACTGTCATGCTCTACTTTTAAGTTTGTTTAATGTCAATGTTTTCTACTGTTTAAGGAGAATTCAAAGTTATTGTTTGCTCTCCTTAGCTCCTCACCTGTCATTCCTGAACATCCACCTCAATCAAAGGCATCAATACTGTCTCCCATCTCGCCCCAAAGAACCCCCTGCAGAAACTGTGTCCAATCCCCGCACCCAAAATTTCCATTTCCCCAATTTTCCACCAAAAGCCCTAAAAACCCCAAATCAACCCTTTTGATCAGTTTACTAGCCTAAAATAAGTGTTTCCCTATTGGTCATCTCGCCCATTGAAGATCTTTACTGAGATTTACTGGAGAGAGCCCTCTCCAGCCCCGTAGGGCTAGCTACGAGGCTAAGTGGTTTGATGTTGCCTTGGAGTTTACCTTTCTCAGCCTGAGGTGAAATTTCAAGTGCTAACATACTGGTGACCATACTGGGGAAGAACAAACTAAGCGTTTTCTCATTGACGTGTTATTTCATAAGTCTTAGACGGAGCCTGAAGTTAGGCCAGGTAGCCTTCGAAAACGCTCTTGTTTTACATCAGCGTTAGTAGATAAACACTGCTTCAGTCAATCTCCGTGAGCTTGTGGACGTAGCGCTTCATTGACACTTTATCCCAGTATAATTGTTAACTCTGAGCCGTTGATGATAGGTTGAGAGTTTTCACAGGCTGAATGGTTTTTCTTTCCTAGTCTTTTTGAGAAAAACAAGCTGGCTACAGATCCTAGACCCATTTTCAAATCTCGTTCATGCCCAGCTATTTTTGATTATCTTGAAGATTTAGATTTTGACGAAAGCTTTGAGTTGTCTCTGTTTAAAGCCAAGTCTGAAAGTGTGCTAGATTCTCTAGTCCTTGACCCTGATTTTGCAGCTGCTATTGAATTTGAGAAACATAACAAATTGGTCGAAAATTTCATTTTGAGACATCTCCAGACACATATTCAAGCTACTACCCTTGCTGATTTTGTTGAGAATATCTCTGATCATATTGGATCCACTATCACGGCTCACGAAGAATCTTATCCCCCTTATGTTTCAGTTTCGCCTATAATCACATATCCCGAATCCACAGTCGGTTCTCCTTCTACACCCCATACCCCTCCTACTTCTCCTACTCCTCCGACTCCCCCAACTCCACAAACTACACCTCCTCTTATTATAGTCCCTGCTATCACAGCTCCTCCTCCTCATACTCATCCTACTCCCCCTCCTAAAGCAATGGCTGCTCGGTTTGCCCCACTTGCTTTGCCTGCAAATCTTCATGATATGCTAGCTGATTATCAAAGTAAAATTCCCATGTTTGATGGCACTCCGCAAAGTATTACCGCTCAGCAACATATCGACAAAATGACCACTTTCTTTGATCTATATGAGTTAGATGAAGAAGATGTTACCATGCAGTTGTTCGTGCAAACATTTGCAGGAGAAGTTAGTAAATGGTTCAGAGGGTTGACAGCTAATAGCATTGCCACCTTGGAAGCACTTCAGAATCAGTTTTTAGATCGATGGGAAATCAGAAAAGATCCGCTTCAGATTAATGCCGAATATAACAATCTCAAACGTAATCCGGGTGAGTCCGTTCAAGATTACATAATCAGATTCAATACAGTTTATAATGCTATTCCTGATGATTTGAGGCCATCTAGAAAATCGGCACTTCTTAAGTTCCCGGATGGTTTTGATCCGGAGATGGCTTATTCATTGAGAGATAGAGATCCTCCTACCTTGGAGGATATGCAGAAGATTGCTGTCAGCGTTGAGGCAAACTTAAATGACAAAAGGGCGAGAATGAAGGCTGAAAAACGAGTCACAATTAAGGAAGAAGCATCCACCTCAAATCAGCTTCTTCGTGAGGTTGAGCAACTTAAGAGAGCATTTGAAAATGTTCAGATTGTTAAGCCGGAACCGCAGATCCGTAATCCAAATTTCAGAGGTCAACAACAGCAACAATATAGGATCAAGCAGCGTGAAACAAAGGCACAAGAGGCAGCAGTTCAGCAGCAAATGAAACCTCCTTTTCAGTAGAATTTTGTTAGCCAAGAATCAGAGGATGAAGGTGATAATGTTGGAGAGGAAAATCACTTCTTCACTCCTGATGATATGCCCACTTATATTACAGAAGAAGATGAGCTGGTGAGTAATTCCATCATTCCCCAAGATGAGCATTATATTTTGTCAAACGATGCAATACTTGAAGAAGAATCCGAGGAGTATCAAAGAGGGTATTTGCATGCTTTATCAGCCCAGCAAGGTCAGCAAAGGCAATTGAGAAACCGAGCTATTCCCATAAATCCCATTCAGAAAAGGAAAGATACTTCAGCGAAAAATGATTCGGCTTCCTCACACGCAAAAGGAAAAGACATAGTCGGTCCTTCAACAAGTCAATCATCACCAGCAGCTAAGACGGATCAGCCATCAAATGCACCAAAAGATAAAGCTGAAAAAAGAGATAATCCGGCTAAAGAAGGTGAGAAGGTTTCAGTTTTCAGTTTGGAGAATGAGATTGCAAAGTTGAAAGTGCCCATTCCTTTGACATAAATCATGAAGAATAGCACCTACTGAGGCTAGCTCTCCAAGATGTTGAATTTTGATCCAATGCTAGACACGGTGAATGTACAAGATGATCAGCCGGAATTGATTTTTGGGCCAGCTTTAAATGGTGAGTCTCCTGAAAGTGATGTTCCTCCATTTTATATCAGTTTGCGATTGCATGAGTATGTGTTGCACAATGCCATGTTTGACTCGGGAGCCTCACATAATTTGATGCCGAAAACGATCATGGAGAAGCTGGGACTTGACATTACAAGGAAGTATCATGATTTGTATTCGTTTGATTCCAGCCGGGTAAGATGTATTGGTTTGATCAAAGACTTGGTGGTGAGTCTAGATCAAATCCCAGCGAAGAATGTTTTTATGGATGTGGTAGTGGCGGATATTCCTCCGCGGTTTGGCATGTTACTGTCGAGATCATGGGGAGCCAAGCTCAAAGGTACACTTCAACTTGATTTTTCATATGCCACAATTCCAGTTTTCGGTCAAATGAGGAAGTTATATCGGGAACAAAAGATGAAATACATGATCACTAGTAAGGAAAACCCGTCAATCATCCTGTAAATTATGTACAAACAGATTTAGAATCTTTTGTTTTGTTTGCAGATAATTTCAATGAGGTAGACAGTCAGTTAGTTCAAGTAGAAGATATACCAGACATTTCAGAAAGTTTCAGAGAAGTTTTGAGAAAGGAAAGTGAAGAAAGGCCTGCTGTCATAAAGCCAATTGCTGAAACAAATGGGCAGCAAACAGAGCATGCATCAACATCAGATTTTCAGCACTTAGAAGATGATGAGGATGGTCTTTGGACCATGGATTTTGATGGCGCAGTGGGCAGCGATGGTGCTGGTATAGGTGTGTGGATTCGAAGCCCATTTTCGGTCCAAAACCAAGTTCCAAGCAAGGTACGGGTATGTTCTTATAAATTGGCATTTGATTGTTCAAATAATGAGGCGGAATACGAAGCTCTTATTGCTGGTCTGAAAATCCTTCGGAAGTTGAAGGCAAAGAAGATAGCGGTATATGGCGACTCCGAGTTGGTTATCAAGCAAGTGAAAGGTGAATTCCAGGCCAAACATCCTCGTATGCCAGCATATCGGAATGCTGTCCTAGATATCTTAAAGCGGTTTTCAGAACATACTTTGACATGTGTGCCCCGGATTCAAAATGGTGTTGCGGATGCATTGGCAAAGGCAGCAAGTAATCTGAAAATACCCATGAATTCCAGCAATAAGTTTGAGATATATGTGAAGCATCGTCCTACAGTTCCAGATAATCAAAGGTGTTGGCAAGTTTTCCAAGATGACGAGGAAATCAAAGATTTTCTGCAAATTGAGGGTAAATTCGAAGAAATTTCAATAGACACGGAAGCCGAAGGAGTAAATCAGATGGATGTGTTGCAGCTCAAGGACAATTACATTCCTAAAGGATTAATTCCTTTAGAAGAATTGTTCGATCAAGATGATGTGGCCCGCAAGCCAACTTTGAGGCCAACGGACGAAGGAGTTGAAGATGTGAATCTTGGGACAGCCGAAAATCCAAAGATGGTGAAGCTCTCAAAAGCATTGCCGCCAAAGGTAAAGAAAGAGTATATCAGATTATTGTCTTTGTTTTCTAATGTTTTTGCATGGGACTACTCAGATTTGAAAACTTATGACACAAGTATCATTCAGCATACCATTCCCATAAAGCCAAATCAAAAGCCTTTCCGACAAAAGTTGAGAAGAATTAATCCTAAATTGCTGCCATTGATTGAGAAGGAAGTCAACAGGTTGTATAAGTCTGGAATTATAGTGCCAAACCGGTTTTCTGATTGGATTTCCAACTTGGTGCCCGTGAGAAAGAAGACCGACGAGATTCGATTGTGTATAGACTTCAGAAATCTGAACAAGGTGTCATTGAAGGATAATTATCCGCTGCCCAAAATGGACCATATATTGCAGCGGGTAGTGGGGGCATCGAGGATGTCATTGCTTGATGGTTATTCCGGATATAATCAGATTTTGGTGCACGAAGATGACCGTGACAAGACAACATTTACCACTCCATGGGGTACATTTCATTATGCCAAGATGCCATTTGGATTGAAGAACGCGGGTGCCACATTTCAACGGGCAATGGACATGGCCTTTGCAAATGAGAAGGATGTCTTTTTGGCTGTTTATCTCGATGATCTGACCGTGTTTTCTAAATCAGATGAAGAGCATTTGTTTCATTTGACTAAGGTGTTTCAAAAGTGCAGAAAGTATGGCATCTCATTGAATCCGAAGAAGAGTCTTTTTGTTATGAGCGAAGGCAAGCTGCTAGGCCATATCATTTCTAAAGATGGCATACGTATAGATCCAGCACGGGTGGAAGCAATTCAGCAATTAGAGCAGCCCCGAAGCAAGAAAGAAATTCAGTCTTTCAATGGCAAATTGAATTTTCTGCATCGCTTCATTCCTAATCTTACCGAACATCTTAGAGAGATAACCAATATGCTCAAGAAGGACAGCGAGCTCAAATGGACCGAAGAGGCGGTAAAGTCTTTTAATTTGATAAAGGTAATCTTATCTTCAGCCCCAACTTTGATCAGCCCAGATTATACACAGGATTTTATTTTATTTTCATTTGCTTCTGAGCATACGTTGGCAGCCGTATTGATGCAAAAGAGAGATGGGGTTGAGAGGCCCATCGCTTTTTTCAGCCGTATCATAAGGGACGGAGCGCTGAATTATAATATTATTGAGAAGCAAGCACTGGCGCTGATCAAAGCCTTGAAATATTTCAGGGTATACATATTGAATTCTCATATTTTAGCATATGTTCCCAATGCAGCTGTAAAGGATGTTTTAGTACAAACGGAACCGGAAGGAAGAAGGGGTAAGTGGATCGCTGCACTATTAGAGTATGATGTAGAAATTAAGCCTACCAAGTTGATTAAAGGTCAAGGTCTTGCTAAGTTGATGGCTGAAACAAATCTTCACATCCTTGATATCAATTTGATTGCTGCCTTGTCCGATGAAGATGAAGAAAATTCAGTTCTACAGGTATCCGATATCTTTGTGTCTTCTCCTTGGTATGTTGATATAGTTTATGTGCTTCAAAATTTGTCTTCACCCCCTGGGATGCCTAGAAACAAAGCTAGAACATTGAAGCTGTTACACAGTAATTTGTCACCATCCCTGTTACTCCTCTTGTCATACCTTGGAGGACCCATCCCGGGAGTTATAAGAAGTGACAAAGTCTAAAAACACTTGCATTATGTTCCCCTGAGTATGTACTCCATGTTCCCTGAAGACACCTTCTGCAGATCATCCCTAAAAAGTGCTATTTTTCCATTGGCGCAAGTCCAAAATATCCTACCCGCGCCAATGATGGAGATCCTCAAAAGAGGGCGCGACCATTGGCGCTTTTTCTTAGAGCAACAGTCGCGCCAACGAAATTTAGTCGTGCTTTTTGCCTTAATGCACGTCCGACTGTTGTTTCCTTCATTACATGGAGCTTTTCTGAGGATAAAAAATCAGTCTTTTGTCGAGCTTTATCCATCTTTATGGCTTTTGCTAAATCCGCGAAAGGTGTCCCGGTTCATCGCATCCTCCTCCCTTCTTCATCTATATAAGCTTGTCATTATGCATTGGACAAGCTAGAGTGTTGGTGTTAATGTTATGCTAGTGATTTGGTGATTGAGTTATAGTAGTGATGATTATTGGTCATGGAGTGTTAGATGTTGAGTTCTTGGAGGGATGCTAGTGAGTGCTAGAGAGGTTATGCTGCCGGAGAGGAGATGCATGTCAAGACACATATAGTTATTCGCCCAGCCAGGAGAAGGGTCGACGTCAGAACAATGGTTGTAACTTTTCCTGTTTATTAATTGATGAGCGACTGCTATTATAGTTCCAATCTCATTATCTGTCATGGTGATATGTTGATTTATTTCCTTTCTGACTGAAATATAGTTGTGCCTTGGTAGTTTCTATGTTGGTATCTGTCTCTTCCTTTGCATGTGCAGGTGTTCGTTTATGATCTGTTGGAGCAAGGGAGCGAGGATATCAACTCTGCTTCAATCATAGCATTGGACTCCAGGTTAGTCTTCTTGATTCACCTTTGATGCATAACTAGGAACTTGCGTAGCAGCGTGGTTTGTTTGTGGCTAGTTCTGTGATAGGCTAGTGGGATCGCCTCTGTCCGTAGAGGGGATTTACCTTACCAACAAATTGGCAAGTGTTGGTGTTAGTGTTATGCTAGTGATTTGGTGATTGAGTCATAGTAGTGATGATTATTGGTCATGGAGTGTTAGATGTTGAGTTCTTGGAGGAATGCTAGAGAGGTTATGCTGCCGGAGAGGAGATGCATGTCAAGACACATATAGTTATTCGCCCAGCCAGGAGAAGGGTCGACGTCAGAACAATGGTTGTAACTTTTCCTGTTTATTAATTGATGAGCGACTGTTATTATAGTTCCAATCTCATTATCTGTCATGGTGATATGTTGATTTATTTCCTTTCTGACTGAAATATAGTTGTGCCTTGGTAGTTTCTATGTTGGTATCTGTCTCTTCCTTTGCATGTGCAGGTGCTCGTTTATGATCTGTTGGAGCAAGGGAGCGAGGATATCAACTCTGCTTCAATCATAGCGTTGGACTCCAGGTTAGTCTTCTTGATTCACCTTTGATGCATAACTAGGAACTTGCGTAGCAGCGTGGTTTGTTTGTGGCTAGTTCTGTGATAGGCTAGTGGGATCGCCTCTGTCCGCAGAGGGGATTTACCTTACCAACAGAAGCTAAAGGCTGCCAAATTTTGCATTATTAAATCAGCACTTTATTGGAAAGATCCCGGTGGCATCTTGCTGAACTGTTTGGTCGAAGAAGAAGCTAAGACAGCAGTAGAAGATTTTCATAAAGGTGACTATGGGGGTCACTTGTTTTGGAAGACCACGGCTAATAAGATCTTGAGAGCTGGTTTCTATTGCCCTTGTTTATTTTCTGATGTGTATAAAGCGGTAAAGAGCTGTCATGAATGTCAAATTTTTCAAGGAAAGCAAAAATTACAGCCATTGCCTCTCAAGCCCGTTGAAATCAGCGCACCATTTCAGCAATGGGGCTTGGATTTTATTGGCGAAATCCACCCAGCATCTTCCAGCCAGCATCGATGGATTTTGACCGCCACAGATTACTTCACGAAATGGATTGAAGCCATTCCCACCCGGCAAGCCACGGACTCGGTAATTATCTCTTTTCTTGAAAGTAATATATTGTCACGTTTCGACTGTCCACATAAGTTGATTACAGATAATGCAGCAGCATTCAAATCGAAGAAAATGGTTGATTTTTGCTATAAATATAACATCAGCTTGGGGCATTCGACCGCTTACCATCCGCAAGGTAATGGGCTGGCTGAATCTTCGAACAAATCTCTAGTGAACATCATAAAGAAATTGCTGGAAATAAATAAGAAGAGCTGGCACAAAAAGTTAGTAAATGCATTATGGGCTGATCGGGTAAGTCAAAAGAAGTCAATTGGTATGTCACCTTTTGAACTGGTTTATGGAGTTGATGCAGTGTTTCCTACTTCACTCAGTGTTCCAGTAGCCAAGTTGTTTCAAGAAGCTGGTGGCGAGGAGGATCCTATGCAACGGCGGATCAGTCAAATGATTCATTTACAACTGACACGAGAGGAGGTTCATCAAAATTCCCTTAAGTTGCAGGAGCGCATAAAGAAAATCTATGACAAAAAGGCCAAATCAGATGATTTTCAGATCGATGATGTTGTTTTGAGATGGGATGCCCAAAATGAAGACAAAGGGAAACATGGAAAATTCGACAACTTGTGGAAAGGTCCCTACAAAATTGCAGCATACCGTGGTCCAAATGCTTTTCTTCTCAAAGAAATGAACGGTGATGAATGTCTTGGTGGGTCGGTGAATGGCCGGCTGCTCAAAAGGTATCATGCTTGAGCATTTTCTGCTCTAATCACTCTCATTGTAATTACCATTTTACTTTCATTCTGCAGCAAGTGTGAACTGATCTCCCATCTTTAGTTTGGGGCCCGCGGTGAAGGCTATAATTCTGAAGATGATGATTAGTTGGTGTGAGTTTTTCAAGTTGTTTCAGTCAGTTTATTTTCTGCATAAAGTGAGTCGGTTTGTGTCAAAGTTAGTTTAAATTTCAGTCAAATGTCAAAGTCAAATAAAGTTGTCAAAATTTGGTCACATGTGTAAAAGTTGACTCCATTGCCCAATGTTAATAAAGCACTGGTATGCTCTCCTAGAGGTCTAAAGTTCTTGGTACCTCCAAGGAGCTACCATCCCCATTGGAGCCAATGTTAGAGTCGGTCTTGAGCCCTCCATCAGCGATCAAAACTCTTTGCATTTGCATAAGTAGGTGTCTCATCAGTGTCAATTTTTGCATCCCATTAGGCATGCCATAACCCTGATGGAGGAGCTGGTGTGTTTATACCCCTCTTGGCATTGCTGGATCAGGTCATTTCAGTCATTAAGCTCTTTCAAGCTTGTCTTGTCTTGTCTTGAGGTCAAATTCCTAGGTCTAGGGTTTTGGTCAAGTATGTCTACAAGGTCATGTTTCTAAAGGTCAATAAGTGTTCAGCAAGCCAGAGGGATGTTTGTAAAGATGTTTCTTCGAAATTTTTTATCTTGTACAGTTAATTTTCACCTTGGATTTAAAAACTCTGTTTTTAAAGCCAAGGTCATTTTTCAAATTTTTGTAAAAAGTGATGAAACAGTATGCAACCCTGGTCCCCTTGCCAAGATCCCTCAGATGATCTCCCTACAAAAAGAATCAAGCCAAAGCACTAAATGAGTCAATTTCAGAACAAAGGAAACCAAAAAGTCAGTTTTATAAAGTGTCAAAGAGAAACATTAGAAAGTGGGTTTGAGCATGAAATTTATTCAAATGAAACCTATAAAGACCAAATCTCCCTCCTTTTACTCTCATTGTGCATCCAAGACAGTTGCAAGAGAGTTGGGCGAGTGATTGAGTGAAAGGAGTGAAAGTTGAGCGAATTCGGGCGATTGACAGGCGCGCGACCCGTCAGGCCAGGCGCGCGACCCGTCAGAGGAGCGCGACCCGTCAGAAGGGTTCCTGCAGTGTATTTTTATAACGGGCGCGACCCGTCAGGCCCGCGCGACCCGTTGGGTGAGGCGCGCGACCCGTCAGCGACCTCCCTTCCAAACCCTTTGCAAATTTGTTCAAGCACCCGCCAAATCATCAAATTGCTTGAGGTAGGTTCTCCAAACTTGGAAATGATTGCTGGTTATGTTTGAAGGTCATCATGATTGTGTTTTTAATGACCAAATTGTGCAAGAGAACGCTCCATATGGTTGTATGTAAATTTGTAAAAATTTGCTAGGGTTTGTTGCTGTTTCAATGGTTTTTTCCCTTGTAATCATTTTTCCTCATTCCCATTTCATTTTCCCTGTATGTCCATATAAATTTCCCTTTTAAATTTGTAAAGAAAATAAACCCTACCCCTTTTCCCTAAAAAATAAAAAATCAAGCCCTAAACCCTACCTCTCATAATACCCATGTAAACACATGAATTTGATGATGCATGTGCAGTGATGTTTGCAGTGTTTTTTCCCTAAATTCCCTGTTATATACATGTATTCCCATTTTCCTTGTAAAAATGTCCCTCCCCTAACGTTTCCCTCATGTTCCTTGTCCCCTTGAAACAACATATAAATCAGCTTTTTACAGGCAGAAACAGCAGCACAGTTTGTCCACTTTGCTCTTTAAACAATGTCAGAAACCGAAACCTATGAGCAAAGTGATGACCAGTCATCAGCTTTAGAGATTGAGGTACAGAGAAGGCTTCATAAAGGTGGTAAGGGTGGACATCATAAGCGAGAGGAGCCCACCTCTTTAGCAGAGTTACAGGCTTGTCCTATGGCAGTCACATGTTTCCAGTATATGTCTTGCTATGAGTTTTGTGAGAGGATCTCTCGGATTCAACACCACAGAGAGTTGGCTCACCTATTTGTTTTACACTTGCATGATGGACATGTCAACCTTGCAGGGGTGAACTTTACATTGACACCCGAGGTGATCTCACATGCCACAGGGATACCTAATGTTGGGGAGGTGTGGAATAAGCGCAAGGTGCTGGATAATGTTCACTTTGAGCCTTTTGTCTGGCCACCATTCATGAGACATTTGGCAGGTGTGTTTCCATTCAGGTTTCTCAGGAGCGAATATGCTCCCATGATGAGGCTCATCATGCACTATTTTACCTGTGAGGGCAGATTTTCACAGGTATATTCATATCATATTCGCCTCTTGATGCACTTCACCCGAGTGAGGATGATGAACATCCCTGTTTTCTTCTATCAGAACATTCAGAGGATGGTGCCCATGTTGCAGAGGAAGAGCCCAGCACAGCAGTATAGGAGCCTGTACCATTATGGTTTGATTCAGCTTGTAGTATTGCATTAGTTGGCTCAGCAGGGCATCTCATGGGAGGAGTTCATCTCTCGTGAGTTTTTCACAGCACCACCCTCGCCACATCCTGAGGTTGTTCACGAGGAGGGAGGACCATCCCAGCAGCATGACATCCCTGTCACTAGACATGTCAGCTCCTCACCTCTGGTTACCTATCAGAAAGGCTCGAGGGCCTTATTTGCAGCAGCTCGGCGAGTACTATCTCTACAGTAGGTGGAAGGGGTCTCGCCTTCATCATCAGCTCAGCGAGTGTTATCTCCACATCAAGTGGAAGGGGCCTCGCTCCCTTCAGCAGCACAGTCAGCACAGAGGGGCAAACAGCCCAAGATTGATGAGGGGCCATCAGGAGTTCCAGATATTGAGCTTGTTGATCTTGAGGCCATGTCTCTGAGCCAAGAGGCAAAGGAGGTCATTCAGCACCTTAGAGCTGAAAATGAGGTATTGCAAAAGAGACTAGAAGGTGCACAATGGACAATCTCATACCTGGAGCAGCGCAACAAACAGTTGGAGGATGAGAAAGCACTTGATGAGCTATGGAGGATTCGTAGTGACCGAATCTTGAACCGAAGAAGACCCGGTGACCCATTGCCCGCTGACCGAGAGTCCATGCTCATCCAGGTAAATGCACACTTGGAGAGGCTATTGGCTAAGGCCAACCAAGAGAAGAAATTTCTGAGGAACATGAAGAACCATTACTGGGCAAGAATGCATGTGTGCAAGGCAAAGATGAAGATGTTTCAAAGGCGGTTGACCGAGGCACTAAAATGGAGAAAGAGGCCCAACCCCCTCCATATCTTGGCTGAGGCTTCACTCAAGGATCAAGGCACTAAATAGCCTAGCCACAACACAAATCCCAAAAAATTTTGAGAATTTTGGGTGAATTTTGGCATTTTCAGGCAATTTGCAAGTTTTTCCCATTAACGGGTCTCACCCCCCACGCGACCCTTCATCATGGCAACTCCATTTGACAAAAACTCAGCATTTCCAGATTTTTCATGCAAAGTTACACATGCTCATGGATGGACTTGAGATTTGGTGAAGTTTTGGGCCTCCAGAAAGTCAAAAAACTAGCAAAAAATGACTTTCTGCCACTTTTTTGAACTGCAGAAAGCAGTCTTGGGAGATTTGATTTTTGACAGGGCAAATGAACTCCAAATTCAAAAATTCCAATTGGGTTGGAAAGTAGACTCACAGACCTTTCCAACAAGCCTACTCTTTCCAAAGTTGGACACCTGCAAGTGCCCCAAAAGTGGCTCCAAAGGCGCGCGACCCGTCAGACAGGGGCGCGTGACCCGTCAGGCAGTTTTTTCCAAAATGCACTGTACAGCTCAGAAAAGCGCAGTTTGACCCAGTTTGACTTTTTGGGGTGAATTGTGATCCTCTTTGATGTAATTATTGTACTTTTAAGACAATTTTACTCTTATGTAACATTTCTAGAAGATTCATTCATGAAAAGGGTAAATATTAAATGAATGAATTGGTTTCCTAGCTTATAGAGGCAAGTTGTTTTGACTGCCTAGTTTGTAGTGCTTAGTTTAGAAGTGGTTGAAACAGCTCCTAGGATAGTGAGCTCGACCCATGGAGGCAGGGAAAGAGGTTATATCATCTATATTATGTACTTTCTTGCTCATTTTCATGGTTGGACTCTTGAGGGATAAGCTATCATTGTATTATTCACTGTATCTCTGCAATTTTTGGCTAAGGAAGACCAGGGTTTTGCAGTCCTCTTTGGGATTCTTGTGGTTACATGTATTGATGGTGTGTTTCTCTATGTACCTGTAAGTGTGTTATGTGAATCATTTCCTTTCTTTTCCTTTTGCACATTAAGCAAACGAAGTGTTAAAGTAAGAATTCATGACTGTCATGCTCTGCTTTTAAGTTTGTTTAATTTCAATGTTTTCTACTGTTTAAGGAGAATTCAAAGTTATTGTTTGCTCTCCTTAGCTCCTCACCTGTCATTCCTGACCATCCACCTCAATCAAAGGCATCAATACTGTCTCCTATCTCGCCCCAAAGAACCCCCTGCAGAAACTGTGTCCAATCCCCGCACCCAAAATTGCCATTTCCCCAATTTTCCACCAAAAACCCTAAAAACCCCAAATCAACCCTTTTGATCAGTTTACTAGCCTAAAATCAGTGTTTCCCTATTGGTCATCTCGCCCATTGAAGATCTTTACTGAGATTGACCGGAGAGAGCCCTCTCCAGCCCCGTAGGGCTAGCTACGAGGCTAAGTGGTTTGATGTTGCCTTGGAGTTTACCTTTCTCAGCCTGAGGTGAAATTTCAAGCGCTAACACATTACAAGTGTATGTGGTATTTATAGCAATTTAATTTAATGATCAAGCATAAGAAGGGAATCACAAACAAGTTGGCTGACATGCTTTCAAGGCCACCCATATCAATGATCACAACTTTGCAAAATTTTATGCACGTGAAGCCATTCATCCATGATGAATGCAGAGAGGCATATTCATAGGATGAGGAATTCAACGAGGTGTTTTAGTAGTTTCAAAACCATAATCATGTGCACAATGGTGACAATACAATTGACTATTGTATACTCTACCACCCCCTTATACCATCTCAGGCTATGGGAGTGCTACCTGTTTGACCCAATATCCAAGTTCTATTGTGAAGTTGGGGTTGAAAAAAGCCTATTTTCTCAAAGTTTTTAAATTTTAAAACAAATACCACCATCACACTTAACTTGTTAAGATCTTTCCAGGAATATAAATTTTACCTCAATCTAAGTCCTTGATAGAAAGTTATGCCCTTTCGAAATTTATCCCATTAAAAGAGGCCATATCACCAAGATAATTCCATGTGGCAACCACATGGCCACACCTGTCCCATGTTGTGCCACACCACCACCATGTTGGGTCCATGTGGTACCCATGTCACTTTGGGTTGGGTGGGAAACATACCAATGTATTATGTGAACTATTCATGCACTGATGGCCGATGATCGAAGTCAACCCATCTGCACCGTCCCTTCCATGAAAAATTATATTAACAATATCCCTATATTGTGGAGCCTAGTATGGGGCCCACCTTTCTCACAAGCTTCCATTATGTTGAAACCACCAAGGCATCAACATGAAAAAACTCTACTTGGCAGGGTTCTAGCATAGATCCCAAAACTTGTCATGACATGTTAGCATGGATGAAATATAACCCGCCACATGGTTCCCTATGACACCACATCACTACCATGATATACTTTTTTAGGTCACACTAGCTCAATGTTGGCATTGTACATTAAAATGATACATTAGTGTTCAATGCCCTAGTACCCTTAGGGGGGTGGGGGGGACTGCTACGTCACTTGTCAGGTAAAACTCCATGTCAGATGTTGTAGCCAATCAAATCATGCCATGTGTCCCACTGTAGACATGTGCATGCTACATGTCACTCACCAACTATCCATTTGACTAGCCAAAAGTATCATTTATGCTTTCCATGTGTCATAGCCTAAGGCTTCCTGGCCATCGTCGTCTGGGCCACGTTACTACCACTGTCTCATTCATCTAGACTTCCATGTCACATCGGTACCATGCTAATCACTTGATATTATTGCTAATCATACTTGTTAATTTAATTAATTACGAATAACACTAAGGATTAGTAAACTAGTTGTTCTAAGAAAAAACTTTGTTTCCCATTTTAAGGCTTTTTCCTAGTTTGACGCCATACCGATACTAATATATGATTTTATTATCTAAGTCCTCAATGTCATGGTTTGTTGGTATACCCTTTCCCTGGGTTTATGTTTTAATACTTTCCCCAAGGCCCATGTTCCTCAGGGTCCCTCCACTCTATGTCAATTTCCTCGATGTCACATTCCTCGGCACCTCGTTTCCTGGGATCACCTCCCCGGTACAATGCTTCTTGGGACTAAATTTCCTAGTATTGTCTCTCCCTAAATCAGTGTCTCTTTGGGCTTCTTTCATTAGTACCATACACCCTGGTACCATACTTACTTGGGATCATATCCCCCGAATTCCATTTCCCTAGGCCAGTGGATTTAAAATAATGATTAACACTAATTAAATATTAGTTAAGCAGAAATTGAACATAGGTTAATTTCCCTAATTAAAAGGATTTCTAGTTAATCTCATGCTTACTATTTATTGGATTTTACGTACTAACACATTATTTCAGTTACTCGAGTTATTTTATCAATTCAATGAAATACAAAATAGACCACCAACAACTTCCTTCCACATATTTCAATCAAATCAATCTCGTTATATACCTTGGGTGAATCCCTATGAATAAACTCAAAGGAAAGAGTGGGTCATTGTGGTGCTTACTGCTATAGGGTAGTTGATAAATCGCTTAGATAGCGGACTCCATATCCTGAGTGTGAAACTCTCTGAGTAAGCATTCCCTCAGACATTGGATTTAGCTCGAGGGTGGCCAATTGCAAGAAATATGTGGTGTAGCTGACCTATGGTTGGGTGGAGAGTGGAATTCCCTCCTTCAATTGTCAACCATTTTAAAACAAGGATAAGTAGATTGCAATTGCATATGTTCAATGTTATTTTTATGACTAGAATGATGTCTTTCTTGTCCCTAAATGATAATGAATGTCTAGGTTGTGTTGTTTAATATTATGTTCATGAATTATATGAGAAATTATGTGTTTATGCTCCCTTGTTTGACAACAATGGCTTATGAATATAACAATTAGCTTGTTCAAAGGATTGCAACTTCTTATAGATGGACTACAATTCCTCTCATATGGCTATGTGAATCTGTGTATTCATGCTCAATTAATTCATTTTTCATATCCATAATAATAATACCAAGGCTATGTAAACAACCAGGGCTAGGTACACAACTAACACTATGTAAACAACTAGTTACAATTAGAATCATAACATTAACACTCTACAAATATGAATAACAAAGTTCCTAACACATTATATATCATTGCATTCCCTTCAATACCCTTCCTCTTACATTAAAGACAATAAAAAGGTATATACATGATTTTGTGGTGACTCTTCCACTATCAAATGGTATAAGAATATATCGTTTCATTCCCTTCAATACCCTTCCTCACACATGAAGGATGATAAAACGGTATATATATGAATTTTTTGTTGACACTTCCACTATCAAAGGTATTTGCATATGGGCACTAACATAAATTTAGAATTAACGTTTACAATAATATATTGGTAGATTAGGCTTGTTAATTGGATTGAGTTGTTGATATATATTCTCTCAACAATAATCTCATAGTTTGGAATATGTTGAATTTTATAAGCACTATATATGTCATATGTATTTTGGTTTTAAAATGCAAAATAAAAATATTATTCTGTGTAATTTGTGCATAAAAATATGCTCCTCAAATTTCTATTTTGATATCAGAGTTGGTTCAACCCTGACTCTAGAGGGGGTGTGATCATGCCAATTTTATGATGTTGATCCCGTGTAAGTAGGTTAGATAGAGTAAGCGTGTTTTAATTTTTCTGTGCGAAGAATTTTGTTTGTTGTGACTCTAAATTACCACGAGATTGTAAACTTGCTGAAGTCGTTGTATAATTATCATGTTCTAGATGGACTGACCATTAGAAATGGATTGACCTATCCAATCGTGCAGGTCCAGTCGTATGCTTTCTTATGCTATGGCAGTTATTGATTCTCAAGAAAAGCTCGGCCTTGAAATCTTGCAACAAAAGGCGACGAACCTCACTAGGCAACAAAAATGGCAGGATGTTCAAATTTCCCGAAATTATGTTCTCTAACACCTCACACGAAATTATGTTCTCTAACACCTCACACTTGTTACAGGCCTCACCACTCTATGCGACATGAGGATGACGCTTCCCTATATACATCCGATAATGTCACCTTTTTCCTATCTGTTTTCCTCAATCAACCTATTGTGAAGTGTTCATATATTCACAATCTCCTCAAATATGAACTCGATCTGCAATTTGATATTCCTGTCTCATGACTTTCCATTTATCCCGAAATCGAATTACCAGAGCTCAATGGAAAAATGCCAAAATGTACAGGGGAAGGAAGATTCGTTTGACCATTCATTTCAACAACTAATTTCAGGAGGCATGTCAGTGCATTATTGTGATCGATGATTGCAACATTGAGGATACATATTTGGCAATGAGAAATGATGACGAAGTTGTGTTCACCTATCAGAAGGTTCTCACTGTGCTCAAGTCTATGAAGGGCGAGAACCATCATACTATTGTTGCAGTTTATGTTTGCCTTGCAGATGTATACATAAAGACTAGAAATTGGTGGAGACAACTATCGCAACAGAGTGGAGCAGCCGCCAAATATTATTTGGCTCCAGTGGATCTGAAAGCATATCTTCATTGATGCAAAGGAGCCGTGTGGAAAGTGAATTCACTGGTGGAGATTGTTGATAGTGAAATTATTCATGTGGTAATACGTATTTGGTAATAGATGTAGCTATGGGAGGGAATAGGGAAAAAATCCTGGGTGAGAATTCCAACATTCCTCTCTGTCACATATAATTGATGGAATGTAAATTAATGTTGTATCATGTGTTTTTTGAGAGCTTTATTATGCTTGAGACGTGTTTTTATTGAAAATGTGGGTGGTTAGTTTCATATGGTGAAGTGTCTTGAATTTTAAAATACATAAACATATTGAGATTCATGACCTCAATATGAAGTTGTTTGGTTAGAATTCATGACTATAACAAATGATAGGGAGGTATGGAAGTCTAAGACTACCATTAATGATAAGGTCCATGATACAACAAAGAGGTATATGGATTTTGGTCCAAGGTGTTAGAAAATTATATATTACAGAGCAATGAAACACATAAATATATTGCAGAAATACAAACACAGAAAACACATAAAACAAGAGAGACACAGATATATGTGGTTCACCCAATTTGGGCTATGTCCATGGAAAAACAGCTAGTTCTTCTTTTTATATTATCCAACAAACTGAAGAGATACAACCTACAACACATCCTCTATAATTCCCTCTTCGCTCTCACACAATCTTCTCTCTTTTTCTCAAGAATACAGATCTACATATACGCAATACAATTCCCTCATATATAGTGAGGGGTTGCCTTCTAGGGCAAAAAAACCTAAATTAAACATAACTTCTACCGTCAGATCTCCACCTAATGAACGACTCAGATTGACTACGAAATTACAACATTTTATAAAGCAATTTTACGTCTATTTTTAGCTTTGAGGGCGTTGCCCCCAATCCCTTTGCCAGGGGGGGTTCCCAAAGGTCGCAACCCCCCTCACCCCCCTGAACCCCCCCTACACCGTAAATATTATGGGCGGCGTTGCCGCCACATTATGAACTGGGGTCCAATGTAGTGATACCTCTGAATAAAGAAGATAATCAAGCTCCACACCCAACACAAGGATAACATGTGACAACGATGATGAGTTCAATACAATGCCTCTCATACTCTTTTAAAATAGCTATTAATCATGTATGTTTAAGTTATTTGTATATTTTTTGTTTTGTAAATAGTAAAAAACAATTATTGAACAATGTTTCATAATTCAAATTAGTGGTTCCTAGTGCTCGAAAACCCTTGAACAAATCACTAGTTTGATTGTATTTACATACTATAATGGTTTGTTGTTCATGGCACTAGGAAACCCCTGAATAATGCTACTAGATATAGCATGTGATCCTTGTGTGTTGGACAGGTCAAGTTTTATGATCAACTTATGAACACATTTAGTATCTAGACTACCTTCCTAGAAACAGATGGATAGTCGAAAGAGAAATGTCTGATAGATGGTGGTAGGTCCATAGAGAGGTTCAATTACTTGAAAAAGTTTTTTGCGAAAGCCCAAACGAGTTGAGTATGTCAATATTGTTGATCATATAAGTACGTCAATGATGGTCAGAAGTAGGTGTATCTTAAAGAAGTCAAGTGGGAAGCTTGAAGATTGTGTTGGAGAAAGAGTATCGTCTGTGAGATTTCAGAGTGGGTATAAGTGCCAATGAAGACCATACCAGACTATCAAACAAATATTTGTGTTGTAACTTATGATTCTTGTATTAATATTTGTAATGTAGGCACTAATGGAGGGACTTAGAATTAATGCTTACAATAGTATATTGAGAGATTGGGTTTGTTGGTTGGATTTGGTTGTTGAGATATTCTCTCAACAACAATCTCCTAGTTTGGGATCTGTTGAATCTCATAAACACTATATACGTGGGATGTATTTTGGTTTTGAAATGCAATATACAAATATTATTCTGTGTGTAATTTGTGCATTATGTCTACTCCTCAAATTTCTATTTCATAAGACACATGAGCGATTATTTTTCCTTCCCATTCTCTCCTTAGTCACATTTTGGGTTTGAGAGCTTAAAATTTTGAGGTTTAATATAAATTTTTAAAATCCATAAGGAATTCCTCAATGTAAAACTCGTTTTCTGTCGATGCAATTGTTTATACTTGTTTTTCCCATTAAAATAATCCATGCGAAGAGATGAATGCATGTCTAAGGTTATCTCTTGCTTGTCATTTCACCTCCTTCAATAATAACATTGAAAGTAATTATTAAAATCATGGGAAACTATTTGAAAAATTGTGTATTTCGATTGATTTACTTGTTATTAATTAAGGGAGAGCAATCTTCTTCACTATAAAGATAGGGATTTTAATGTCAAGTCTCTCTTTAATTTAATGTTTATTTGGTCATGTTCCATACACTTGAAGATTAGGAGATGCATCTTTTGATGAAAGTAATTGATTGAGTTATTTATAAGTTGGTTAAACTGGTTAGGCCAGTTGTTCATGAGATTCTTGTGGTCATTGAATTGCTTCTTACATGTTAATATTACTATGGTTGTGTTTTAGGAATAGAGATAATATCTAACAGGAAGAAAACCATAGGCATGTAACTATGATTTCTCCCATATGATCCAATATTGATAACAAATTCATATGTACATCAATCTATATTTTAATAATTAATCTATTTATCTTATTAAAATATGTATCTTCTTTTATTCATAGCTTTCTTTTAGCTGATTCATGACTTCTACTTGGGACTGTTGTCATATTTATAGTATTGCATAACCATTCTCTTAAAAGAAGCCACAAATGTTCATGGTTTGGAGTTAGAATGATATTTGTTCCAAATGATGAGCCTCTAGTGCTTAAGCACCAAGAATTATTGTTTTATTGTTCAAGTCAACATAACTAATGGGTGTTATGTTAGTTAAGTTGGTATTCAAGGTTATGGATGTTGAGAGGAAACTTCTAGAAATGAAAAAATAGATGAATTATAAAAATACTAAGGAAAATTGAAGAGGAAATCAAAATTAAAGAGAATATGCATGGAATATTAAGGGACCTTTTGACTATATAGGTAGTGCAGATAAATTGATAAGTACAATTAGAAAAAGGATTATAGATTTAAGGTTTATGTGGTTGGGATTGCTAATCAATGATGGAAGATCCAAATATCTAGATGTTTGAGTTGATGTTTCAGAACCACTAGCTAGGTCCATCTTCAATTAGAAAAATGATGTTGAGATATATTAGGAAAATAATGCAGTGAAATTGAATTAGGAAAGGAAGAAGTTAGGTAATTTAGATTCGACATTTTAGAAAAATAGATAAGATGAGGAGGCAGAAAAAGTCTCAAAGACTAGTTGAAAAAAAGATCTCAAACTTGAAAACAAAAAAATGTTTATACAAAAATAAGTGATTTACAAAATAGGAAAAATTTTTATCACAATATACAAATGATGTTGATGAAATTATATTGTAATCACATTCAAGGCCTAAGGAGGGATGAAAAAACATAGCACACAATAAGAAACTAGAATGTTGTAAGCTCTTGAACAAGATATAGTGACGATATTTTAGCTATGGCAAAAATAGTTTTAATATTTTTTTTCTCTCCTTAAATGTGGATGGAGCTTTAAAAGCTCCTGCAAATCCTTAGGAGCTCAAGATTTTATAAAAAGAAGAAAACATTGTCACAACATTTCCTAGAAATAGGAACAATAATTCTATTTTTAATAAATTGGAGTTGTTTCACCTTACACAACAAAAATACATAATGCATCCACATTGAGGGTTTGACATATGTGTGGTCATGCCAAAATGCTAAGTGCTAGGGTAGGAGATAGTTAGCCTTCTAATTTTATAAGAAAGCACCAAAGAAAGTAACAAAGTGAAATGGTGTGATTCTACACCAATAGGCTTGTGTTGTTGGAAAGGGATAACATGGATAAGAATTCAAAAAAAAATTCCTTGCCTCTTTATATAATTGAGTAAATGAGGAAATAAAGAGGAAAAATAACACCCCTTTCTATTTATAGATCAACTCATTTGACAAATTGAAGTCTGTGGAATAGACTAAAGGCCATGTATAAAGCCAGCCAAGGCCAAGGAAATAAATGGAAAGCCTCCATCACTGAAAAAATTATGTAAAGTATGGACCTGCACCACCTTGATAACTAAACTAATAAACCAGGGCCAAGAAGATAAGTAATGAATAAGGCCAAAGAGAAAGCGGTGCCTCCATAAAATTTCATTGACTTTAAGAAGAATTATTTTCTTGGTCGTCTTAATACTTGGGTCAAAAGAAAAAAATCGTAGGAGATCATCTAGTAGATACCTTCCATTAATGGTACCACAACCAACAATTGACACTTACAATTGAGTTGGTCAGACACCCCTCTAGTATAATAGAAGAAGCAATGCCAATGATAGCATTTTAACTAGAGTGAGTCACTGCATATAAATAAGTTGAATGATTTTATTATTTGTTAGCTAGTAAGAGTTATTCCCATGACGTTGGTTCAAACATTTAGTAGTTGCTTGCACATTGATGGGTATGCAACTTTGCTTTGTTCATTTAGCTCACTAGGGTGCATGGATATACATACCAGGTGTGCATAATGTACTCGGTAAATAACGTCATTTTTTCATTGGATTTGTGAGTCATTCCTTAAGTAGGGATCGACACTAATTGTAATGTTGGCACTAGACCCATGAGTTATTCCTTGAACAACAACCAACAAAAACTATAAAGAGCGTAAGAAAGTAAGCCATTTCCTAGAAGGCACTACTTGGTTCAAGTGGGGAAGAGTCTATGATATACTTCCCTTCTCTCAAGCCGCCCTTTCATACCCTCACAACATTTTTTGCTTTAGAGAACTCACATGCAAGTTACCAAGTGAAAGTGGAGGTGTTGGAAATTTGGCAATTCATATGATGGCCTTGACAACATTGATCTACAATTACAGATAATGTGTAGTGTGAACTTCTACAGTGGCCAATTAAAAAATTGTTTTCTAGAATTAGTTTTTACATCTCATAAATATCTAAAAGATAATTACTCCAAAAAAAATTAAATAAGCCTTATAGTACTTTAAATTAATAAAATTTGATATTTAATACAAACTATAAATAATTACTCTACTCCATCCATGCTTGAAGAACTAATAATAACATAACCTTCTAGTCATCAATCAAGCAACATATTAGCTAATTTATAAGCACATTGATTGAAATCCACATCATCAAGTTTATAATATTATTATAATTGAGACAAATATATTATTAAAATAAAATATATAACTATATTTAAACATAAACCTTTTAATACTGAATAAGTTTAATCAAATTCATGGTATAGATAATATATAAGTTTAATATAATTTCGAGGGTTAGTTTACTTGGTTTAGTTCGCATTGTTAAATCATTTTTCTATTGAGAGGCCACATGGTCAATTCTCCTTGACACCCTCACAGTTATGCTTTGTTAATGAACTAACGGTGCTATTGACAGGCCACAAGGACAATTCGGGTCAGTTCTCCTTGCCACTCTCACAGTTATGCTCTGTTAATTAACTAATGTGAAATGAGCTTTGTTAATGAACTAAAGGTGCTGTTGAGAGACCACATGGTCAATTCTCGTTGACACTCTCACAGTTATGCTGCTCTGTTAATTAACTAATGTGAAATGAGCTATGTTAATAAACTAATGGTGCTATTGAGAGACCACATGGTCAATTCTCGTATGAACTAATGGTGTTATTGAGAGACCACATGGTCAATTCTGGTTGACACTCTCATAGTTATTCTTTGTTAGTGAACTATCACAGTTATGTTGCTCTGTTAATTAACTAACGTGAAATGAGTTCTGTTAATGAACTAACAGTGCTATTGAGAGACCACATGGTCAATTCTCGTTGACACTCTCATAGTTATGCTCTCTTAATGAACTAACGTGAAATGATCCGTTGACACTCACAATTATGCTTTGTTAATGAACTAACGTGATATGATACGTTGACACTCTCACAGTTATGCTACTAGGTCAATTCTCCTTGACACTCTTATAGTTATGCTCTGTTAATTAACTAACGTGAAATGAGCTTTGTTAATGAACTAATGGTGCTATTGAGAGTTAGTTCTATTGAGAGACCACATGGTCAATTCTCGTTGACACTCTCACAGTTATGCTTTGTTAATGAACTAACGTGAAATAATATATTGGCACTCTCATAATTATGCTTTGATAATGAAATAACATGAAATGATCAGTTGACACCCTTACAATTATGCTATGTTAATGAACTAACGTGAAATGATCCCTTCAGGTAAATCTGCTCGAAATAAATGATCCGTTGACACTCTCACAATTATGCTCTGTTAATAGATTAATGTGAAATGATCCGTAAAATGATCCCTTTAAGTAAATATGCTCAGAAATAATATTTTTTAGATAATAACAATAATTGATTTTTAAAATTCATAAATGATATTTATATATATAATAAAAAAGACGTATAATTTTTTTATTATTATTAAATTTAATATATTTTAGATTTAAATATGAAATTATATCAAATAAATCTTGTTAAAATAACAAAATTTAAAACTCAAATTATAATATTGAGAATTTTAATTTTATTTATTTAATTTCTAATAACTTGTCCTGACGATGAACCACACTGGTTGGTTCGAAACGCATCGACAAATGTCTTTCTTCATGTGATTTTCGCCGAAGCTCTGCTTACAACTATTATAGATCACAGAAGCCTCAATTCAATAATCAAATTCTTACTTCCTTAATTTTAAAATTGATAATTTTCTTTTTTCTCTTAATTCTATGTATTTTTATCCAATGTATTTTTTCACTTATTATGTTCAATACGAATTTTGACAATGATGCGTATTTCTTTTTAGTTATCCCTCATTCCAAGCTTAAGATTGATCAAATGTATTCTTTCTAGCCTTAATGCTCGGAGAGATATTTGTAATGCATGGTTGAGAATCTTAAACCAGCAATGGAGAAGGTTTATTTAGTGTGATATATGTTTTATTTTTTGAAAAGATAAAATCAATATTCATATATTTTTATCAAAATTTGAAATGAAGCTTGTTCTTCCAGAGTAAGTGTGTCTATATATAAAAGTATGTTTTCTAATTTTTTTTTTGGCATTTGAATGGTGTAGATTATACAACAGTTTTTTATTGAATTTTAAATAAAATTAAATTAAAAATATATTTGAAAATAAACTAAAATATAGAATCATAAAATTCCTAAAAATGTTTTCAATTTATTTTATAATATATACATATTTTTTTAAATCACATATAATATATTCATAGGAACATTGAAATATTTTATTTAACACCGGAATTGAAATATTCTATTTATGAGCCATAATAAGAATAATTATTAATATTTTTTAACGCCACTTATCAGGTTTATATTAAAAATTTAATGAATTGTATATCTCCTTCTTATTAGTAAGTAATTTTTTTTACTTTCAATCACTTCTTCTCTTTGGACAAATATTACATTATGGTCAACATTTTTTTTTTAAGTTCTTTATTTATATACATATATGAATTTGATATTAAAATATATTAGTTAACATGGATATTCAAATAGTTTATTTAAATCATACATTGAAATACTTTTAAAAAGTATAAGACTTGTATATCTTTTTGGCACTTAAAAGTGAAAATATAAAAGTTTTTCTTAATTTTAATTACTTTATTTCTCTAAAGTTGATATAAAATTATGTTACTTACTCTATGTGGAAGTATTTTATTTATGGTTAAGAGTGAGAAATATTATTATCACATCTCTTTTATAAGCATAGTGTTTGTTTATTTGATGTTGAAGTGCTACATTGCTAGGTTTAATTTGCATGTATGTGGTGATGATGTAACATCACCTATAGTGAAGTGAGCACTCTAACATGTTGCATTATTAATATGTGACTATCAAGTGAAATTAAGTATTACATTGTGGAAATTTCCCTCCACTCTCATTATCATCCAAAACAATGAGTGTCATGTTTAAATCAAACAATTTATTGTTAATGGAATATGAATTTTTTTTCTTTCTAAAAATCATTATCTAGATCAAATTTTCCATAAATATTAGAATATTATTGTGAATCATTATCACTTATTTTCATAACTAAGTAAAGGGATTTAAAAACAATGAGGTAAAAAAGAAGTGTATAAAAGAAAAGACTTAATCACACTAAGAAATAGTTGCTTAAAAGTGACATATATGCTTTATTATGGAAAATTTTTAAAATGTATTAACACAATTTTTTGTTGATAAGGTAATTATTTTTTTAAAAATATTTTCATGTACATTTCATGATTAAATGTTTCCATGGTGGAAATTGACTTTCTATGTCTAGATTTTTACCATAGGAAAAACAAATCTACATTCAACATATGATGAAAGCACTATAGCTACTAATCAGTTATAAAAGTCAACTCTCTTTGCTTTGTAATGGATCATTTCTTTTATAAACACATTTTCTTTTAAAGAAAAATTAAATATTTACGAGTTGGAATATCATAAAGTGGTAGATTGAGAACTTGCCAATCCATCTCCATGAATTCATTGCCCCCCTTCCAATGGAAATCTTCCACACTTTATAATACAAAACCTAATGAAGAGGTAAGTTGAATAATTCCTATAAATGCTAATGATTGACTATTGTGTTACATATCTATTACTCTTTATGTAATATTTGATAATGTTTATTTAATCATATTTGCTATATACATATTAACTAAGAAATTGAAAATGTGATATTTCACACTGGAATTAAGAAAAAATAAGGACATCAATGTATATTCATTTAGTAACATATTTTATCAAATTAATAATAACAATCTCACAAAATATAACTTAAAAAAATCTAATGTTGTTCAAAGTGTTCCATGTTAGTCACTCACTTGAGCACTTAATCCTCCATGTACTCAACAATGTGTTTGGACATTGACCAAATCCCTTCCCCTTAAGAATACAACAATTTCATATAATACCCCATCCTCTTATTTTGCATATACTTTATTGTAAATTTTCGTGGTTTTCATGAATGCACAGGTTACAAGCTTATTGGAGTTGTTTTTGAAGTTATAGACATGTAGATGTGCTCAATAGAAGAGGGAATATCACTTTCCAAATGATTAATGTATATTTTTTCCACTTACAATCTAGCATAAGACTTCAAATTCATGGGCATCCATTAAAAATAAACCCCTAATATATTTAGATAACTTAATGAGTTTCATGAGAACTATGCCAAACTAACCAAAGTCATCAATACTTCAAATATTATTCATCAACCCTAGTTTATATCCCAACATATCATTCTCTATTTGTTAAAGAACTTTTGCGTAATCCTTACTAAATGAAACCCTAACTTTCGAGACCCTTAAATAAATTAATTATTGACCAATGGAATCATAGGGAGGGGCACCCCTAACCATAAATATGTGTTAGGAGTCCAATATAAATGATGGTTCTACCATCCAAGTCTCAATTATAGTTTTATGGTGACTTAAAACTCGCTTCCAAGAGTCATTCAAGGACACGTTGTGAATTTGGTCTAGGGGTATAAAAACCAAACTAAGTAGCATAAATGATTTTTCTAAGCTTCAATGAGTGTGCTTAACCGAGGCCTATCTAACCATGCTACCCACAATCTCTCAAGTCATGGTTTTGCAAAATCCATTCCCTTATGCAAAATTTGCATTGTTCTTCACTAAAAAAAATATATCTCTAAAGATCCTCAAATAAATCAATTTTAAACTGATTGTATCCTAGGATGGGGGTGTCCTAGATAAAACTTGGTGTCAATAGTCCAACACAATCAATAGTTCACTCATCGAAGTCTCGATTAGAGTTTTATGGAAAGATATATCTCACTTTTAGGAGTCATTCACTAACCAAATCGAGTAGCATAAATTAGTCCCATAAGATAAAACATGTGTGTTTGTCCAAGGCTCATGTGAGCATGCTACCTTGAATATCTCAAGCCGCGATTTTGCAAAATTCACCCCCTTATGCAATTTTTTCATTAGCCTTTATTTAATAAAAACATTAGTTGTGAATATCCTAAAAATAATATTTTTTACCTGGGGAGTTCTCCTCACTATAACCCACTGCTATGAGTCTAATGAAATTGAAAAATTGTCCATTTCAATCCCAATATGAATTTTATGGCCAATTACATTTTGCTTCCTAATGTTCTATAAGGACACATGCTTAATTTGTTCCGGGGGTATAAAAAACAAACCAAGTAGTAAAAAAGAGTTCTTAATCTCCAATAAGTGTGTTATTAAAGGCCCGCATGACCACACTACCCATAGTCTCTTGATCTAGGGTTTTGCAAAATTGACCCCCTTGTGCCAAAATTTCAATTGGTTGTTATTGCAAAAAATCATAGCTCTGAAGATCCTCAAATAAATTAATTTTTTTCCTATGGAATCCTAGGATGGGGTTTCCCCTAGTCATAACCTAGTTTTCCAAGAGTCCAACAAAATTGACAGTTTTCACATTTGATTCCTGGAATAAATTTTATGGCCAATTACAACTTACTTCCTAGAGTTATTTAGGGACATATGGTGAATTTGGTATGGGGGTATAAAAACAAAAACAATCATCATAAATGAGTTTTTCAATCTCCAACAGTTGTGTTTGGATAATTCCCATGTGACCAAACTATCGAAAATTCCCTCAAGTGAGGGTTTTGCAAAATCTAACCCCTTATGCAAAATTTGCATTGGTCTTTATTAAACAAAACCCTAGCTCTAAATATCCTTAACTAAATCAATTTTTTATCTATGGAATCATAGGGGCGGGGATTCCCCTAGTGTAACATGGTGTCAGGAGTCCAATGGAATCAATGGTTCACCCATGCAAGAATTAGTTTGAATTTTATGGCCAATTGCAACTCGCTTCTAAGAGCCATTTAGGGACATATGGTGAATTTGGTACGGGGGTATAAAATTAAAACAAGTAGCATAAATAGTGTTGGAAAATATAACTAGGTTTTGTCTTCATAATTGTTATTGTACTTATTTTATTGTATATTTCATGTAAATATCAAAAGAAGAAAAAAGAAATATTATTTTATAAGCATGGATTTCATGCTCAAGTTAATTAGTCATCTAGGTCAAGCATGTTCTTCATGCTTCTAAGGTTTATTGAGTCAAAAGAACATTTTTCATAAGTCAAAATATTGTATTGGAATCAAGTCCCATTTGTACTTTGAAAAGAAAGTGTAAAAATAATTTTATTCGAGTAAAATAATGTCATTTTTGTACCCACTGTTGAAAATTGTAACTAGGTTCAGTCTTCATAATGAGTAATTGTAATCATGACATTGTATATTCTTTATAAAGAAAGAAAGATAAATTATATATATTTTTTGGATTATGGGTTTCAACTCAAGTTTGAGCCAAAAGCATGTTCTTCATGTTTTTAGGTTTTCTAGGTCTTTCTAGGTCTTCCTAGGATAAAGAATATTATTGGTTATGCGTCATAGTCCATTTGGACTCTTTGTAATAAAAAAAGAAATTTATTTTGTCAACAAAAAGCCACTTATAAGCCCAAGACCAATTTGTCCCAAGGAGAAAGATCAAGTTGACCTTAAGGGAGGGAATTTGACCCTCAAGAAAGGTTATATAACGGAGAGGAGATCGACTCATTTGGACACACATCAAGCACAAGTTCGATTTGAAATAGAAAAGAAGAAAGAGAGTAGTTGGAGGGATGAAGAAGAGGAAAAAAATCCCAAAAAATTGTCTAAATTCATCTTCTCTTGTTTTTCTCTAGGGTTTGTGAAGCTTCCAGTTGCAGAGGGGTCGAAGTAATAATGCAGGGGGACGAAATTCTATGAAGCAGTTGCAGGAGGTCGAAATTGCAACATAACAGTAGTAGTACTGAAGTTTTGGAAGCTGCATTGAAGAATATATTGTTGAGGGCTTACTTGGTGCTTTGTAGGATTGTTGGATTTGGTCTTTGGGTCTTGGAAGTCTCTTTGTAAGAAAATTCTAAAGAAGAAGAGAAAATTTTTCTAGGTTTTCCCCTTGGAGGGGTTTTTCCCTAGTTTGGAGTCTATATCTTGTGTCGTCTGTCTTGTTGTGATCTTCATTATTTTGGTAATTTCTTGATGAAAAAATATATAATAAAGTAATAAAAGGCCAACATAAATCACAAGTAATTATGAAGTTACGGAAAATCATTAAAATACATAAGACTCCTCATTTTCCAACATGGTATTAGAGCCAAGGTGCAAGAAGAAGACTAAAGGTCACATCTTTGTTGGCACTATGGCAAGGGTTATAAGGAAGGGTTTGAAGATTCTTGGAAATCTCGATACATCTATCAAGAATTCTCTATTGAAGATCATCTCCAATCTCATAATGGAAGTAGTAGATGGAATTTTGTTCTCCACTTTATCTGACACTTTCAAGGATGAGAATGCATGGGTTATTGCCAATGGTGCCTCCAAACATATAATGGGAGAATGCAGTCAACTTCAAACAAACTCTAAGGGAAACTCATATCATTTAATTGAACTAAGAGACAAAAAGAGATATCTAGTAAAAGGGATTGGATCTACTTTGTTGGAGATCGATTCTAGTGGAAGCATTCACCTCAATAATATTTTATATGTTCCAGGTTTGAAGAAAAAATTACTTTGCATTTATTGTCTAGAGGATAAGGGTGATATAGTTGCTTTTGTTGATGACAAGATTTTGGTTTGGGGAAAGGGATCTAGTATTGATGATGCTAGGGTGATTGGGATTCGCGAGGGGCCATTATATATACTATATACACCTCTATCTCATGCCCTAGTCCACTTGGATGTAAGTCTTGTTGAGCTATGGCATAGAAGGTATGGACACCTTCATTACAAGATTTTGTCATCTCTAAGTCAAATGGCCAATGGCATCCCTGAATCGAAGGAAGAACATGAAGGAACATGTAAGGGATGTGCTTTGGGAAAGAATGTAAAGAATCCATTTGCAAGAAGTGATACCATATCTAAGGAATATTTAGATCTCATACATTCATATGGATGTTGGTAGTCAAGTCTCTTGGTGGGCATCAATATTATGTAACCTTCATTGATGATTTCTCAAGGAAGAATTGGTTATACCTTCTCAAGAAGAAGGATGAGGTATTAAAAAAATTTCAATATTTCAAGAATGAAGTAGAGAATCTAACTGAGAGGAAGATCAATACTTTAAGGTCATACAATTGTGGGGAATACACCTCCAAATAGCTGATAGCTTTCTTCAAGGAAGCTAGGATCAAGAGGGAGCTTATCGTTCCCTATAATCCTAAATAGAATGGTGTGGCTAAAAGGAAGAATATAACTATTGAAGAATGTGTCAGGGCCATGCTACATGATCAATATCTCCCTCAATTCCTATGGGGAGAAGAATTTATGACAAATGTGTACTTCCATAACCGAACTCCTCACAAAATCCTCAATAACATGAATCTGGTAGAAGCATTTACAGGAAAGAAGCTAAGTATAGATAACCTTCGTATATTTGGGTGTCTTGTGTATATTCATATAGATAAGGACAAGAGAAAGAAATTGGATCCTACAAGTCTAAAGGGAATATTTGTTTGGTATAGTTTTTCATCAAAGGCATATAGAATCTATGCTAAGGAGGGTCATCGAATTGAAGTAAGAAGGGATGTCATTTGTGATGAAAGCATAGATTACAAGAAGTCGAAGGATGTTTCGGTTGACTCTGATGAAGAAGAGATACCTATATTTGAGGATATATCAAGGGACAATGATGGTCAAGGTCAAGCATCTACTCAAGAAGATGTTGAAGGTCTGAGTGAGTTGATACAACGAATGATTATTCCAGAAAATCGAAAGTGGCCTGCTTGGTTGAGATCTACTCTACAGAAAGTAGAAGAACATAGGACATCAAGGACCTTCAGGGAAATTAAAATACCTAAGAGGTATTATGGGTATGTTGCATATATGATGAAGTTTATTGAAGGATAACCTTCCTCCTATGAAGATGTAGCTAAACATCAAGAGTGGAGGGATGCAATTCTAGAAGAATACCAGTCCATGATGAAGAATGATGTCTGGAAAATTGTCCCCAAGCCAAGTGACAAGTCTATAGTCACTTCAAAATGGATTTACAAGATAAATAACACTGTAGATGAGAGCATTTATAATTACGAAGCAAAGTTTGTAGGAAGAATCTTCTCACAAAAAGAAGGGATTGATTATGAGGAAACCTTTGCTCCCACACTAGATATACGACAATAAGATCGCTTGTTTCATTGGCTACTACTATGGGATGGAACATCCATTGAATGGATGTCAAGACAACTTTCCTGAATGGGACCATATATGAGGAGGTTTACATTGAGCAACCTCAAGATTTGAAATAAATAAGAGGGAGACTCATGTCTATAGGTTGAAGAAAGATCCATATGGAATAAAGCAAGCATCTAAAGATTTGAATGAAAAAATGGATGCATAGTTGTTGAGACTTGGTTTTATCTAGAGTACTACAGGCCCTAACCTATATAGCAAGGTCATCCAGGGTGAACCGGTCATCATACTCTTGTATGTGGATGATCTACTAATCACATGGGTAGAGCATCAGATTCAGGAATGCAAGAAGAAATTAGCAACTGAGTTCGATATGAAGGATCTTGGGATTATGCATTATTACTTGGGACCTGAAGTATGTCAAAATCTATGTGAGACATGTCTTGGTCAAGGTAAGTATGTGAAAGGTACTTCAAAAGTTTGGCATGATCGATAGCAAGCCTATTATGAATCCTATGATTATCAATCTAAAGAAATTGAGGAGTTCAAAGTCTAGTTTGGTCGATCCTACTTATTATAGACAATTGATTGGGTCCTCGATGTATCTGGTAAATATTGAGACTAGACACTTGTTTTGAAATAAATGTCCTCATTTAGTTTCATATGGAGCCAAAACATGATAATTGGATTGCATCAAAGCACATCCTAATATATTTTTGTCAAACCATACATCGCTGCCTCTGGTATACTGGTAATGAAATCCAGCTCATGGGATATAAAAATTCAGATTGGGGTGGCAGTGAGATAGACAAAAGAAGCACAACAGGTGGGTGCTTCAACCTAGGATATTCCATGGTGTCATGGACGAGAAGAAAGTGAGATATAGTTGCTTTGAGTAGTGCTAAAGATGAATATGTTGCTACAAGCGAGGTCTGTGGGGAAGCAGTTTGGCTTAGGAAGTTGTTATCAAACTTGTTTGAAGGATCACTTAGCCCTACATGGATACATTGTGATACTGAAAGTTGTATAAGACGAACAGAACACTTGATGTTTCATGCTAGGATAAATCATATAAATAATAAGTACCACTACATTAGAAGCTTGGTACGAGATGGGGTAGCTGAGCTACACTATCTACCTATAGATAAACAGGTAGCTGACATACTACTAAAGTGTTACCAAACAAGAAGCTTTATTACGTGGGCAGTAAGCTTGGTTTGGTGGACATATCTTCCCTAATTGAGAGGGAGTGATGTTGGATAATTCTTGTCTTTATAGGTCATTCACTAGACTACGACTAATAGTTGTAATTCTTAGTGAAGGCCATAAAGAAAGAATGGAGCCCAATGGATTGGATAAGCATCTTAGATTGAGACTTCTTGTGAAAGAAGTTGCTGACCGATACTCTTTGAGGATGAGGTAGGGCATCTAAGATAAGAGTAGTCAAAGAGGACCGATATTCTTTGAGGATTCAAGTTTACTAATCCAAGATAAGAATAGTCCTAAAATGACATACCCGGTGAACATCCAGATGGGGTATGTGTCTTGTAGGTAGTGTGGCATCTCACATAAAGCCTCCCAGCATAATGCTCTTGAATAAGAATGATCTTGTCTAGTTAAGAGCTTCAAGGATAGTGTTGGTCATGATAAAGATGCTTAACAAAAATATGGCTTATCAATTGATCTGAAATGTTGGGAAACCTTGTTAATTCTATGCAAGCTCCCTCATCAGTAATTTAAAATGTGTTTAGGATCATCTCAAATTAACCAATATGTGAAGGATACTGTGTCAAGTATTGAGTGTATTTTATGAGAAATTCATGAGCTTAATTAGTTGTTTAAAAACACATATACAACAAGTAAGTTGCAGAGAAATAAAACATAGCAAACTCATAACACAAATCTGATAAAGCAGTTCACCCCTCCTGGGCTACATCTCCTTGGACCTGCTTCAATGGCTAGGCCCTCCTTGGATTAATGGTAAATTCTCTTATTACATGGACCTGCAGTGCTCCAATAGCTTTGCAACCTGCTCCATTGGATTCAAAAGACCCAAAAACCTTAAATAATGACTTTCCAAGCTCTGCAATTGGACTTCAGTTGATCTAGGTGTTAGGGTCCAACCCTAACCCCCTTATTTATGTAATAGGGTTGAGTCATAGTTATAGTTAGTTAAAGAGTCAATAAAGCCCATATTAATAATTGTAAGTGGTTGACCCACATTTAAAGAAGGGACCACAGTTAGTTGCAAATGGGCCATGGTATCAGATAGATGGTATTAATAAGAACCATGGTACTGACCCATGGTATTGCATGTATGAATCCTCTATAAAGGATAGAGACTCCCCTTGAGGAGCTTTGTGTCTTATTTTGTAATTGAGCTCAGCTCTATTGGAGGTTTCCCCCTCAAAGAGGCAAGTGAACATTGCTTTCCTTTCTGAATAATAAAATACATGTTGTTATTTCTCATTGTTCTATGTTCTGGGTATATTTCTTCGCATATTTGGTATTATGGTATCTTCTCGCAGGTCAAGAGCATAACAAGTGGTATCAAAGCACTTTCCAGGGTCGGTGGGATCTCCATTTTTAGCAGAATTTTTTTTGGCTAGAGACGTGTTCCGGCGTCTTTAAACCACAGGATCTATTGTTGAGTGCATAAACCTGCGGATTTGGGGAGGCATGCACACAGGAAATACAAGAGGTGGTCATGCTTGTTGGACTCCCTTGTAACCCCTATGGGTACCCCTTCGAGTAGTAGCGCATTAGACAGAATCGCGCACAGACTGTCTTCCAAGTACCCTTTGGGTATATCAGAAGCCCCCTAGGCTCACCTAAAACCTCGCCATAGATAAATCGTTGGCAATCTTACTGCTACAGTACACCGAGAACAGTACTCGGGGAGATTACTCGCACGTATGATAGGGTAGTCAGGTAGTACGACTAAGGTTATGGTTGATCCTCCTTAGTTAGTGCCCTGAAAGATTGGGCCAAGTACTACTGTTGGACCCTTATGTATATTGCGATCTGTAGCACCTGACACTCCTTGAGACCATAGTTCCCTTGTCTCTCTCTAGATCGCGCCTCATCTTTTCCAGATCAGATCTAGCAGGTTGGGTTCTGTCGCAGCCGCAACAATCAGATCCGCCATTCAGATCTAGCAACAGGGGTTTGATCACTGCCACATTCCTACTCATACTCTGCAGTTGAGGGTTTCGCCAACAGATCTGACTATTTGTGCAGGGAGGCTTGTGGCTCCTATACCTGGGCATGATTCTCGTAGGACATTGGGCAGAATTAACTTTTCTGGGAATCGGCTATTGCAGTATTCCTAAGCGATGAGTAAAACTCCTTTCGGAATAAAAAAATAAAAGAAAAGTCAGAGACCCTCCTGGGATAAGAATTAGGTCAAGGGGCTGAGCAAGGTGGTACCATTCACTTATCAGCGTCAAAATTTCGGGTGGTCCCAATTTTTTTTTATAGTAACGACAAGTGCACCGGATCTGTGCACGGTACAAACCAGAGCTCAAGTTATGGCCAATGAGAAGATAGACACCCTTGAACAAAATTTGGAGGAATTAACGAAGCAGATCCAGTCCTTAACACAATCACAAAGGGCAAGCTGGGGGAACAATCAAAGGCATATGCTTTTAATGAAAACCTTGAGGGTGAATCTATCCATTCTCTTCACTTCTATGGAAACCATCAATAGTCCCAACCTCGCCTACCCAAGCTGGACATGTATAAATTTGATGGCTCTCATCCAGCCATATGGCTATCACAAATGGAGCAATATTTCACGTTGAATCACATCAGAGATGATGCGACTAAGCTAAGTGTGGGAAGCCTGTAATTGGACCAAGAAAGATGGCAATGGTGGCAGTGGCATCAATGCTGCTATGCAAGGCCAATGACTTGGCAGATATTCTCAAAAGCCCTTTCTGATCGCTTTGACCATGAATCTAACTTTTTGGGTCATCTTACTAAGCTTCGACAGACAGGCACAGTGTAAGAATATATTAAAGCCTTTGAAGCATTAGCCTTTCGCACATGAGGTCTAGCAGATGAATTTTACTTGGAATGTTTTATTAGTGGTCTCAAAGACACCATACAAGCCCACGTCTAGATGCACCACCCAGTCTCATGGCTAGCAGCTTGCACGACAGCTCGTGAAGTAGAACGCACATTAGTGGCCTAGTTGAATCATCCAAATTTCATAGCCAAGGGACACCCCACCCAGGCTTCGAGCACTATCCAAACACTTAAGGTTCAAAATGTGTCACCAGGGGAAATGGCAGAAAGAAGAAAGCAAGGATTGTGTTACTACTGTGATGAGAAATACTCCCTGGGGCATATATGCAAGGAACCCAAATTCTTTCAAATTGATGCTATTGATCACAGTTCATCTGAGGAAGCCCCACCATTTGAGGGAGCAGAGGAGGAAGATGAGGACAACCAACCAGACAATGAGCTTCCAGCTACACCAGAAGAAATGGTTATCTCGCTCCATGCTTTGGCAGGAATTTCTTCTCCCCAAACTCTCAAAATCAGAGGTTTTATTAAACATCGCCCTATAGTAATCTTGATTGATAGTGGCAGTATGCATAAATTTATCCATCAAAGAGTCGCCGAAGCAGTGCATTGTTTTGTCAGAGCAGTCTCTAATTTCCAGGTCCAGATTGCTGATGGGGGGACAATGAAATGTGAAGGCCGCTGTGAAAATGTCAAACTTCAGATGGGGGATTATCACCTAAAGACCCACATGTTTGCCATCAACATGGGTGGGTGTGACATTGTCTTGGGTGCTGAATGGCTCCGCACACTCAGCCCAATCACAATGGATTTCTAGGAGTTATATATGAGCTTTAAGCAGAATGACCACACACATACCCTCCGCGGACTCCAGGCAGGTGCTCCTTCTATCATCAACTCGCATAGGATGGAAAATTTGTTAAAAAAGGGCCACCATGGAGTTATAGCCCAATTTAATGCCATCCAGGCCTTCGAGCCCACTTCTCTTCATATTCATCCTAAGATGCAACAGGTCTTAAACAACCATCTGCAGGTCTTTGACAAGCCTCATGAGCTTCCACCCTCGAGAGGGGAACATGATCATAGCATTACTTTGGTCCCAGGGGCACAACCACCAAATGTGCGCCCATATAGATATCCTTTCACCCAAAAGAATGAAATTGAAAAAATCATCAAGGAACTCCTGGAAGCCAGTGTCATTCATCCTAGCATTAGTCCTTATTCATCGCCTGTGGTCATGGTGCTCAAGAAAGATGGGGAATGGCGTATGTGTCCAGACTTCAGGGTCCTCAACAAGCTAACAGTCAAAGATAAATTTCCCATCCCGGTTGTTAATGATTTTCTGGATGAACTAAATGGGGATCAATTCTTTACTAAGCTCGACCTTCGCTCGGGCTATCACCAAATTCGCATGAAAGAAGTAGACATTCCAAAGACTGCTTTCCGAACTCATGAAGTCCATTATGAATTCCTGGTCATGCCATTCGGTCTCAATAATGCCCCTTCCACTTTTCAGAGCCTCATGAATCACCTGCTTAAACCATATCTCAGAAAATTTGTCCTTGTTTTCTTTGATGACATCCTCATCTACAGCCTCACCTGGGAAAAACATCTTCAGCATGTAGACCTGCTCTTGCAACTGCTCCGGAAGCATAAATTATTTGTCAAATTGTCCAAGTGCTCTTTTGGCATGAAAGAAGTCAAGTATTTGGGCCACATTGTGGGGCGTGAAGGTGTCAAGGTGGATCCCAAAAAGATCTAGGCAATGCAAGATTGGCCTCAACCAAAGACCTTGAAGAGTTTGAGAGGATTTTTGGGTCTCACTAGCTACTATCACAAATTTGTCCACAATTATGGTCGCATTGCTAGACCCCTCACTCACCTTCTCAAGAAAAATTCATTCCTTTGGAATGATGAAGCACAACAGGCATTTATAGCTCTCAAACATGCCATGTGTTCCACTCCCGTATTGGCACTACCCGACTTCACCAAATCTTTTGTGATTGAATGTGATGCTTCAGGTACGGGTATTGGGATGTCTTAATGCAAGAAGGTCAACCCTTGGCCTTCACTAGCTAACAACTAAGTGGGACAAATTTGGGACAATCTACCTATGAGAAGGAGATGATGGCCATCTTACATGCAGTGGATACCTGGCAACCATACTTATTGGGGCGACGTTTCCAAATCTGCACAGACCATCAAAGCCTTAAATATTTTTTGGAGCAACGCCTATCCTCGCCACAACAAAATAAATGGCTAGCCAAAATGTTGGGATATGATTATGAGATAATTTACAAGAAAGGGCACGAAAATGTCATAGCAGATGCTTTATCACGCCAATTTTAGGAGGAAAGAACCCTGCTAGCAATCTCTCTTCCCATTCCAGAATGGATTGAAGAGGCTCGCAAGGAATGGTTTTCACATCCTTCGCTCTCCCAACTCATTAATAAATTGCAGGAAGATCCAAATTCCACAGTGGGCTACTCTTGGCAGGATGAGATTCTTCGCTACAAGGACAAAGTAGTGATATCACCAACATCCACCCTCAAAAGTTGCATTTTGGAAGAGTTGCACTCATCTCCCACTGCAGGCCATTCAGGCTTTCAGAAGACTTATGCTCGCACTCGACATTCATTCTTTTGGACAGGCATGAAAAAGGACATTCTTACTTTTGTAGCTGAGTGTGATGTGTGTCAGTGCCACAAAGGAGAAACAGTCAAATCCCTAGGAACCTTACAGCCATTGCCCATCCCTACCTCAATTTAAACAGAGGTTTCTATGGATTTCATTACTGGTCTTCCGAAGTCAGGCAACATGTCAGTCATCATGATGGTTGTGGAAAGACTTTCTAAGTATGCTCATTTTTACGCCCTATCCCACCCTTTTACACCTGCTTTGGTGGCTCAATCTTTCATGGACCAGATCTTCAAATTGCATGGCATGCCCACTTCCATTGTGTCTGATCGTGACCCGATCTTCACCAGTAACTTTTGGCAGGAACTCTTCAGGCTACAAGGTACCCAACTACAACTCAGTACTTCCTATCATCCCCAAACTGATGGTCAAACTGAAGCAGTCAACAAATGTCTAGAGACCTACCTCAGGTGTTTCACTTCAGAAAAGCAACATCTATGGGTACAGTGGTTACCTCTAGCCGAATGGTGGTATAATACTAACTATCATGCCACCACCAAGATGACTCCATATGAAGCAGTTTATGGTCAACTCCCCCCTTCACCTACTTCTTATATCTAGGGATGCTCTAAGGTACAAGCAGTGGATCAAATCCTACAGAACCGTGCAACCATGCTTGCCCACCTCAAAGAGAATCTCCATCAAGCTCAAAATCGCATGAAGCAATAGGCAGACCAACATCGTTCAGAGCGAAAATTTCAAGAAGGGGATCAGGTATTCTTGAGGCTGTAACCATATAAGCAAACATCACTCAAAGACAAGGGTTGTCAGAAATTATCTCCAAAATTCTACGAACCGTATCAAATACTTCAGTGCATCGGAGAAGTAGCCTACAAGCTAGCCTTGCCACCCACTGCAAAAATCCATCCTGTCTTCCATGTCTCATGCCTCAAGAAAGTGGTTGGGAACAATTGCAGAATTCAAACCAGTCTACCGGAATTGGATGAAGAAGGTTCAATCTGGCTCCAACCTGAACAGGTTCTTGACATGCGAGAATGACACCTGCGTGGCCGCACGATCAAGGAAGTCCTCGTCAAGTGGAAAGACACCTCTCCAGAAGATGCGACCTGGGAACCAACCACTATTCTTCAGCAGTTTCCGCAGCTTTAGCCTTGAGGACAAGGCTATTTTTATGGGGGAGGGCATGTTAGGGTCCAACCCTAACCCCCTTATTTATGTAATAGGGCTGAGTCATAGTTATAGTTAGTTAAAGAGTTAATAAAGCCCATATTAATAATTGTAAGTGGTTGACCTGCATTTAAAGAAGGGACCACAGTTAGTTGCAAATGGGCCATGGTATTAGATAGATGGTATTAATAAGAACCATGTACTAACCCATGGTATTGCATGTATGAATCCTATATAAAGGATAGAGACTCCCCTTGAGGAGCGTCATGTCTTATTTTGTAATCGAGCCGAGCTCTATTGGAGGTTTCCCCCTCGAAGAGGCAAGTGAACATTGCTTTTCTTTATGAATAATAAAATACATGTTGTTATTTCTCATTGTTATGTGTTCTGGGTATATTTCTTCACATATTTGGTATTCTAGTATCTTCTCGCAGGTCAAGAGCATAACACTAGGCTTGACCTCATCTCCTAGTGGCCCTAGGCTTCCTTAAACTTTAATGTAGAAAAATCACGTACAAAAGTGTCTTTCTGCCTCTGTAACCTGTTCCATTGTATTCAGAGCATCCAAATCATCTAGAAATGACTCTTTCTGAGCCAAATTGGTCAAAAACTGCCAAAGTTATGGCTTCTTCAGTTTTTGCTAGGAAATCTCCACTAAATATGGAAAAACTCCAGTTAACTTTCCCAAATTTGGAGTTAGCTCTAGATTTTTCGGCTCTACCAAAAATTTTCCAAACTAATCCGCACTTAATTAACCGTTAAGCATGGTTTAATTCATGCTAAACCCGTTTAGCGCTTAATCCGCAGTTAGCATAAAATGTTGGCGGTTAGAGTTATGAGTTTGGTCACATGGTAGCGGCTAATGCTACGGTTACCTCTAAATCCGCTGATGGTTAACATTAAATGTTTGCGGTTAAGGATTAGGTTGGTCACATGTTGGCGGTAACTGCTAGCGTTAACCCCCAATGCGCCATGTATTAAACTTTAAATACATAATGCACCCATAGTTTATTAAGTGACAATGTTGTGGCATGGCGGTAGTGTGTGGGGTTAGTGCAAGCGAGGTCATGGGTTCAACTCCCCAGCTTGCCAATAAAATTTTGCTATTACACATCGATAACCAGGACCTTGGGGAGGGACACGTGGTGGCCTCTGCGCTTGCCACGTGTCACCTTCTCATTGGTCCTTCCTTGACCAATGTAAAAATGCAATCTCACCAAATTGTCAACCAATCACAAAGAACCACTTGGCGTGATCTCACTATCTTTGACCCAAAATTTTAACCTGCACAGTGACCTACCACGTCAACATTACGCACTGCTGACTAGGCAGTCACTGTACTTTTTTTTTTCAAAATTCTTCTATTTGGCAAAGCGGACAGAACGTGATATCTTTCTCATACGAGCTCCGTCTTGAGTGAAACAAGTTGCATTGGGATCATATCGCCGAGCCGGGCACTGTCATTCAGGTTTTGATTGATTCTGAACACTTTTATCTTTGAGCAAATTTTTTCCCCTAATCCAGATTCTGATCATCAATCCAACTCTTCTTATGAGAATGCTTCAATATTGACATTCCTTTTACCATGTAATGGGATTATGAATACCTCCATAGTTAATAGGGGGTGTTGAAAATTGTAAATAGGTTTAGTCTTCATAATGACCTAATTGTAATAAATACATTGTATATTCTTTATAAAGAAAGTAAAAGAAAGAATGAGAAATTATATTTTATTTTTGTAGTATGGGTTTCACACTCAAGTTTGAGTCAAAATCATGTTCTTCGTGCTTTTTGGTTTTCTAGGTCTTTATAGGATAAATAATATTATTGGTCATGTATCATAGTCCAATTTAGACTCTTTGTAATAAAAAAATTATTTATTTTGTAAATAAAATCCACTTATAAGCCCAAGAAAAAGCCCATTTATACATAACTTCACAAGAAATTATCAAGTAAAGAGAAATCACCCTAACTGTTGTCCCTATCAATTTCTCAACATGGTATCAGAGCTAAGGTGAAGAGAAGGCGACTTGAAGATCACTCTTGTTGGCATAAAGGAAATATATTCATACAAGTAACCTTGGAGGACATCATTTTCAAAAAGACACAAGTAAGAGGACACAAAACCACCATCTCTCTCTCTCTCTCTCTCTCTCTCTCTCTCTCTCTCTCTCTCCATCATTGAAGGCTCTTAATTACACATCATCATCTTGAAGAAGGACATCCATCTCTTTTGGAAGATTTATAATCATCACTTATTTTGGAAGACATCACAAAAGGAAGCATTAAGAATCCTGGGAACATCATCTACACTCTTTGAAGAAGCTTGACGTCACTATTGTTCTAGGCATCCTAGAAGTCATCATTCTAGGAAATCTCTTGAAGACTCTTGGAAGTCTTGGGAATATCAATGTATTTTAAGACCTCTTAGTAAAGCTAAACAATGCTATATCAAGTAAGTACTACATTATTATCTATGGCCCAATATTCAAATCAAATTACTTCATTTTGTAAGGAAGGAAATCATCTTGATGGGTAAAAAAACATTCAAGCATGGAAAAAAAGAATAGACTTAATACTTGTATAAAATGAAGTCATCGACCATGTTCTAGGAGAAGTTGTAGAGCCAAAGAAGGATAAGACTCAATATTTGGACAAGTACATGAAAGGAGAAGTAAGGGCTCACAGTATTCTCATTAAATCCATCAAGGATCATCTCATTCCATTTGGTGCAGATTTGGGCACATCTAAAGCAATATATGATAAGTTGTGAAATTTTATTCAGTTAGCACTATAGGTCAAAAGATATCTCTAAGGAATATAATTTACAACACAAGCTTATCAAAGGATGAAGACTTGGCCTCATATCTCTTAAAAATTCTCATAATTGAGGGATCAATTACCGGGACTTGGAGAAGTTGTCTCTGATTTTGAACTAATAACTTGGATACTCGATGCATTACCTCCTAAATGGAATAGTTTTGTGACAAACATCTATTTAAGAAAGGGCACACTGAACTTTGATGATATATGGTCTTTGTGCATGATAGAAGAGACAAGATTGAAAGCAAAATATGACACCGAACCAAATGAAAAGTCTCAAGCTTTTGTTACTAAAGTAAAGAAGAAGAAAGGAAAGTTGGGAAAGTTTGAACCTTGACAAAGGAACAACAATCAGCCATGAAGAATTAAAGATATGTCTAAGGTGAAATGCTTTGGATGCAATGAATATGAACACTTTAAGAGAGATTGTCCCAAATATCCTTAAAACAAGAAGAAAAATAAGAGGAAGGAAAGGAGTGGAGCTCACACAACTGAAGAAACTAAAAAACTTGAAAATAAGTCAAAGAGTGAAGAACCCAAGGATATTTATTATTGAAGTACTTCCCCACTATTTTATTAGAAGAGTGTAAATTAGAGTAGTATGTGCAATTACATTTGTAGAAGAGTTCTGGTTTTTTGGAGCATGACATCATGGAAAGAAGCATCAATCATTGCAAGGATTGGAATCTACACCGTTAGTAGCATCTCATTAGTAGCAATCATCAAGCAAACATAGAATATTTTGGACCTACTTTTTGGCATCATAAAAGTATTCTTCTAGAAAAAATGATCACAAGGATCCTTGATAATAATTATTAAGGTTCTTCACTATGTGAAAGAATTTTTTTATCATGAAAAGACTATACTTCTACTATAAAATTATGGAAACAAACATAAAATAAGCTCACATGAATGAACATAATCAAGTTTCATCATGACCATATAATTGAGCACTTCTCATCTTAGAGAAGGAATCCCATCTTAGAAATCATCCTAAAGGAAAGGGAAGTTTGTTCAAAATGAAAAAATTAGTTGACAGTATGAAGGAATAGGTAGGTATATCTTTAGAGCTCTTCATTAGGAAACAAAATTCATGTCTTCAAAAATATTATAGGAATATTTGGTTGCAAAAATGTGCTTGGTTGCATAAGCATGTTATGTCTTGGATAAGACTGGATTGGACATAACTCTTCCTTTTGATTACTCAATACATAAACGCATGTTAGATGAGTATGATAGTATGTTTTGATTAGATAAGAAAGAACTCTTCCATATGATTATCTGATATATAGAAGCATAATGGATGGGAAAAACACATGATGATATTTATCAACATCCGATATGGTCTCTTGAAGAATGAAAGATAGACAACTTCAAAGGGAGTTGCATAAAATATGATAGATATGATTTTGAAGCTCGTGGATTAGTTCACTCCATGAACACACTAATTAATGTTTGAAAGCATGAAGAAGGATTCTAGTATAAACTTATAGACCATGCAAAGGGATGTTGACCTCAAAAGAAGCTGGTAGAAGAACATAACATCTTGATAGGAAGGTTATTATGACTTTGATATTAATTTTTTGATATTGATGATTCATTTGAGATATGGCATAGATACCTGGAAGAAAACGTTGGAGAAGTGCAGGTTGGAAAGATAGTAGTTGAGATATTACATCTACATTTTTTTTTTTTTAACTCAATTTTAAAACACATAAATTGAGTGGAAAACATTAGTTTTGGCTTAGAAGTATTGATGGTACAAATGCGTGCATCATGAAGGCAGGAAAGGTAGAAAGTCATGAGATAGCATATTGGTCATATTGAGTGTGATGATATTCACTTTGTCGATGGATAGATGAAGCTATGATTAGCCATACATTAATTGGTTTGGAAAGATATTGATGTTGATGAAGATATTATAAAAGATGATTGATGGAAAATGTTGTAAAAGATTGATGGAAATAACCCTGTCATAAAGGAAGATTGAGAAAGAATTTGGCTCCATAAACATCCAGGAAGGTTGAAGCTCATGTATGATATGATGAAGAGAGATAGAAGCCCTTTCAAATACTATTATTGGGTTTCCACATAAGAACAAGTAGCTGATGAATGAGACAAAGAATGAAGCATATGTTTGTACTTAAATAAGAATTGCAATAATGTCTCCCTAGTTGATAGGGAGCTAGGATCCACTCCCTATTTGAAAGGAAATAAGAGTTACATCCCTAATTGAGAGCGAGTGATATGGGACACTGTATTCTCCATGTGTCATGCAGTAGGCCAGGACTAATCATCGTACATCTAGTGTATGGAATTAGGAGGCAGAATGGAGGATTGGATAAGCATCAAGGACTAGTACTCCTTGAGGATTGGGAATCCAAGATAGGAAGTAGTCTCGTGGACTGAAACTCTTTAAGGACTGGACATGGTATCCAAAATAAGAGTGTTTGAAGATGACCAATATTATTTTAGGATTTGGAATCTAAGATAAGAATAGTCCTAGAAAGACATACTTGGTGAACATTTAGATGGGGTATGTGCCTTGAGAGGATATGGTGATGTCCATATGTATGCCTCCTAACATTGTTCTCTAATCTTCTGGAGAATTAGAGCTTGTCAAGTCAAGGCCTTGTTATCTTGTCATTTGACAATGTTGGTTATGATGTTAAAAGTTTTATCAATCCGACTCTTCTTATGATAATATTTCAATTTGAGAGTATCCTTGTACTTATTTCGGAATTATGAATAACTACCCTAGTTAAGAGGGAGTGGTGGACACTATAACTAGGTTCTGTATTCATAATTGTTATTGTACTTATGTTATTACATATTTCATGTAAGGATCAAAAGAAGAAAAAGAAATATTATTTTATAAGCATGGGTTTCATGCTCAAGTAAATGGGTCATTTAGGTCAATCATGTTCTTCATGCTTCTAAAGTTTATTGAGTTAAAAAAATAATTGTCATAATTCAAAATATTGCATTGGAATCAAGTCCCATTTGGACTTTGAAAATAAAGTGGAAAAATAATTTTATTTGAGTCAAAAATGTCATTTTTGTACCCACAAGACCAAGTTGGGCCTGCCTCATCAATTTGGTCATGGAAGGGGTAACTTGACCTCCTAGATTTGTATTAATAAAGGACAATTTGACCTCATTTGAATCCAAGTAATAAAGCCTCGATTTATGTAAGAAGAGTGAAGTACAAGAAAAGAAGATCAAGAATTCAAGGGAGAGAGAGCAAAGATCAAGGAAGAAGGAAAATTGAAGTTTTTTCCCTAAAATCTGACTTAAATATTTCACACGTGTGAGTTTCTGGAGCTGATGTAGGGGTCGAAGTTGCTAATCTACTACAAGTTTAGAATTATGTTGTTGGGGGCTGAAAATATGAAGTTGAAACTGATTTGGAGGGTTTTGACTTGTGTTGACTTGAGTTGACTTTGACTTGTTGAAAGAGCAAGGGAGGAGGGTTGACTTGGGTCTCGTTAGAGGTCTTGGTCTTGTTTTTTAGGTCTTGGATTTTTCATTTGATCTGATTCTATAAGAAGAGAAGAATTTTATTGGGTTTTCCGTTTAGAGGGGTTTTTTGCTGGCTTGGAGCCTATATCCCCTGTCCATTGTCTATTTATGATCTTCATGGTTTATGGTTTTGGTAATTGTTTGATGAAAAAAATATAATAAAGTAATAAGAATCTAACATAACTTCACAAGTAATTATCAAGTAAAGAGAAATCACCCTAACTATTTCCCCTATCGATTTCTCAACAAATAGTTCCATATGCTCTAGAAAATGTGTTTTGAAAAGTCCCATTTGACCACATTACCCACAATCTCTCAAGCTAGGGTTTTGCAAAATCAACCCCCTATACTAAACATAACATTAGCTTTGAATATACTCTCAAAAATCAATTTTAAATCTATGGAGTCCTAGGAGGGGGGTGACCCTTCTTGTAGCTCAGTACCATAAGTGCAATGAAATCAACAGTTCTCCCATCTTAACCCCATTTTGAATTTTATGGCTAGTTGCAACTTGCTTTTTAGATCCATTCAGGGATGCATGGTGAATTTAGTCCAAGGGCATAAAAACTAAAATGAGTAGTGTTAGACTCCGTTTCATGTCAAAGATTGATTCTTCTTCAAAACCCTGTTTTGAAGAAGAAATCATTAATGTGTTGTTTTAGATTATGTAATTGATCTCCAGCTCTTCAAAAAAAGCAGCAGCGACTTCAAGCTCCTATCCCTGCACAAGCACAATTCAAAGCATCATCAGCAATCAAAGTCTGGCAATTTAATAATCAAATCAACAATGCCTTCCGCTCCTTCATCCATTACTCGTACACGACAAGCTTTGAATCTTTCCAAGATCAGTCTACTTCAAACAAAGATGACGAATCAGCAAATGGAGTTGCACTCGTGGTAGCAGCCAAAAGATTAGGCTTCTTCTTTCATAGGAGAACTATATCAAGCATTTTTGTATATGAATCGCATGTTGAAGAACCAGGTTGCATACAAGATGTTGAATACAAAATACTGAATGTCCTGGAGTTTAGCAGCTCAAGGAAGCGCCAATCCATCATATGTATCCATCCAAGCGGTCAACTCGTTTTGTATAGCAAGGGTGCTGATGTTGCCATTTATCAAAGATTGGAAAACAGCAGGAGTACAACTGCACTTGAAACATGGGGCTACCTCGAAAAGTTTGCTTCTGCGGGCCATAGAACACTTTGTGTTGCTTACAGGTTTCTTGATGTTGATATGTACAATTCATGGAATGAAAAGTTCATGCAAGCAAAATCTGCTTTAACTGAGCGTGAAGAAAAGATAAATCAGGTTGCTGAGTTAATTGAGCAACAACTTATTTTGCTTGGGTGCGTAGCAACTGAAGATAAGTTACAAGATGGTGTGGCAATGTGCATTCATTCTTTGCTCGAGGCCGGTATCAAAATTTGGGTTTTGACTGGGGACAAGTTAGAAACTGCAATCAATGTTGGATACGCCGCTTGTCTACTCAGCCCAGAGACGAGGCAAATAATTATAAGTTCAGATACAAAGGGTGATTCTGCAGAAGTAGAAATAAAGAATTGGGTTGAACAGCAACTCATTGCCTCATTGGACGATAGAAATACAAAAGACAATCATACAACATTAGTTGTCGATGGCAGATGTTTGACGTATGCTTTGGAACCTGATCTCCGTGAGACCTTTTTGAAATTGAGTTGCCGATGCTTCACTGTTATTTGTTGTCGTGTTACACCTCTTCAAAAGGCGCAGGTCACTATATTAATCAGACACTATGCAAGACGACGAACTCTAAGCATTGGTGATGGTGCCATACGCCTTTGGGACATCAGACAAGCTGGATGTTTTCGAGTACTGGACCAGTTTCAGTCTCAAATTGGGAGGCGTCCACCTATACCCGAAGGCACTGCTACAAAAGCTAAATCTCTGGCTTCCGGTAATTTGAGTTCCACCAAAGTTAGGCCACCACAGAAAAAGGGGTCCATTGGGAATGGAACAAAGTCTTCCATGCTGTTAGGCAAAGGAGTGGCAAGAGGCTCTGGAACACAAAGACAGCATCCTGGTACAGATTCAAGATTAAGGTTGTGGGATGTTGAATCTGGTTGCAATACACTGGTAAACTATGAGTCTACACGCATAAGGACAAACAAAGCCACCCAACTAGCTGTCACACCTAATTCATCATTAGTCTTTGTTCCATGTTTGACAGCTATTCAGGCATATGATGTGTGGAGTGGTCGCCTTTGCTCAACATTTCATGGACACTATGACTTTATAAATTGCTGTTCATTCAATCCTCAGGATCAGGAGTTGTATAGCGGGGGTAATGATCGTCAAATACTAATATGGTCTCCACCAACCGTGGTATCTCTTGAGGAGGATGAAAAGCATTTAAAAGGACCAGCGTCCTTGTTAGATGAAGACAACTGGAGTGACTAAGCTAATGCATTTATTCAACGCGTCTAAGATTGAAATTGTAAATGTGAGATTATTGAATTATTCTTGTACCGTTTGTTTTTGAGTAAATAATCTTATTGTAAATTTTTCTACTTAGCATCAACTAAGATAGCTTGGTTATGATTTTGTGACAATCAACAACATTGATGGATCTGTTGAGGATCACATTTATATCTAGCTCATCACAGTGGCACCCTTGGTATAGAGCTTACTTGTGAAATATTCATTGATCCAGTTTACTATCAACGACTTCGTCATATGGTTTCAGATAAATTTCAGAGCATTGGTATTGGCAATGGCAGAAATATTATTGTTAGCTGGAAAAAATCACAGAGCTGTTATTGCTACTTTGAATGTTAATTACCCTCAGATTGGAGAATGTGGTGATGCTGGGCAGCACAATGAGATGATTGCAAAAGCTTTGGAAGGCGTTTCGATAAATTCTGCTTGGGAACTGCAGAAAGTACTCAGAATATATATTTTAACGTCTCCAACTGCTCTTTTGATTCGGCTTCAGGAAATGCTTCCCATTTTCCAGAGCCGCATGGGAGCATTGCTATTCCTCTTTTCGGCACTGCTTTCAAGAGGATTGGATTCAGTCCAAGCTGATCGGGATGATCCCGGTCCCTCATTAGTGACTGCTCCTTTTGGACATGCATTACAGGAGATTGTAAGCAGTTTCCAATGTATTTGATGGCCGTATGGATTTGGGTGAGGGCATGTTTCTGAAGGGGATACCTTCAACAGTGGAAGTAGGATTTCTTTCTCTTCTAGAATCACTCAACTTTTGCAAGGTTGGCCAATATCTTAAACGACCAAAGTGGCCAATTTGGGTAGTGGGAAGTGAGTCTCATTACACAGTGTTGTTCGCTTTTGACATCAGTGTGCAAAATGAAAATGAGTTGGAATATCGAGAGGCAAGAATTAGGAAGGCTTTTGATGCTCATGATCAGAGTGGTGGAGGGGGTTTTATCAGTTCAGATGCTCTGCAGCAGTTGCTCAGGGATATGAATATTGCTATGCCTCGTGATAAACTAGAAAATCTTTGCAGCACTGACTTTGTTGTATGGAATGAGTTCTGGCAAGTTTTGTTGCAGCTTGATATGAATTTGGGAGGACGTGATAGCTGGGCCCGATTCCCTGCGTGTTCCCATTCAATATGGAAAGGCTAACTGACTCGAATTGCGATTTCGCTGATATGCATGAAATCACCGAAGATGACTCCAACAGATACCGAAATCAAATTGTGATATGCGCGCATTAAATTATGTGGATATTCGATTCATTTAAAGAGCACATGTGGCGGCATCAAATATTGGGACCTCTTCTGTAAAACGGCATTCACAAGATTCGATTTGCCTATATTTGTCTTCAGCAAAGGGAGTGACACCTGTAATGCCACCTATTCAACAGATTTCAGTGGAAAGAGCGCTATTCTCTCTTCAGGAAACGCTGATTGTTTTTTTTTTTAGTTTATTTTATTAATAATGATAAAAACAAATGCCGGGTCTTGGGGTCGATCTGTTTTCCCCTTAGTAGTATTATATTTATTGTATTAAAAATTCATGAGAGTTAGTCGGGGGAAGAATTTCTGAGTGCTGAAGTGCTGGAGGAGAACTGAGCTCCATTGTACAGTTTTGGACAGAGGGATTTTTAATGAAAATTTCACAGCTCTGATTTCTGAGATTCATGTGGTATGTTAATTTAGCATAAGTTTTCCCTTTGTCTCATATGTAAACTGTTATGTTTCATTCACCTCATGATCATTTCTAATTGAGCAAATGAAGTGTTTAGGTAGAATTCATAGTATTATATGCTCTGCCTATAAGTTTGTTCAATTCAATGTTTTCTTCTGTTTGACAAGGATTCAGTTCTATGCCCTTGTCAGCTCCTCACCAGTCTTGCCATCCCATTTAAAATCTAGATTTGATGCTAAATTCCTTGCCTACCTTGCCTCAGTCGTCAACCTGTGTTGTTCATTATATTTCTCTGTTTGAAGCTGTGATTTTGCCCATGCAGCCCAGAAAAACCCCGTTATTTAATTAAAAACCCCAAATCAATCATTCTAATCAGTTTACTAGCCTAATATCAGTGTTACCTAGTTGGTCATCTCCCTAATTGAAGATTTTACGAGATAGACCGGAGAGAGCCTTCTCCTGCCCCGTAGGGCTAGCTACGGGGCTGAATGGTTTGATGTTGCCTTGAAGGTTTACCTTTCTCAGCCTGAGGTGAAATCTCAAGCGCTAACAAGTAGCATAATTAAGTCTTATAATCTCTAGTAAGTGTGTTTGGCCAAGTCCCATGTGACAACACTACCCAAATATTGATCTAGGGTTTTGAAAAATACGCATGCTTGTGCAAAAGTTGCATTGGTATTTACTAAACAAAACCCTATCTTCAAAGATCCCCAAAAAAATAAATGTTTGACCAATGGAGTCTTAGGAGGGGGGTTTCCTCTAACTATAAATCAATGTGACGAATCCAACATAATTGATGGTTCACCCATATGAGTCCTAGTTTACATTTTATGGCCAATTGCATCTCACTTCCTGGAGCCATCTAAGGACATATGGTGATTTTTGTCCAGTGATATAAAAACTAAACGAAGCATAAAAAATGAGTTTTGTAAGCTTTCCAAAGTGTGTTTGGACAAGACCCATACACATAATTTCTCTAGCCATTATTTTTCAAAAACCATCCCCTTATGCAGAATTTGCATTGGTATGCACTTAACAAAACCCTAGATCTAAAGATCCTCAAATAAATAATTTTCTAGGCCTATTGAATCTTACTAGGGGGATTCCCTAGCTATGACTCGGTTCTAAGAGTCCATCAAAATTGATGGTTCACCCATCTAAGTCCCAAATTGAATTTTATGGCCAGTTCCATCTTGCTTCATGGAGTTATTCATGGACATATGGTGAATTTGGTCCATAGGTGTAAAATACAAATGAAGAAACAAAAAATAGTTGTGTAAGCTTTGGAAAGTGTGTTTAACCAAGGCCCATAAAAGAACGCTACTTAAAATCAATTAAGTTGGGTTCTACTAAATCCATTCCCTTGTGTAAAATTTGCAATGCCATTTGTACTAAACAAAACCATAACTATAAAGATCCTCAAATAGTTCATTTTCTAGCTTATGAAATCCTAGGAGGGGGTTACCCTAGTTGTAACCTAGTGTTAGGAGTCCAAGGTAATTGTCAATAAGGCTTTGAATTATATAGTGATTTTCAACTCACTTCCTATAGTTGCTTAGGGACATATTGTGAATTTTTTGCATTGGTAAAACAACTAAAACAAGAAGAAAAACAAAAAAAAATGTTTTGTAAGTTTTGGAAAGTGTCTCTAATAACAACCCATATGACAAGGCTACCCAAAATCTCTCAAGCCATGGTTTTGCAAAATCCATCCCCTTGTGCAAAATTTTCATTTATCTATACTAGCCAAAACATAGCTCCAAAAATCCTCGATAAATTGTTTTATGGCTTATGGATCCTAAGAGGGGAGTGCCTTTAGTTGCAACCTGGTGCTAGGAGTTCAATGGAATTAATGTTCTTTCCTAATTTCATTTTATGGCAAGTTGTAACTCGCTTCTTGGAGCCATTTAGGGACATATTGTGAATTTTATCCATGGGTTAAAAAAATAGTTTGAGCAACAAAAATGAGTTCTATAAGCCTTGGAAAGTGTGTTTCACCAAGATCCATGTGAGAAAAATACCCATGATTACTTGAGTGACTGCAAAATTTGCATTTGTATTTACTAAATAAAACCCTAGTTCCAAAGATCCTCAATAAATAATTTTCTAGCCTATGGAATATTAGGATGGGGGTTCCCATAGCCGTAACATGGTGCAAGGAGTCCAATGGATATAATGTTTCCCCATCCAAGTCTCATTTTGAATTTTATGGCAAGTTGTAACCCACTTCCTGGAGCCATTCAAGGACATAATGTGAATTTTGTCTGCATGTATAAAAACCAAAAATGATAATCAAGTGATAATAAATGTAGTATAAGGACACAACTCTGATGCTACAAGGACACTAATGTGGATGCTAAATAACTTGGGAGGACACTAATAAATCAACAAAACATTAGTGAAAATGATGCATATTAAATCTAAAGAATGCCTACTAATCCAAACCTAGATGCATCATTTCTCTTCAAGTCTCTCTTGTTTATTTGTCTTTTAACAAATGGTTTTTACTCTTTATTTTTAACACCTATTTCTTGATTCCAAAAGTGATAAAAGGGAAACTAAAACAATAAGAGAAAAATATTTTATGTAATACGTGCCTTTCAATTATATTTTTATACTTGCAATTATGATTGCTACTTTGCATAGGGCTAGTTTTTTAGATCATACGTAAAATAAGTATGGGGATTTTTAATAAAGGTAGAAAATCTCATTTGCATGTTTATATTGAAAAAATTCATTTTGTCCTAAGAGGTCAACATAAGCTTTCTCTTTTTGCATTTTCCTTGGATACTATCTTTATTGGACATATTTATGAATTTTGTGAACTAATAAATTATTTATATGCATGGAATTGTTGTTTAGACTATTATGACTAATTTATAGCCAACACACCATAAGAAACTCTCATAAGTGACACACTTGAGAAACACACATAAGTTACATATTTAAGTGATCCTCCATAAGAAAAGTACATAATTGATGCACTTAAGTGAGACACATAATAAACATGTCATAAGATACATATAATAAGTGACATAGTCAAGTATCAATGCACTCAAGCAATGCACACGAGCCACGATATGCCATATTAGGTGTCAGACATAAGTGATGCAACTTAAATGCGTATGAATCAATGCATATAAGTGATGCAACATCAATGCGTATGAATCAATGCATATAAGTGGTGCAACATCAATGCATATGAATCAATGCATATAAGTGATGCACCCTAAGTGACATAATTAATTAATGTTCTTACGTGACACACATATTTGAAACACCATAAGAAACACAAAATGTAAATTAACCAATGTACATAGTAGCTATAATATCTGAGCAGATATATAAGGAACTTCAACCTTCTATTAACAAATCCCTAATGTTGAGAACAGTTTGATGCCTCTCTTTATGAAAAAATATAGTATAAATGTAAAAATGAAAAGGCAAAGAAAATATAATGTAGAACTCTAAGAGTTATGTGGCAAGACTCCAATAGAGTGAATTCAAATTTGAATGCATAAGCATAAAATGTAAGTAGACACACCATAAAGGCCTAGCATCACAAGTTGGCATTATCTATTGATGTATATTTGAACTGGAAAACCTAGTTATTGGAAAAGGATAAGTGTTGAAAACCTAGTTGATGGCTTAGGATATGTGTGGAAAACATCATTTTATTATAATAAGTGAACAAAATCTAGAATCCAATGAGCCTAGAGTTTGATAATATGATGCTAAGATTTGTGGTTGGTATATAAATCCTAGCACCACTAGTTGGAAATGTTCCTTGATGTATATATTGAGGTGAAATTTGAAAAACTTTAGATTTGTGAAATTTAAAACCCCAGTTGGTGGATAAGATTTGTTAGTTTAGTGTATGCCCTATCAAGGGTGTGGAGAGTCTCACTTATTCCAACTTGTACTAAGCTATGGTGGCTAACACTAAGAATAAGAAGGAAGAATATCACTAACTTAAAAAATTGAAGAGAGAGGTTTATGTTGTAGATTTGATGGCTAATGCTAAATGCAGAAAACTTAGTTGATGAATAAGTCTATGGCTAAGCATGGAAACATTGACGGATAAGGTTGAGCGTGAAAAACCATAGTTTCACTAACATAACGGAAACTAATGTGTGCATGATAATGCATACGCAAATGAAATATTTGTGTAAATTTTGAATAAGTTGTATAAGGAAAAGTTGATAACAAATGAATTATACATTATAATCACATTAGAAAAAGGTGGGAATAAGATGAATGGGACTTTTAAAGATAAATAATAGACAAATGGATGTTCAATAAGGACTATAAAAAGTAAAGCAAGATCATATCAAGGGTTTGCGTGTCTAGAGAGTTGCATGAATTGAGGATAAAAATAGAGAGACCTAAGGAAAAATAAAGTATGATCCTAAGAACATGTTAGGGTTTTTTATTGGACTCAATATCTATGCATGCAAGTGATGGAGATAGAGAGAATCAACTACATACACTTATCAAAGCCATCCCAAGCACATATATATAAGAATCATTGGGGTGGTGTTGTAAAACACTGTTGTTCTAGTTATTGACAAGTCTTTATGAGCCTATGATTCATTTGTTGAACTAGGCACAACAAGGGAAAATATAGTTAAACTCATTAATTAATGATAATAAGAGTCATTTATAATGTAATTGGAAAACAAGCATACCACATACATGAATACTTGCCTACGGCCATTCAAGTAGACAATCAAGATCACTTCTAATACTAATGGTCTCCATTAACTCCTCATATCTATGTGGAAAATTCAAACTCTCTATCTACAAAAGCGAGCCACAAGAGTCTAAAATCTACCATTAACCTCTCATGTTCGTGGTTAGGTTGGAAGTATCATACCTTTGATGAGATATTTCTTGGAAATTTTTGTAGTTGGAGGTTTGTCCAGCAAGTAAGTTTGTATAATGGTATGCAAAATGACCTAGCATATAATATTAAGGTACAAACCCTTTTCTCTTTGATGTTATTTCAATTTGTGTTAGATAGCATCCTTTCATAACCATCGACCCAACACGTAAAATCAATGCCTTCAAAGTCTATTAATGTGACATTAAGGGTCTTCTTTCCCTCTACACAATGTGCCAACTAGTATTCATTACCCCATTAATTATCTTATGGTGCAAGCACTGCATATGTGTTCCCTATAAAAAATGGAGTGCCAACATGTGAGTCCACTAAATAAAGAAAGCATACTATTATCATGCTAATCAATAAAAATTAATAAATATTCATTGAACCTAGTTGTATAAAAACCAAGATGTGATCATAATCTATTGAAATACTTACTATGGTCCTCCTCCAACTGTGATAATTCTATAGTTATACATTGAACAATCTAGAGCGATACATGATCCCAACTATAAACCCAATATATGGATTCATAATTGTCCCATTCACTACCACCACATATTACATGGAAGCGAGAGAGTTTTCTCATCCATATTTCAAGTATATCATTGTCTAATGTTCAAACTTAATGAAATCCATGAGTTCCATAATTTTTTTTGCATTCATATAAATATGATAGATCTATATCGATCACCTCCCAAAAAATATATGTACATGTTATTTCTCAATTGATTAGTATTCTTGCATTCTTTCTCCCTCCTCATAACTGAAGAACACTAGTGAAAAATGGATTTTTCTTTTGGAATGATGGAAGTAGTAGTGAAATTCATTTATTGCATCGGTAATGTAGTTTTAATGCACATGCCTATTCCATCATGCTCCCCTTTCGAATGCCCAATATCAAAATAGTTACAAATATGTGGTGCCTTATATTTTTTGTGCAACAAACATAACCGATGAAATACATGTGCATTTTTGAATTGGCCAGCGCAACCATCCAACCAAATTTATTGTTGATCCATTTGTATATTATTCTCCTTGAAGTGATTGTAGAACAAAAAAAAGTAGTGTTGTACATAAGATAATTCATGGCACTTAGTGTAACTTATGTAGAAGTGATACTCCTTCAATATAAATCTATTGTCTTCGCTACCATGTATCCCATGCCTAAATGTAATATGGTCTGTTATGTTGACTTGATCTAGGTGATTATGTTGTCTTTAAATCTCATTTTGTGGTTGAAAGGTGTCTTTCCCTATAAAATCCACCATTGATAGTATATTACTAATGGGAAACATATCTACATAATAAAAATTTCTCATTCCATCATTGAGCCACATGGACATGTTGTACATATTGTTAGGCCTTTCCATGGAGTTCCTTGATGAAGTCACATACTTATAACTAATAGAACAACAGTAAAGACATATATAAATAAATTTCTACAATGTTAAAATCATAGCATCAAACTACAATTTGAAAGAAAACATATTATTTATGTATTCATTACTAACTTGGGAAGTGATCAAATGCATATTTTTTTTTCATTCCCTCCCTCAACATTGTATGTGACATGTGTGAAGATTTGCAAGTTAACCTCCTTCTTCCACAATTCATACTCATCTCTCATGTGGATGCATATTCTCTAATGCCATTCCACCACACTTGACGCATGTCCCATCTGTTAGGTGAACTTGACCCAGGGATAGAGTCAAGTTGAATGGGTTAAAAGTAGCCACATGCTCTTCTCTCCTCCATTACACATTGAGAACTTGTATCCATATTTTAGTGAACACTTAGTCCTTCAATTAGTAGTGATTGCATTACCAAAATTAAATCCAATTTTCTAAAGAAAAAATTCCAATGAAACACAACAAAACATCTATAGCGTCATTTTTTTTTTAATAATGGAGTCAAAACTATTGCGGGCAAATTGACATACTATTGTAAGACCTGGTAAGGCATGCATACCCCTGAGTAATTATTGGTAAAGTATGGTGTTATACCTAGGTGATAGGAAGGAGTACTGGGCTAACACATACCCCAAGTATAAATTTTGAGGGGGGTAAGGGCTAGAGTGAGCGAGGTTGACTCACTTGGAGGGTTTGGTTGAATTTAGTAAAGGAAACCCCAAGTCAATTTTTAAGGGGGGAATGTGAGGTAAACTTTACTTGGGGATAGAGTCAAGTTGACCATATTAAACGTACTAGTTTTGGGCCCATGGTTTGTTGTTTTCCCATGGAATTCATGTAGTGTAGCCTTTAAAAGGTTGGGAGGAACTTCATTGTAATCAAGGTCAAGAATGTGAGTAGTGAACGCTCACTTGGTAGGTTTGGCTAGGATTTTGGCCAAGGGCTAATGAAATTCTATTAGGTTGGGATTTTCCCTAGAGTTTGGGTTTTACTAGGGTAAAATGTGTGCATATCATTTTATGTGATTTTGTTTTTTATTGTGTTATGTTTCTCTTAGTAATTTATTGTCTCTTGCAGTAAATTTTTGACACCAAATAAGCAAGATTTTTAATAAAATATACAACCATTTAGCCTTGTACATAAGTTGTTGTGAATAAAGTCTCTAAATGATGCTAGTAACAATATAACTAAAAATTCCTAAACAAGAGTGTTATGCAATACAAAAAATATATATCGATATGTGTCAAAATAGTAAGAGTATTCAATGTAGTATCAACAACAACATGTGTTATGAATTGTGTTTATTTTAACATGCCTAGATTTTCATTTCTTGAATTACCATGTTGTCACTACAACAAACACCTTCCAAATTTTTCCTACAGTCAAATTTTGGAATCTCCTTATGATCATGACATCCTTCGTTTTGAGCCATAAATGTCATGCTTAGTCATATTTCTCAAGTGTTCAAGTCATCCTTCAAGAATTCTAAGTGTCGAAGCGACGTGCTCTTACATGTTGATCTTCCGATGCCTGCATAGCAAACCTCTTTTGAGAAATCCTAGCAATTAGTGTGTATCTTTGAAATACAAGAATTGTGCAATCCATGATGACAGTCATTGCACATTTCTTGATGGCAATGACTACACAATCCTTAATGATAGTGATTACACAATTCCTTGAGGATGATGATTGCATAGTCCTTGAAGACAATGCTTGCGTAGTCTCTGGTGATAGTGATTGCACAGTTTTTGGAGACTAGTATTGTGCAATATTAATGAAAAATGATAGTGTGAGGGCATCTTTTATAGAGAGTGACTATGCATCTTTTGTCGACAGTGCGAGTGTTTCTCAAGTAAGTCAATCCGCTCTTGGATCCTAGTTTCTAGACATGCACTAAGCACCCTCATCAATTATAAACCTCATATCATGTATACACTCCTTGTATAAAGTGTCTAGCCCAGAGCTCATCCTTATCTTTCACTTTTGAGCTTTGTGCACTATTGGAGTATAAGGCACATTCTCTCACCCATGGTTGTTAATGCCCCATCATCTGGGTGAGTTACTCAACTGTCGCACAAGTGTCACTTTTTCTTTCTTTTTCTCTTACATGTGTCATTTTTTCTTGCTCTAATATTTTACAAGTGTCACTTTTTCCTACTTTAATTCTTGCATGTATCGCTCGTGTTGTCTTTGTGTTTGCAAATGTATTTTTCACTCTTGCATGTGTTGCTTTCACTTGTTTGCACACATCTTAATAGCACTATGGGGCACCTTGCAGAGGCAGCTTCAATACGTTTTATTGCACTATTTGATGATATTTACCATGAGAATATGTGTTGTACACTTTCCCATGGAATAACATACCTTTGATTGTAGTCAATGCATGTGTCACCACTTGTATTTTAAGTGTCGCAAACTTACATTTTGATTGTCGGACTCAAAAATAAGTGTCGCTTTGTTTTTTTTCAATCTATATGTGTTGGTGTTGGATAATGAACATTTGTTTTCCTTGCATTTGATGGCATACATGTGTGTGATCATTTTTTGGTACTTGTTTGAATGTATTCTCTCTCTTGTTCCATTGATCACACACTTAGCCATTTTTGGAGCTCTTCTTGGTCCTCCCATCAGTCACAAGTTATAAAATCACTAACCCTCCACCAAGTGATGAGAACTACCCATTCATAAGCCTCATTGATGAAACCTTTACCTCCTAGACTTGTGCACTAGTCCTTTCTCGGGGACAACACCCATTATTACGCATTGAGTACCTTTAGAGAATAGTCACTGAACCCTTGATGCTTGAACTGACTCACTGCACTAATCCTTGATCAATTTTTTCCTGTAATGTGCATTGAGAACTTCTAGATGATAGCAAGGAATTATTTTCCTCATTTTAATGACAAACTGTGCAATACAAAGACTCCTTTCTCTTCATTATTTAGTGAGCATCCCTAGGGTGTAGTGACTTAACCTTCTTTTGCTTACACCAATAAAATTCCCTTCAACAAGTGAGCCTCTTACTATGCATTGTACAATTCTAGTGGATATTAGGTCTATATATAGGCCATTGAAACCCTCAACTGTGCAATCCTGGAGTTTTCTCCTTAATCACTACGCATTGCGTAGTTACAATACCTAGTCTGGTCACTTCTGCTTACTGAAATTGCCTACTCGCAGTACCTTGTCCTTTCTTGCTTCCTACGGAACATTGCATGGTTCCAGTGGAGACTGGGGTCATCTATCAATCCCTGTGAAGCTCAAATATTCAATCCCTTCCTCCTCTTCCTTGAGAATTGTGCACTGTGGATCCTTAGTTGGCAAGCTCATCACCATTGTGTCTTGGACTTTCCCACTACGCAGAACCTTGAAGAGCCTCCCCTTATTGAACAATGTGCAGTTCCAGTGGATAAAATGGTAAACCCTTGGTCACTACTGAGTTCAAATGCGAAATTCCTGGTCTCTCTCTCACATAACCCTTGAACATTGTCCCATCACAATTAGTATATTATATGAGCAAGCACAAATATTGATGACAGCTAAGCCGCTTTACGCAACAAAGTTGCATCTTTACAAAATTAGCGTACATGGACCTATGGATTATGGGCCCACATATATATTAGAGGCCTTTGAATTGGTGGATTTTACACAAAACCCATCCAATCACTAGTCGGTCAACAAACAATGCAATACAACAAAACCCGACCAACGAACATCGGTCCCACTTTAACGTTTAAGACCCAGAACTCAAAAGGAAATAAACCTGTGTTGATAACACATTAGGTCCGCTTGGTGTGTTAACTCGTGCGCACATTCGAGCGCGATTATCGTCCGATCAAACACCCAACGAACGGTCTGGATGGCCGGAACTCAACGAGGTCTTAACCTTGTTGTATAAACCCTCATCACATCCGTTTTTCAAATTAACGGTCGCGCTTGTTTTCATGCGATATGTGTCTGATCGACTTTCAACGGATTGTCCGATCACCTCCAGACTTTAAACCTGTTTCAATGATTTCTCGGGTCCGCTTTTAGAATTAAACTTCGACGCTTGTTACCATGCGATGACTGTAGATCTATGGATCTATTGATTGGATGATCGAGATCTACTCAGGGTTTCTCCACGAACTTGTCAGGTTTCTCACATTCCACCATTATTATTCATCGACCTAGAAAATCTGACGGTTGCCACTATGTTTATTCAATCTCCTCCGTTGACTTGATCTTGTTCACTATTGGTGGAGTTAGGTTATAACACATATTTACCTACCATACTCTGTTTAAGACGAAGTTCATAGAACTTCATCCTTTACACTAAGATATGCATATTTGCTAACTAATAGTAATAACTACACACAGACACACAAAATACATATAACACATGTATTTTTATTATCTGCAGAATCGATTATATGCTAAGGCATCTCAACCTTAGTCACAAATTCTCCTACGACTACATTTTATCCAATCTCTCCTATCTATTTCACACAACACAGACTCACTTTATATATGAAATTACACAGGCTTGGATCATCTAAGATCCACAATTTCCTCCCTGGAATCGCTCAATCAAACCCCTAAATCTCTCTATACGCATACATGGCAGATAATTACATTTAATCATGCCTTATCAATTCCATAAATTTAGCCCCGTTTTAATAGAATTTGCCCCCGGTTTGCAATGATTGTCCACGTTTTCCCCTTTCACAACATTGGATTCAGATTTTAATGAAGGGTGCTCGGATGCTCATGCATCAAATATAATAGGTTATTATGGGACTAATGTTGTCTTGTCATGAGCGAATTCATTTTTAGGTGATATCATTGTACCATGACAATATTATGTAAAATGGTTAACAAGGAGAGGTCATAAGGAGGGAACTTGTCGAGATGAGATACGAAGATGTTATCATGCAAGAGTAAAGGAGTATTGGACCAAGACAAAGAGATGGTAGCTCATGCTGACTTGGAAGGTTTTCACACTCATTTAGATCCATTTGAGGGTGAAGATCAAGTACAAGCAAAGATCCATCATGAAGAAGTCAAAGTCATAGCAACAAAGAAAAGAGATTGGCATTGATGAAATGAAGTCTTATGTCACTGTCACCAAGTCATGGCTTCTAAAAATGTCACCATAAAAGTCATATGTGTCAATGTATTTTTCCACAATTTGTGGAATGTAATATTGTATTTTCAAAAAATAAGAAAATGTAAAATGTGTGGAAGCCCAAGGGTCCCACATGGAATGTGAAAAGTCACTAGAAAGTTCTAAAGTCATGTAGAAGCTCAAAGGTCACATAGGAATTCGAAAAGTCACATGGGAGCTCAAGAGTCATGAGGGAAGGTCAAGAGTCACAAGGGAGGTGGAGAGTCACCTCATTTGTTATATATACACCCTCATAGCTCAAGCAAAGGACTTTTCACCTTGGATTCTCTAGCTTGGCATAGGAGAGAATATCATTCTTTGGAGGAGAAAGTGGTGACTTAACGTTCCACTATTGGAGCTAGTGTTGTATCATTGTAATGGTGTATCTTGGGACTTTCACTTTATATTTTGAAGCTCTTGGAGCTGGTGCACTTTCATGCATATGCCATGAATGACTGTAAGAATATTATTTCATTGTTTACGGTGTATGTTTATGTTTCTACATACTAATGAAAATAAACTATTTCGTTGGCTTTGGTATGCATCTTGTTGAATGTGCATTGTTACTTGCTTTTATGATTGTTGTTATCTTGTGAACTAGTTTGCAGGTTAATCAACGATTCCTTCTATGCTCTTTTGTGTATCCTTTAGTACAATATTAATAATTTTCTTCTATAGGCTCCCTCTTTCTTTCCATTCTATTAAAGTTCCTTATATACATTGCAATTGTATGCTTCGCAATATCGACTTACTTATTTATATCAAATTTTGTGCAGAATATCTTATGTTGATAATTGCAGCTAAAGAAAATCTCTAAAAATAATGGTGGTTGGGCCTATTATCCAGATTGGGCTCCTACTCCAAATGATATGAGGCCTAGTTGGGACTTCATATTGGAGAGACCCCCTTTTTTTGCTTATTTCCAGCAACGTTGACAAATCGTTGGCCCAAGTTGAGTGCAAAATGTGCATTCCTCAATGTCTCATACAATTCTTTTTATGTAATGTTAAGGAAGTGTTTAATGCCAAGTTCGTGATCCATAGAAGCCCTTCCTAGTCATATTACATCATTTTTTTAGAAGGTCTAGTGTTCTCATGCAAAAAAAACTGCATTAGTCCCTTAATTACTCCATATAACTTCATATCAAAACGAGGTAGCTTACCAATGAAGCCCCACAAATTTTTTTGGGAACATGTGTCGAGGCTATCTCATCTAATATAATACTTTCAAATGGTTTAGACATTGCTTTTGATGGGATGGGATGCGTGTTTCAGAAAATGATGTTTTCTAGTGATCTTGTTAACAATTGATTGTGTCAAGACATGATGTGATGCATTATGGTCTTGGGAATGAGTTGTCTTACCAAGTTTTTGAAAAGCATCCACAAGTTTTCTAATTTTATGATTGCGTGTTTTTTAGTTTCAATTATCCTAATCCCAACATTCTTCTAATGAGAGTTAAACTCCTAGATTTTAACAATGATAAATATAATTGACATTCAGTTGCGTCATACTTCAATTCAAAATATTCTTTGATAATTTTATAGGATTTTTAATGAATAGTTCAATTAGGTCGCTTATTTTCAAGTAACGATAAACCACTTTCACCCACATGAAGATATTTTGGACATGTTTGTCACATAATTTTCAATATAGGTAGGAGTGATCAACCTGCATTTTTTCACTTTTGACTTCTCTATTGTGGAGTGACATCAATAGAAGGGGATTGGGCATTCTTAAGGGTAGTTTATGAAATGTCACAATTTCCAACAAGAGGTTTCAACATAGGAATGTTTTCTTAAAGAGGTTGTGTTCCAAGTAAATCCCTCATCATATGATCATCTGCCAAAAATTCTTATGATGTAATATTCATTAGAGGTTCATTTGTTGTGTTAGAAGTTGGATTATTCTTTTCTAAAAGTTTTTTTTCCATACCTACCCTAGCCTTTTCTATTGCTTCATTGATCTTTTCTATAGGTTGGTTTTTCCTTGATGACTTTCTTTTCTAACTACAATGGTCTATATATTTAAATTGATTGCAATTAGAAGGATACACCAATTTTCTTTCAATCACAAATAAAGATATAAATTATTTTCCAATTACAAAAATTGTCTTCCAACAAGATAAAAAATTCTCTTCCAATTACAAAAGTGGACAAAAATATTCTTTCCAATTATACAAAAACTCATGCCAAATATTTAAATAATTGTTGCTCTTCTATACTTGTTTACTAAATTTTCATAAATATCGAGGGAGTGACAAACATGTATGTTGTGAGAAAATGACTAACAAAAATGCACCTTGCATTCTTGTAAATGCACACGCTTAACACTAACGTCTATCACCGTAAATTATTGACCTAAATAATTTAGGTTTGAATAATTTATGAAGTCAACGTTTCATGTTGTCATCTTCCCACTTTAATTTATTACACCACCACACAAGACCATAGATGGATTGTAGATTAGGAAGCTTCTCCATTCCTTTGGGAAATTTCCTTAGAGAGTCGCAAAATTATATCCTCATCTTTGTAAGTCAGGGCATTGTTTCATTTCATATACCACTATCTGGCACTGCTATGCTCAACAAATTTGGAAGTTTTTTAAGATTCAATGTCTATAACCTTGAAAAGTACGTTTCACTTCCTCAACTCCTTGTCCATAAGTATTTCAAGGATGGACACCCTATTATATATAGTAACATTAAATTAGGAAACCTTTTCAATGTAGGTACATCCATAGTCAAGAACAACAATGCAATTCTAACTTTTCCAAATGTGGAAACTCGCAAAGGGGATCGAGCATAATTGGCGTCGGGTGATCCTCTAGAAACAAACTTAGGAGCTTCTTCATGTTTTCTATGTCATATGGAAGAATATCCAACTCTCCATCGGCTGAAACTAAATTTTTGTATCTCAATTTTAAATGTCTGATCTGCAACCATGTTCCCATTGTATAACCTATACTCCCTACCATCACTGTGACATGTACCACTATTAAATTTCGAATATTTGTGAGATCTAGGACACTTAATGCACAATAACAATCCCCCAAGTTCAACCTTTACAATGAAGTGAGTTCATAGATCCATCTTAACCCTAGGTCTATCAAGCACCGAGAGGGATCAAATCTCTTTTCACTTTAAAAGAGGTTTATATCTCAAGAGATTTGATCCCTCTCAACACCTGATAGATCTTGGGTTAAGATGGATATAAGATGGTTTTTATATATTCACATACCATATCTAGGTTGGATCCATCTCTCTCTCTCTCTCTCTCTCTCTCTCTCTCTCTCTCCTCCCCTTGTCAACCTCTCTCTCTCCCTCCACCTTTCTCTATTTATGTATTTCTTCTTGCCTCCCTCTCTCTCCCCCTCCAACTCCATCTCTCTCCCTCCGTCTCTCTTCTCTCTCAAGTCCTCTCTCTTCCTTTCTCTCACACCTCCCCCTCTCTTTCCTCCCCATCACTCTCTCTCTCTCTCTCTGCCCTCCAACTCTGTCACTGTCTCCCTCCCTATCTCCTTCTCTCTCTCCCCTTCTCTCCTCCATATTTGTGTCTCCCTCTCTCTCTTTTCCTCCCCCCTCTCTCTCCCCTCTCCTTCTCTCTCTCTCTCTCCCCTCCTTTCCTCTCTCACTCACTCTATCTCCATCTCTCCCTTGTCACTTGATGCAGGTGCATACAATTCAAAATTTTCATTATGTTCTAGTTAAGGTAGGGGGTCTTGTGTTTTCAAGGAAGTTGGATTCCTATGCATGTAATTATTAATGTTTTGAGTGATTAGAATATGAATTAATTAGATATTGTGAGAATATTTGTAAATGCTCTTGAATGTAGGAGAACATGAGTGATGATGAGTGATTAGTGGAGATTGAGAGAGTTGGAAATCAATTGTAAGTCTCAAACTAGAAAGTGGTGTCATGATTCGTGGAACTAGAGAGGATTCTTGGGGATTACTGGAGTTAAAAGTGGACTTAGAGGATATTCAGGATTTAGTTGGCAGATTAAGGATCTGAACTAGAATTGGTTAAACAGAACCTTTTGTATAAATGTAAGCCTAAAAGGCATAGTAAGGAGGTAGAGAGTCAGTAGCCAGTCAGTTAGTTAGAGTCAGAATTAGACTGTAATCCTACAGGTAGGAGAGAAAAGGCCACTGATATTGAAAATCAGGTCGAGGAAGAAATTCCTGTGTAATGATTGTTTATTAATACAGATAACTTGATTCTGAGTTTGTGTGATGTGTATTTGAATTATAAGTTGTGTGTGAACTTGAGTAATTCTACATAACGTAGGTTGCAAGTGTGCAGAATCAGAGAATAAGTGCAGAGAAGAGTGTTATGGTTTTACACACAGGCAGTATTGGAGAAAGCCTTTAATGTTACAAGTAAGGTGAAGAAAGCATAACGGCATGAGCGGAGATCGAGATCAGAATAAGTGAAGATCGTGAGGCAAAGATAAATACACAGGCAGAAAGCTGAATGGGCTATTACACGTTACGAAACAAAAGAACGTAACAATGTACAAGAACTGTTAGATCAGTCAGATCAACGGACGAGGTTGTGTGAGATAGGCGGTGAGGATTAAGTCGCGCAAAATAAAGTTAGAAGATGAACGACAGAGATTAAGCGCTAACCCTTTATTAAGCCAAGTTTCTTTAAGTTTTGTATTAATCACGTGGGCAGTTTCCAAAGACGGGAAGTGGTATCTTGCGTGCCCTAAAGGTGGTAAGCAATCTTTCTAAAATTCACGCGATTAAGCTTAGCGGCTGACATGTAGCAAACGATGGAGAGAGAAAACCACTTTTCTCGCGTGCTTTCGATTTGATATCGCTCGTGCAAGTATTTGCGTGAGATTTCACGATAACCGTTGGATCAAGCGGGATTGATCAACGGTGGAGATCAGCCAAGCTTGTTGGCGATCAGGTGACGCGACAGCCGTTGGATCAGACAGAGTAGATCAATGGTGGAGATTGTCTGGGATAGTTAATGCTCGGGTGATGTGATAACCATTGGATCGAGGAACGAGATTGACGGTGAAGATTTAATGCGCTAAGGAGAGCATCGATATATGTGAAAAAGGTTTGAAGAATGGTGGAAAGGTAAGGTTTAAGTGTGTTTATGAAATATTTCTATTATACGGAAATTATAATAGAAATAAGCGGGTTAAGTTGTTATGGTTTAAGTTGAGTTTAACCAAAGTCTAAAGACCATGGTATGGTTGATAAGCGCGGATAATAAGAATTAACTAAAGGTTATGAAGGTTCGTATAAGTTTCCACTTAAAGGGTTATTAAAATTTAGACTTTGGAGAGTCAAATGAAATGTTTTTGCTTAAGAATTTAATTAAAAAGAGTTAAACCTTGACTTATGGAAGGTTTCCTAAGTATGGAATAATGAGAATTCCTAGAACATATAGTGTGACATGCAATCTGAATTGCATATTGTGGGTATATGCGGCTTAGGTTGCATCATTGGGGTATATGCAGCTTAGGCTGCATCATTGGGGTATATGCGGCTTAGGCTGGCGTCATTTGGTATTAGAGCAGAACAAGGAAATTCTGCATGTAAAAATTCTTTGAGAAAACTTAGAACAGAGTTATGTTTTGAAGGTATGTATGCAGGGAAGAGGAGATCAGATTTTAAATCTGACAAATAGTAGGCACACAAAGATAAAGTGTAGCAGAATTTGTAGATGCAAAGAAACAGAGAACAATCCATTCAAAGTGCAGGTGAATGGTAGAACAAGATCATGCAGAGGTCTTGAAGGTAGCGGCATAAGAAGGTGAGAATATTGCAACAACCTAGAGCAAGGAGTGCTCAATTGGTTCTAGAGGAGAGAACCAGAGAGATGCCAAAAGACTGAGCTTAGAGGAGAGAAGCTTAGTGAGGCATGTGTAGCAAGAAGGAGACTTGTTACTGCAGAGGTATTGTTGCAGCTCACAGAAAGATCATAAAGGAAATTCCACAGAGGATGTGGGTAGAATTGCTAAGGGATGAAGAAAGTTGGTAAGAATTTCTGAGTGAAAGAAGAGATGGTCAGAACCTAGTATTTCATTTGTGATTGAAATATAAGAGGACATTTGTGTTCTTAAGAGGTGCAGATGAGTTGAAGCTTGGAAGGAGCAGAGAGAAGTGCTCAAAGAGGTTCCAGAGAATAGAGAACCAAGTGCTTGCCAAAAGACCAAGTACAAAGGAAAGCTTGGTGAGGTAAGTGGCAACAAGGAGGACTTGTTGTTGCAGAGGATTTAGTACAGCTCATAGTAAGTGAGTGAGGAACTCATGAAGATAGAGAAGAAGATGACTACTGATAGTCATAACAGAGATAACAAAGGTTCTGAGGAAGACCACAACAGAAGAAAAATGAAGGAGGATGCTAAGGCAAATGGCAAGAGAATGAGTCAAGAAGAGCGTGACAAGGAGATTGCAGAGTTAAAAGAACAACTCAATGTATTAAGGATGATACTAAAGGAAAACCAAAGACAAGGTTGGGTCTTGAGGAAAAAGGCAGTGAAGTGGTTTGAGTTACATAGAAGGCTACAACAGAGGCAAGTAAAGTGGCTAGTGGAAGAACTCAGAGAAGCTGAGTTGGAAATGGAAGTTTCCATTTGTGAAACAGAACAGGGTGAAGTTCTGGGTAAAGATGAAGACTATATATCTGTGGAAGATCTTATGAATTATTGTGAGAATTCAGAATAGCAAGGAGATATGATGACTGAAGCATCAAGTGAGACCACAAGGTCTTATGCTTTTAAAACTGATAGTTTGTGTATGATTGCAGGTATTGTAGGAGAAAAACAACCTTTTGAAGATGTCTTTAGGATGGATAAAGATATTGAAGTAAAGGGTGATAAAGAAATTTTCTCAGAGGATGACGAATTTGACTGGTTACAGCAGAAAGAGTCTATGGATGAGTTACTCAATGAGAGAAGACAATCATTTGAAGCTGTCGTAGAAATGGAATATCAAGATCTTATTTGATGAGGAATGAAGGAATATTGCCTCAAAGAGGTAATCTAATTAATTTGATTAATGTTATTGATGAAGAACAAATGCAGGAGAATATTAATGCAGATGATGAGACAAGGATAGCTCTTGAAGAAGGTTTACAGAGAGACAACAAGGAAAAATGTATTGAAGAAGAAGGACATCTACTGAAATATGTTAAGAAAGAAGAAGTCTATGCTAAAGATTTAGCAAAGGGAGAAAGGACATCTGATGATTGGTCACTAACAAAGGAAGGTTTTTCATAGGATCAACAGTCTTTTGAAGATGTCAAAAGTATGGAAGAGTATCTTTCAGAAGATGAATACTCTGAAGTAAAGAAGGATGGAGAATGTCTCTTGAATGAGAAAAAAAGTGAATTATTGCAGCAAAAAGAATTTAGTAATACATTGATGTTTGAAGCTGTTATAACACAGGAACAATTTCTTGTGAAAGAAGGAGATGAGATTCAGTCTGAAGAGCTGATATGTGAAGCAATAGTTGAGACTGTTGAACCTTGTAATTTTCAAATTGATAATTTGTGTACAAATGTAGGAATTATAAGTGATGATGGAGTACTTATGAAGTGTCAAAGAGAACTTGAATTACTGGAATATTTGCTGGAAAACTCAGAGTATGACAGTGTGATTGCAGAGGAAAGAGTTCACTACATCGGACAAGAACAGAGAGATATCATTGAAATAGATGATATGAAGGAGAGGTTAAATCAACATACTGATGTGCTGATAGAGGAGGAAAAATCAGAGCAGCATACTGAGATGTTTCCAAAGGAAGAAGAGGCACTGAGGCCTTATGTTTTTCATTTTAATAATTGTTTTGTGAGTGCAAGTTTTGTTGCAGATGCTGGAGAAAATTTGGCACATATGAGCAGCCAAGTAAAGAAAGAAGAGGAAGGAAAATATGTTGGAATTGATGAACATCATAGTAATGTATTTGAGGGGAATCAAGTACAAAGGAAATTGGAGGACAATTTACTTTTTGAAAGTAAATTTACAGATATTGAATAGAGGTTGTTTGGACAACAACAAGAGGGTAAGGATGAAAGGGCGACAGTAAGAATCCAACAACTTCAAAGAGAAGACAACAAACAATAGTTTGAAGATGAGTGGACAGAGTACAACAAAAAATGGCAAAGTAATTATCAGTCAAAAGATAAATTGGACATAGAGATTGAAAGAATAATAAGATTGATGATGAAGGTGCCTCAGAAGAAAACAACAGTAAGAAGGCCAAGGAGCAGCAGAAAGAGAAAGACAACAACAGACTATGAAAGCATAGCTAGTGGGGCAAAGCAACATAAAGTGTGGAAACCTGGAGAACAACAACAAACAACAGTAGCAACCAAAGACAAATTACAGAACAAAGTATGGGATCTAGGAAGACAAAGGTCGGAAGCACATGATCAGGAGATCATGATTATTTTAACCTTGGGAGTCTGATGTAGGAGCATACAGCTCAGCAATTTCATTATGTTCTAGTTAACTTAGGGGGTCTTGTGTTTTCAAGGAAGTTGGATTCCTATGTATGTAATTATTAATGTTTTGAGTGATTAGAATAGGAATTAATTAGATATTGTGAGGATATTTGTAAATGCTCTCGAATGTAGGAGAACATGAGTGATGATGAGTGATTAGTGGAGATTGAGAGAGTTGAAAATCAATTGCAAGTCTTATGCTAGAAAGTGGTGTCATGATTGGTGGAACTAGAGAGGATTCTTAGGGATTACTGGAGTTAAAAGTGGACTTAGAGGATATTCAGGATTTAGTTCAGTAGATTAAGGATCTGAACCAGAATTGGTTAAACAGAACCTTTTGTATAAATGTAAGCCTAAAAGGCATAGTAAGGAGGTAGAGAGTCAGCAGTCAGTTAGTTAGTTAGAGTTAGAATTAGACTGCAAGCCTACAAGCAGGAGAGAAAAGGCCACTCATATTGAAAATCAGGCCGAGGAAGAAATTCCTATGTAATGGTTGTTTATTAATACAGATAACTCGATTAAGAGTTTGTGTGATGTGTATTTCAATTATAAGTTGTGTGTGAACTTGAGTAATTCTGCATAACATAGGTTGCAGGTGTGCAGATTCAGAGAAGAAGTGCAGAGAGGAGAGTTATGGTTTTACACACAGAATTGGAGAAAGCCTTTAATGTTACAATGAAGGTAAAGGAAGCATAAAGGCGCGAGCGGAGATCGAGATCAGTGTAAGTGAAGATCGTGAGGCGAAGATAATTACACACACAGAAAGCTAAATGGGCTATTACACGTTACGAAACAAAAGAACTTAACAATGTACATGAACCATTAGATCAGTCAGATCAATGGACGAGGTTGTGTGCAATAGGTGGCCAGGATGAAGTCATGCAAAATAAAGCCAGAAGATGAACGACGGAGATTAAGAACTAACCCTTTATTAAGCCACGTTTATTTAAGTTTCATATTAAGCACGTGGGCAGTTTCCAAAGACAGGAAGTGGCATCTTGCATGCCCTAAAGGTGGTAAGCGGTCTTTCTAAAATTCACACGATTAAGCTTAGCGACTGACATGTAGCAAATGATGGAGAGAGAAAACTGCTTTTCTTGCGTGCTCTCAATTTCATATCGCTCGTGCAAGTATCTACGCGAGATGGCACGATAACCGTTGGATCAAGCGGGATTGATCAATGGTGGAGATCAACCAAGCTTGTTGGCGATCGAGTGACGCGATAGCCGTTGGATCAGACGGAGTAGATCAACGGTGGAGATTGTCCAGGATAGTTGATGATCGAGTGACGTGATAACCGTCGGATCGAGGAACGAGATCAACGACAGAGATTTAATGTGCTAAGGAGAGCATCGATATATGTGCAAAAGGTTTGAAGAATGGAAGAAAGGTAAGGTTTAAGTGTGTTTATGAAATATTTCTATTATACGGAAATTATAATAGAAATAAGCGGGTTAAGGTATTATGGTTTAAGTTGAGTTTAACCAAAGTCTAAAGACCATGGTATGGTTGATAAGCGCAAATAATAAGAATTAACTAAAGGTTATGAAGGGTCGTATAAGGTTCTGCTTAAAGGGTTATTAAAATTTAGACTTTGGAGAGTCAAATGAAATGTTTTCGCTTAAGCATTTAATTAAAGAGAGTTAAACCTTGACTTATGGAAGGTTTCCTAAGTATGGAATAATGAGAATTCCTGGGACACATAGTGTGACATGCAATCTGAATTGCATACTGTGGGTATATGCAGCTTAGGCTGGTGTCATCACTCCCTCTCACTCTCCACCTCTATCTCTCTAGTATTTGTTCTTCCATCTCTCTCCCCCCCTCTCTCTCTCCCTCCCTCTCTCCTTCTCTCTCTCAAGTCCTCTCTCTCCCTTTCTCTCCCACCTCCCTATGTCTCCCCCTATCTCTCTTTCTCTCTACCATCAAACTTTGCCACTATCTCCCGCCCTGTCTCCTTCTGTCTCTCCCCCTCCATATTTATGTCTCCATCTCTCTCTTTCCTTTCTCTCCTTCTCTCTCTCCTCTCCTTCTCTTTGTCTTCCCTCCTATTCTCTCTCCCTTTCTCTCCATCCCTCCCTTGTCACCCCCTCTCTCTCTACCTCTATCTCTCTATGTCTTTGTTCTTCCCTCCCTCTCTCCCCCCCTCCAACTCGATCTCTCTCTCTCTCCCTCCTCTCCATCCCCTCCTCTCTCTCTCTCTCTTACACCTCCCTGTTTCTCTCTCTTCTCCCTGTCACTCTCTCTCATTCCTCCCTCTAGCTTTGTCACTATTGCCCTCTTCCTCTCCTTCTCCCCCCTCTCCCTATTCCATCTCTCTCTCTCTCTTTCCCTCTCTCTTCCCCCTCCATCCATATGATGGAGAGTTTTCACCCTATGTAATTAATGTTATATGTAATGTCTAAAATATTTTACGTTTTAATTTTTTTATTGTGAAATGAGTTTGTTTGTTTATCACCATTTGTTTAGCATTGAACAATGCAAATCATAATGTTTAACTTTGAAAAATAAATATTTATTTTTAAATATTATTAAAAGATATATATTTTCAAACATTTCTTTGGATAATAACTTGAAGGTCTTATTGTAACATTTGCACAATATAATGCCATGGGGATAATTGTCTTAGATATTTTATGATTTTTAGATATTTGTATAGTGATTTTTTATTCTTAAGCTTTGCAGGAAAACCACCCAAAAATAAAATATTAAAGAATCTCAATTAATCTCTTACTTTCTTAATGTCCTATAGACCATGTTGGTCTCAGTGGACATTAATCATCATCATCATAAAAATATTCTCATTTTTAATTCTATTAAAACTTTCATTTAATCTTTATGAAATATCACATAATATTTTTAGTAATAGTGAGGATGGAAGGTTTAGATATATCTCAAAAGTAATTATAACTTTTTTCTTTTAGATTTAATTAAAAAATGTTATAAAATTAAATTTAAAAAAAAAAAAAAAAATTATAATATATTTTGATTGTGAAATGAGCTATGTCTTTTGGGCATGTGGTATTGATAAACCACGATATTGGCTCATGGTATTGTAACAAAGCCTATTTACAACTTAATAATATCTATGGTAAAATAAGGATTATCAATTTTATATTAATAAAATTTAATTTAAAAACTAGAACTTTTTACATAATAAACTCTATTTTCAACACCTGCAAGCAAAAAAAAATGATCATCATTCTCTTTGCCTACATTCCGCTATTATGAACACACTATACTGGTAAAGTCTCCCAAAAAAACCTACTTGTCAAGGTCCACCCCAAGATTACGAATTTAGTTAGTTCCATGAATTTCAAGTCTAGGTTTAGAAGAAATGGACTATGCTCCAGATATCCCCATCCACGGCTTCAATTTCAACTCCTGTTGGATGCCAACATCATTTACTTCTTCACTAGTCACCTTGGCTAAGTCTAAGTCAGACATTATGACCAAATTTCCCATCATGTTCTCTCCAATTCGACTATCCTTCCAATGCCTTCAATGTCGCTATGTTTCCTAAGCAAACACCAGACATTGAGATATAAAACCATGATTTCCTTCCTGCAACTGAAACCTGGATCCATTAATGCTTGTAGGTTGGAGCGTGTTTCTTGAACATCAAATGCAGGGCTGCTAATTCCCATCCTCCGCTCGAATTTATTATTATCTGAAACCAACATACATATGAAAAATTTCCTTTGAAATTTCCAATTCAAAGTTGAATATTCTGCCGGGTTGTTTGTTAATGATCGTAGGCCTTAAGCAGCATATTAGATCAATTTTTCTTCTCCAAAGTTAATAATAATTTCTTTCGCTCTAGCTTCTATGTTCATAATTAAGAATCTTATTATATTGTAAATATTAAATTTTTATGTGTTTATTAATTAAATTTAAATATGGTTATAAAATCATCATTTTAATTTATATGGTAAAATAGATATTAATTTATAGCTATTATATATTTTAATGTGATATGCATATTATAATTTTCTTTTATATAAAAAATTATTCATAATTTTATTAATAAAAACAAAATTAGAGTACAACAAATTGAATTTTATAATTTTTTATTGTTTTTAACTTTTTATTATTAAATGAACTAACATTTAGCGGTTTACATTCATTTACACTAGATAGTACAAAATCTCCTCCATGCTGAAATTTACATTACTTTTAATCTTTTGATATTTTTAATTCAGCCCACATGTAAATGTTTACAAACATTTACACTACTATAACATGACCCCATATTGGGAGATCTGCAATTCATTAAGTTCTTAATATAAAATTGATGTGGCATTAAAAAATATTAATAATGGAATTTTTTAATGTGATTCATAAATAAAATATTTCAATTCTCATGTTAAATAAAATATTTCAATACAACTCTATTTTTTTATTATATATGGTTTTAAAAAGTTATGTATATATCATAAAAAGAAATTGAAAAACAAAATCTTTGTGGCTAAGACATTTCTAAGAGTCTCACGACTCTACAATTTGGTTCATTTCAAATATATTTTTAACTTAGATTTGTCTAAAATCCAGCAAAAAATTGTTGAAATTGAAAGTTAAACAGTATAGTTTAAACAACCCAAGTGCCCAAGAAAAATTAAAAGCACACACACATATCTTAACCACAAAACTATCAAGTATTAAAGAGGTTTGCACCTCAAGATTTTTTATCATTTTGGACACTTGCTGGATGCATGGTTAAAACAAATCTATACTAATTCATTTTATCCCTCAAATTATGAAAAGATATGATTAATCACTTTTTAATAACAACGTGTGCCACAATGAATATTACCCTCTTTATCGCTAATAACTTATGCACTAAAAATATTGGGCTTGGAACAAAGCACAACTAAAAAGATATATAAAACATTGTCAAAAATTAGATATATGAATGTCTTTTAAAACAAATTTAAAAAGTAACTAGTGCTACATAGTAGTTAGTACCTGCAAATTAATTTAGATATAATTAAATTAAAGTAAAAAATATTAAAATTTTGAACCATAAATTGATAAACAATGAATTTAAAAACTAATAAATCATATATATATAATAACCAAATTATTTTTATAAAATAAAGAATAATAAGTCAATCCCAAATAATAACTCAATTATTTCTAGTACAAATATCTCGAAACCCTCCACAATTTTATAAAATGGAAAAGATTTCTAAAAAATTTGATAAAAATTATGCTGATTATATGTTTCATTGATTTTTTTTTTTACTCATCAATTTACTTTTCCACTTTAACAACCAAATTTAAATCATAATAATAATACTAACAATACTAAATGAAAATTATCATAATAATACAAAAAATTTGACATCAAAACCAACCAAAAATTTTGACATCAAAAGCAACCGTTTGGTTCATATTAGGACACAAAATGTGAAAATAGAAATGAATTTAAAATATTAAATTTAGATGTGCACTAGTAATATTTTGTCACAAGTGTCCTTTCCTATCCCTATTATCTATATATAAGTTGTAGAATGAAGCAAACAAACCTTTTTTAATTTGGTGTGAGTTGGCCAATTGACGCGTAGAAATTCATTGAAACTGAAATTAAAATTGAATGGTCGCACGTAGAATTACAAGTATTTATTCATAACAGGTTGATGGTGGTTTTCCAGTGATAGACTGAGACGAGGTCAATTAATTGTTAGGCTTTTCATAAATTATATATGTTATAACGAGATGATTATATATAGAAAAAAATGGAATAGGTAATTAAGTTGTTTTTTTTTGTTTTGAAAGTTATGGAAATTATAGTTATATTTTGATAAAATTTGATGGGATTTTTGTAAATCCAAGTTATAGTTTCAGATCGAAAAAAGCACCATAATATTATATTGAGAGAATATAAGGCTCCAGATTGTACAAATTACAGCATTCAGGTGCTGTAGAATCTTGATTTTGAAAATACAACTTGTTGGCAAAAATATTCCAGAAAGAGCATCAGTCACAAACATAACCATGTAATATGCGACACATACAGGACCAGTTCAGATTTGAAAACAAATATAAAACCAAGATCAGAGTTACCACTGGTCGTCCATATATCATGACATATTCATACATTAGAAGCAAAAGATAAGAAGGAAGGAAAAGCCAAAATCCAGGTTTTTGATGGTGCTGAATTTATTTCCACCATCAAAAACATGATTCAAACGCTGCCTCTAAAATTTTTTAATTTTTTTCTTGCCCGACCACTTTTGACCGTCCAATAAACAACTTCAATAATTAAACTCTGCAATCATTGTCCAAACAATTCCTCTACCTCTGTAATATAATTAAATTCTAGAGTCAGTGGACTTTTTCACCACCAGTAAATGTACATCTTGGATTTTACAATTTTACCTCATGGAATGCCTGGAAACATCGGGAAGTGAATGGAAAGAATGGCCGGAGATCGTGAATCCAAGTTTACCATTTGGTAATTGTAGAAAAATAAATTTAAATATTAATAATAAAAAATAATATATATAATTAAACTATTATGTAGTTACAATTTTTTTGATTATAAGCAAATTAATATAAAGTCAATGCAATACCTCGTGCGTAATATTCTGCTTGCGTCAGGTATATAAGAAATGAAAAAATAGATGAAATAAAAATACATTAAAAATGATAATTTTGAAGATTTTAAAAATAACAATTTGATAATATAATAAAATAAGATAAAAAATTTCGCGGTTATAATTTCAGTTTTAAATTTTATTATTTTATTTGAAGATTTTAAAAATAATAATTTGATAATATAATAAAATAAATTAAATTAAATTAAACTTTTCACTGTTATAATTTCAATTTTAAATTTTATTATTTTAAAAATATATAGTTTATATGAATTTATATCTAAATTAAATTAGACTAAATTTAATAGTTTTATACATTTTCTTTATCATAAATTTGATGAAACTTATATATTATTTTTATCATGAATTTATTAAATTTGTAGAACCATAAAATTTTTATGTTTAAATATAATTTTACATATAAAATATTTATATTATAAATTTGATAATGCAGAGTTTATTGAATGTGTTAAGTTGTGGAGTATATCTTAAAATTGTTTTTGTTAGGTTAAGAGTTTGTCTTTTTAGGACTTAAGCAAATAGGTTAATGGCCCAAGACCCAAAGGCGGAGTTAAAATAAGGAAATAGGTTAATGGCCCAAGACCCAAAGGCGAGTTAAAACATGCTTCCCTATGAATCACCAATAGGTAATTTCAGCTGGCGTGGTTTTCCTTAATAACAGTGTTGAGTCAACATGCATTCCAGGATGATGAGTGTTCTCATTGTTAGTTTGAGGATTGAGTTAGGATAAGTTTTCCCACTTTGAATAAAAAAGTTCATTGAATGTGTTTAAATATTAGCTAATGTGTTGATGATTTAGACGATCATGTTATTATTATTCCCTGCAAGCATAAGCTATAGTGGAAGATTAATCAACAATGAGTAGAATATTTGAATGGAATGATAGAAGAATACATACAAAACAATCCTATATTATCCCTTATTCTATAAGGCATGAAAGATTTTTTTATTTTTTTAATTTTTTTATGAGAATGCTAATGCAATGATTTTATTTGTCTTTAAACTGAATAATGTCTAATGTAAATCTTTTGTATTTTTTAAGAGAATAAAAGAAGTGAATCAACTAGAGAAGAAAATAATTCATACTTTGACACCTCCTCAACAACAACGGCAAAACATGATGGACCTCGGTATTATAGCAAGAATGTTGCAACTACCAAGGGTCACAACTTTAATTGTCAACCCAAGGTTTGTACGAACTTAAGAGGGGTTAGAAATATGTGTGCAACATGTATTGTGTTCTTCTTTTGTTGATCCTATGCGGGTGAAAAACACTAAAGATAAACTAAGTTACACAAAGACTATTTTGCCATATATGTTACAGGAAATGCGTAAATTTGCAGAAAAGATAGAATAGTAAGCAAATCCTAGTCTACTTGTAGGAAAAGAAGAAAAACCAACTCAAACAATATGAAACAAAAGTAAACCTATTATATTTTATAGTAGAAGTAAACTTGCATTTGAATAAAGTATTGAAACATTAAACCGTAATTTATAGAAAAAGAAAGACAATTATACTACAACAACTAGGTTAAAGGTTCTAATGGGGCCTTTGAGCTTCCAAATTCCATCTTTAGGGTCATGAGGATATTGTAACATGTCAAGGAAGGTTAACCATGCTTCTAATGCAAATCTAAGTGAGTTTTTGATGCAAAATGCAAGTTGCTACAAGAGTCCATGTTTAGCTACAAGAGATAGGCCCATGAGGTAAAGGAGGGCTAAGGAAAGGACAAGAAGGCCTTCCCAAGTCCTTGTTCCTATGATGAATCAATATATTCCTCAAAATATTAAATATGGAGCCTCTTGTAGGTTTGAAAAACAAGAATTTATTTACTAACAAATTGCAAAAATATATGAAAACAAGTAAAGAGACAGTAATCTAAACAAGTTAAACACATGGAAAATAATGTTACTGCATCCACTAACTATTGTTAAATTCTAAAGAAATATGCATAAATAGCTTGATAAAGAAACTAACTTATCAACCTACAAAAAGCAGTATTTGTCAGTGGAATCACAAAAATGACTGATTGAACAAATTGATAGAAATTAAAATTACAAGAAAGGGGGCTTCAACACTTGGGTTGGGTCCTAACCCAAGGAGACAGCTCCCTAAATAAGGATCAATCTAGGAACCAAATATGCTTCTCATTGATCCGAAAATGTACTCATACATAAGTTATTACAAAACTAAAATGTTAGGCAAAATCATTCACTAGTCTACTATTGATTCTAATTGCAAAAATTCCCCCCCCAATGGGCTACTCGAGCCCCTTCTTTATACTAAAATAGCTAAGGGGTAACCTCCTTAAAGAGAGGGTTGCTTCCATCCAAAAACCCTATAAAATATGATATGGTTTCCGGATGACTTCGCAACTATAAGAAAATGATAATTACCTTAAGACAACCGAGTTTTTGTCATCCATCAGCAAAGGATGATGTCCCATATTTTTCTCTTGGATGGATTCCTTCATGATTTGCACCAAATATTCTCAATATCTTACACAATAAAAACATTAGGCATACAAGATATGATAATCATCTCTAACCTTTTGAAGAACTTATTAAAGTTGAAAAATACATTATTAAGTGCAGAAGGAGAGCCTTTAAATGTGCCTAGGAAAGGTTAGATGTGCCTTAAGTTGTACCTAATTGGCAGGTCAATTAGGTCATGATTTTTAATGTATCTTCATTTTTTTCAATGTAGGTCTTATTAGAAATATGCAGAGTGGGTACACATCGGATCTGGAATTTAATTCCACATCCAACAAGTGTCTACATTTGACATTTGAGTAAATCTATAAGGATATAAGCCGAAAATATAATTGAAAAAAGTAGTTTCCCTTATTTTTCTTTAAAATTTTATAACTACTATTTTATTATTTTCCATATGAGGCCCATTTTAGACATCAAAATTTCCCTAATGAACGAGATGGTATTGGTTAGCTCTCCACATGAATAACGAAATGTTAGGGTCCAACCCTAACCCCTTTATTTATGTAATAGGGTCAAGTCATAGTTATAGTTAGTTAAAGAGTCAATAAAGCCTGTATTAATAATTGTAAGTGGTTGACCCGCATTTAAAGAAAGGGACCACAGTTAGTTGCAAACGGGTCATGGTATTAGATAGATGGTATTGAGAGAACCATGGTACTAACCCATGGTATTGCATGTATGAATCCTATATAAAGGATAAAGACTCCCCATTGAGGAGTGTCATGTCTTATTTTGTAATCGAGCTCTGCTTTGTTGGAGGTTTCCCCCTCGAAGAGGCAAGTGAACATTTCTTTCATCTCCGAATAATAAAATACTTGCTGTTTTTTCTCATTTTACTCTGTGTTCTAGGTTGTATTTCTTCGTATATTTGATATTCTAGCATCTTCTCGCAGGTCAAGGACATAACATTAAATCCTACATATACATGTAGGAACTTCCAAACATCATCCCACATACATTAAGGGGAATTACATCTAGTTCAACTTTGAGGGGGCAACCTCCAACAAAGCAGAGCTCGATTACAAAATAAGACATGACGCTCCTCAATGGGGAGTCTCTAATCTTTATATAGGATTCATACATGCAACACCATGGGTCAGTACCATGGTTCTCTAAATACCATCTATCTAATACCATGGCCCATTTGCAGCTAATTGTGGTCCCTTTCTTTAAATGTGGGTCAACCACTTACAATTATTAATACGGGCTTTATTGACTCCTTAACTAACTATAACTATGACTCAACCCTATTACATAAATAAAGGGGTTAGTGTTGGAACCTAACATGCCCTCCCCCATAAAAAACAGCCTTGTCCTCAAGGCTGAAGCTGCGGGAACTGTTGAAGAATAGTGGTTGGTTCCCATGTCGCATCTTCTGGAGAGGTGTATTTCCACTTGACGAGGACTTCCTTGATCGTGCAACCACACATATGTCGTTCTTGCATGTCAAGGACCTGTTCAGGTTGGAGCCAGAGTGAACCTTCTTCATCCAATTCAGGTAGACAAGTTTGAATTCTGCAATTGTTCCCCACCACTTTCTTGAGGCACGATACATGGAAGACGGGATGGATTTTTGCAGTTGGTGGCAAGGCTATCTTGTAGGCTACTTCTCCAATGCGCTGAAGTATTTGATAAGGTCCATACAATTTTGGAGCTAATTTCTGACAGCCCTTGTCTTTTAGTGATGTTTGCTTATATGGTTGCAGCCTCAAGAATACCTTATCCCCTTCTTGAAATGGGTGCTCTGAACGATGTTGGTCTGCCTGTTGCTTCATGCGATTTTGAGCTTGATGAAGATTATCTTTGAGACGGGTTAGCATGGTTGCACGGTTCTGTAGGAGTTGATCCACTGCTTGCACCTCAGAGCATGCAAGGATATAAGAAGTGGGTGTAGGTGGGAGTTGACCATACACTGCTTCATATGGAGTCATCTTGGTCGCGGCATGATAGTTAGTATTATACCACCATTCAACTAGAGCTAACCACTGTACCCATTGGTGTTGCTTTTTTGAAGTGAAGTGCTTTAGGTATGTCTCCAAACATTGATTGATTGCTTCAGTTTGACCATCAGTTTAGGGATGATAGGAAGTGCTTAGTTGGAGTTGGGTACCTTGTATCTTGAAAAGTTCTTGCCAAAAGTTACTAGTGAAGGTCGGGTCACGATCAGACACAATGGAAGTGGGCATGCCATGCAGTTTGAAGATCTGGTCCATGAAAGCTTGAGCCACCAAAGTGGGGGTAAATGGGTGGGGTAGGGCGTAAAAATGAGCATATTTAGAAAGTCTGTCCACAACCACCATGATGACTGACTTGTTGCCTGACTTCGGAAGACCAATAATGAAATCCATAGAAACATCCGTCCAGATTGAGGCAGGGATGGGCAATGGTTGTAAGGTGCCTGGGGGCTTGATTGTTTCTCCTTTGTGGCGTTGACACACATCACATTCAACTACAAAAGTAAGAATGTCAGTTTTCATGCCTGTCCAAAGTAAGGAACGACGAGTGCGAGCATAAGTCTTCTGAAAACCTGCATGGCCTGCAGTGAGAGATGAGTGCAACTCTGCCAAAATGCATTTTTTGAGAGTGAATCTCAACGAGATAACTTTAATATACTCCACAACCTAACACATTTAATAAACTCTGCATTATTAAATTTAAAATTTAAATATTTTATATATAAAATTATATTTAAACATAAATCTTTTATGGTTCAAAAAGTTTAATAAATTCCCAGTAAAGATAATATATAAGTTTCATAAAATTTACGATAAAGAAAATAAATAAAGCTATTTTATCTCAAATGAAAAATCTTTAATCATTTCGTTTAGAATTAAATTTAGTGTATTTTAAATTTAAATATAACTTCATATAAAGTATATATTTTTAAAATAATAAAATTTAAAATTAAAATTATAAGGGTGAAAAGTTTTATTTTATTTAATTTATTTAATTATATTATATTATCAAATTTTTATTTTTAAAATTTTTAAATAAAATAATAAAATTTAAAATTAAAATTATAACAGTAAAAAGTTTTTTTTTTTTTTTAATTTATTATATTATCAAATTTTTCTTTATAAAATCTTCAAAATTATCATTTTTTAATATATATAAATTTTTTCATGTTTTTTTTCATTTCTTATATCTCTAACGCAAGCAGAATGTTACGCATGAGGTATTATATTGACTCTATTTTTCTAACTTTACCAAATGGTAAACTTGGGTTCACGATCTCCAGCCATTCTTTCCATTCACTTCCCGATGTTGCCCGGCATTCCATGAGGTAAAAATGTAGAATCCAAAACGTACATTTTACTGACTCCAGTGTTTAATTATCGGAGTGGTTTACTGAGGCAGAAGAATTGTTTGGACAATGACTGCAGAGTTTAATTATTGGAGTTGTTTATGGAGGTGGAGGAATTGTCTACACGGTCAAAATTGGCCGGGCCAAACAAAAATTCAAATATTTTTTATAGATGCAGTGTTTGAATCATGTTTTTGATGGTGGAAATAAATTCAGCACCATCCAAAACCTAGGATCACCTAAAATCTTGAAGTTTGACAACTATAACTTAGATCTACAAAAATCCCACCAAATTTTATCAAAATATAACTGAAATTCCATAACTTCCCAAGCAAAAAAACAACAACTTAATTATCTATTGCATTCTTTTCTATATATAATCATCTCCTTATACAATATAAAAATTATGAAAAATGCTAACAATCAATTGACCTCGTCTGTCCCTTGAAAACCACCATCAACCTGCTATAAATAAATACTTGTCATTCTACTTATAATCATGGCGACCATTCAATTTTAATTTCAGTTTTAGTTTCAATGAATTTCTACGCATCAATGTGCCAACTCACCAAATTAAAAAAAAAATGTTTGCTTATTAGGCCAATAGGCCTTCCTTTGAAAGAGACTTTCGTCGTCCTTTTGTTCCTAACGTTGACACCTGGCGTCCACATTCAGCGGGCATACAATCGTCTGACATCTGTGCGCCAAGCTTCTGGGAGAGTTCGTGGAGTTTATGGCACAATGCTCGGAGTTTACGGGATGCATGCCCGCTGGTTTCGCGCTTAGCGCCATCACATGGCACACCACGCGGGTTCTGTCATTAATTCTCTTCCTGGCAGGACGTCCGGTCACAGCTTTTCCCCTTGGTTCGCCCGCCCAGATCGACGGTAAGAAGCCTCTGCTGCGATCTGACGGTGGATTAGCTGCTGGGCACTTTACCCTACTCCGGTTAGCTTGGAGAAGACCTCTTTCGCCGAGCAGTCTCTCCAGGAAACCTGCTCTGATGTTGATTCTCTCGTAAGCGGTCTCGTTTGGTTTGCCGCCAGAACTGAGCTGCACCAGACTATGTATTCTCAGCTCCTCGCTCTGGCAGCGGATAATCCCACGCCAGGTAACCTTAGAGTTTTGTTTTTTTGTTCTTGCTACCCCCAGAACGATGTTCCGTTTATTTGTCTAAGTTTTCCGCATGAATTATTGTTTAAACGTTTTCCAGATGGGCTAATCGTTTTCTCTGTGTGTATATGCCTTGTAGGTAGAAGGATTACTGTTCCAGGTTCCTGGGTACGCTTGGTGGTGAAGTGCTCTTTCTACAGCAGTCTCTCTGCACCAGACTATGCATTCTCAGCTCCTCGCTCTGGCAGCGGATGATCCCACACCAGGTAACCTTAGAGTTTTGTTTTTTTTGTTCTTGCTACCCCCAGAACGATGTTCCGTTTATTTGTCTATGTTTTCTGCATGAATTATTGTTTAAATGTTTTCCAGATGCGCTAATCGTTTTCTCTGTTTTGCCCCTTCACACTCCTACATAGTTTTCCTTTCAGCCGCAAACCCTAAATCCTGCATCTGCTTCTGCTAGAGTCTTTTGAAATTACTGTTATTTCTTTTAAATGAATCTATGAAACCATAGGTTGCTTAATTTTTTACTCGCGCCAAATGTCTCTGCGTCTGAGGATTAACTTATCTTCTAAATTTGAGTTAAATGCCCTCTTCTTCTTGCTTAGATTATTAACACTGTTTTCTTTTCAGCCACAAACCTTAAATTATTCTTCTGCTATAGTCTTTTGAAATTATTTTTTCTTTCTTTTAAATAAATCTATGGAAACATAGGTTGCTTAAATTTTTACTCGCGCCGGATGTCTCTGCGTTTGAAGATTAACCTATCTTCTAAATTTGAGTTAAATGCCCTCTTCCTTTTGCTTAGTTTTTTAAGCATGCCAGATATCTCTGCGTCTCAGAGGGTTAACCTGTTTCTTCTAAATTTAAATTTGAAGACCTCTCATTCAATCATGATAGCTTTAAGTTTTCTTTAAAATAAAAAATGATTTTAACCTAAATTTACAAAAATCACCATATTCTGCCTGATCATTGTTGATATTGCCTCCATTTTACATTTAAGTTCATACTAACTCCAATGGTTGTTATAGCCGGTAATTAAGCTACACAAATTAAGTGGTTCAATACAAATGTTGTTATGGGAATTGAGGTTGATTTGAAACTGCTAGAATCTTTTGCAGATACTCAATTTCATGACAGTGGCTTGGATGAGCTTGAAGGTGCAACAGATCCAAAAAAGTCTTTGTTAGACGCAAGGCAATTGGTTAGTCTTTTATTAAACAACCATCCAGAGAATTTCATGAATCCTGTTATAAGGGAGAAGCATTATAGTTCTTTGGATTACAGAAAGGTGGTCATGATTTCTGAGAAATACAGAGATTCATCTGACAGACTCTTTGGAACCTTTGGTACGCGAACTTTGAAGCAAAATGCAAAGAAAAAATCACTTGAGACATTGATAAAGAGACTGAGAGAGTTGAGTTGATGTAATGACTGTTTCTCTTTTTCCAAGGTAATGGTTATCAGAGTCTAATGACTATCAGGAATACAAAGTGTTGGAGTTGATATTCCCTTGAGAGGTCCCGACATGAATCCTGGACCATTTATCTTCCTCCATGGTAATGGTTATCAGAGTCAATCTTGCCTCTGCAAGTCCCACACACTACCTCCCAACTATGAGGACGCATGTGGATTGTCAACCCAACAATAAATGTTACAAATCACAATCGTTGACAGAATGTAATCCAATTCAAAATGTGATGAAAACCGTGGGAGTGTTGCACAAAACCAGAATTTTATACAGGGTATGATCTATATAACTAAATCCTGATCACAACATAAAAATTCTGAGCTCAGTTAAGATCAGTGAAGAATCTATCAAAATATTAACTCGAAACAAATTTTGTTTTTATTTGTGAGGATTGCTCATGAACCAGTGAGGCTCCTGTATCATTTTGCATACCATAAAAACCCTGTTTACATTGGTTCTGCTGTTAGAGGGAAACATGTCATGCGTGACAGATGTTTCTCGAGACTTGTACTGGTACTGCAGCTAGCAGGAAGGGTTGGTCCTCTAAGGCATGGAGTGCAGTGGATAATCCCTGTATATAAAGTGACCCTATATATGATGACTTTTTGTTCTGGCACTAATTACTGTTGCAGACCTCGAATGCCACCCTTTGGAATTGTGGAAAAATCTCGTTGTATGATTTAGGTTCTAGGGATTCTAGCAGTTTTCAAGTTTATGTTTGTTTAACTTAATTGTTCAGTATCTCTGTTAAATATATGCCATATTTTATTTTAAACTCTGTTTGGCCATAATATGTGTTTTTTAAGTTTGATGGACTGTGTCAGTTCTGGTGCTACTGGACTTTGCTCTAGTCTTTAAAGTGATTAATTGCTATGGAAGTAATTTCTGTATTGAATGGTCAGTGCACATGGTCCCCAATCTTATAAGTCAATATGTTTCATCTCTTAATTGATTACCTTTGGGTATGTTTTATTGACAGATTTGGTGAGTCAGTAAATGGTAGTCCAAAGCCTACCTCTCCTGGTCTAGGAGAAACAAAAATATCGGAAGAAAAAAAGAGGAAAGTGAGGGCTGAGAGGTCTGTTCTTTGAAAATTCAGGAATTTATTTTCTGTCTTCAGATTCCTGAGATTATGATGCTATTTTCCTTATCTTCTGTTTTCCTTATCTTGTGTGTGTCTAATTTATTGTCAGCTTAATTTTCTTAATATTTTTATCCAAAATTATGATACACATTTTTTTTACTTCAGAATAATTGGAATCTGACAATGCCCAAATTATTAAACAGGTTTGGACTTACTTTGCGCTCATCTGCTGATGATGAAGCAAAGAAGAAAGCTCGTTTGGCTAGATTTGGAGTGGATGTGAAATCTGCTTCCTTGGAAGATGACAAGAAAAAGGCAAGGGCTGCAAGGTAAACTCCTATTTCAATGATTGTGTCTGAAAGTATTATTTGTTTGCTTTGTATGTTATGATGAAGATCACATCTATTTCTTGCCTTTGTGCATTTCATATATTAAGCTTTAATTGAAACTTTATTTTATATGGAAGCATACCTGAGGGCATTTCTTGTTTAATATTGAAAAAATGATTATAAATTGTTTGTTTATCTCAGGTTTGCCTCGGCATTGGATGGAAGCACTTCAGAGGTAAACAAAAAACTAAAGCAGACCTGGCAGAGACTGTGGCATCAACATGAATGGTGAGTGTAAGTTCCTTGATCTCTTAAATCCTAATTTGGTTTGATTTTTGTTGCATGATACAAAGAAACACAACTGATTACTTTATTTATGATTCAAGTTTGGGATTTTAAGGCAAAGATGCTGTCCATGTTGCAGCACAACACAATCAGGCAATGTTAGATACTGGATATGATAAAAAATAGGCTAGTGGGGCTACAAATTGCATTAAATTTTGGTTAAGGATTAATGCCATTTTGGTAAAATCATTAATTAGTTTTGCTTTTATGTTTTGTCTAGCTTTCTCGTTTCTGGTGTCTTTCTTCGCTACGTTTTGATTTGTTGTTAGCCTTCCCATTTACCCTTTTTATAGCCTTCTCTGTTAGCATTCTCGTTTAACTTCACTCTTTTCCGCCCCTCTTTAATTTAATATTTGCAGTGCTTACATTTACATGGAATCTTATTTGTGTTTGAATTTTTTTTTTGTTATTGTTGTGGTCGCTTAGGCTTTAACCATCCATTTTACAGGTTTAAAATTTTTCTCATCTGCAAGGTCAAATTGTCTTTGGTTTTTGCTTTGAATTGCTCATCTGTCCACCCTCTGGACTTTCTTGAAATGCCCTAACCAGATTGGGAATGTCAATTGACAGGCAAAACTTATATGATATAGAAGATTTGAAACAGAGCATGTGAACTTTGAAATTTGATGTTTTGTTGGTCACTTAATTTATGTGGTGCTTCACATTTTCTGGCTGGTGCTTCTAAATTCTGCTAATTTTCACTGTTGAAATCTATTGAAATTTTATCATCGGCTATTTCACTTTTCATCAGTTATACTCACTTTCTCCTCTTATTTTTCTTTTCCTCTATATCTGTTAGGTTCCCCTACTTCTCTTTTTCTCTCTTTGTGTCATTTTTGTTTTTTGCAATTGTTTCTCTTTTATTTGAAGACTATCCAGTGCCTTCATGTCTTTTTGGTCGTTTTAACCCCAAAGCATTTCGTTGTGGTTGCTGCATTTTCTTGGCTAATGGTAGGATTTTGGGATCAGTTTAATGTTTTACTAGGCTTGCTAATAGTATTTTAGGAATGAAGCTCATTTGACCCGCATAGACATGCAGTTTTGTGTTTTACTTAAAATGACAGGGATGCAAATTCCTTGGATCTAGTTGGATGGCTTATTTGGTCAAGGGGGCCAGGCAGTCTTCGTTTTGCTTGGCAAATGACAAAATGTAATTTCCTATTTTTGACTTAGGTGAATGATTCATTTGCTCAAGATGGCCATGTGCCGTATAGATTTATAATTGTAAATGGGCAACTTAATTGTATATGATATTTTGATAAAGCTTATGTTCATCTCGATCTGAGTTAGACTGTGATGCAGTATATTTTGCCTTTTTTTCTGAATCTTTAAAATGTGGACTAGCTACACATATTTCTTTAAAATACTTTGTACACTGTAAAAAAATGAAAGATCAATTTAGGCTTGTAAATCTCAAAAACAACCAAAATTTGAAAATTTATACACACATTTATTTTGAATAATATGTACATTGTAAAAAATTGAAAGATCAATTAAGGCCCGTAAATCTCAAAAAACAATCAAAATTTGAAAAGCTATACACATTTTTTTTTAATAATATGTACACTGTAAAAAAAATAAAAAAATTAAAGATCAATTACATACATATGATATAATAGTTATAACAAATTGAAAGATCAATTACATACATATGATCACTGCAACAAATTACCAGTGCTCTCTCTCCTGGACCAAAAATGACGTGGAAATCTAAAATTATCCGTAACAATTCTTCAACTGCGTTAATATTCAATTTCCCATGGTAAGGCGGAAAATTAAACCAACAACTTAACACTTAGGAGTGTCTTAACAATACAAATCATGTCTACAAATGCATTCCACTTAATTTTTATTAATTTTACATAAAGCCATTTTTCATTACATGAGACAAGAAACGTGAGATTTATTTCTTCATTATTGAAATACATTTCAGTTTCTTTGTCTTTACATATAAACCACTCTTCATTATTTTCACTTTGAACGAGCATACAAAGTGAGTCCATTTAACAAATTTGTGTGGACAACTTTCTTTCTTCTTGGTAGAGTATCTGGATTTTGCTTTATGTATGTGCATAATTCTTTCCAAAGGCAATTTATTTGTGTAATTGGCTTGCTTCTCTCTCCCTAAGTATTCAATCTATAGAGGTTTCTTAATTTTGGGTAATTAACTTACTCTAAAATGAAATAAGACACTCAATGTGTTCAGTGTAATATAGATATAAACAAAACATCTAAAGAAAAGTAATTGCACAATAATCCAATCCAAGAAAACGAGGTTTTCCACAAACCAATTAAACCTTTCACCCTTTTCATCTTATTTGCTTATATTTGTGCAGGTTTTCAACCAATTAACATTTCATTGAGTATATATCTACAAATTAGTGATTTTGGGATCAAATCCCACAAAGCAATTCTATACCTGCTCTTCAAATTCCTTCAAGCTTTTGAAAGCAAAACCAATGAATTATCAATATAATTTTACCATAATAAAAAAACAATTAGAAGGCGTCTAGCTAGCTCAAATTGCTCATCCGTTAGGCTTGAACCAACATCTCTTCTAGAGAAATTCAACAATTCTAATTTAATAATCCTATCAGCCTCTCTTTGTACCTTTTGGGACAATTGCTAGTTCTACAACTTATATAGAAAATATGGATAGAAAAAGACACTCGTGACAAAATATCACTAGTGCATATCTAAATTTAATTTAAAAATTTAATTTTTTAAAGTAATTTCTATTTTCACATTTTGTGTCCTAATATGAACCAAACGGTTGCTTCTAAGGTCAAAAATTTTGTATTATTATGATAATTTTCATTTAGTATTATTAGTATTATACTATTAGTATTATTATGATGATTTTCCTTAAATTTTGTTGTCCAAGTGGAAAAGTAAATTGATGAGTTAAAAAGAAATTTAATGTCAATGAGACCTATAATCGGTATACTTTTTATCAAAATTTTTAATAATTTATAAATTTCTAAAAAACTTTTCCATCATATAAAATTGTAAGGGTTTTGAGATATTCGTATTAGAAATAATTGAACAATTATTTAGGTTGATTTATTATTCCATATTTTATAAAAATAATTGGGTTATTATAATTCCATATTTTATAAAAATAATTTGGTTATTATATATATATATATGAATGAATGAATGAGATTTATTAGTTTTTTAATTCATTATTTATCAATTTATGGTTGTAGTACCGTTTTTAGTTTATCCATCTATCTATTAACAAATTTTTAATATGTTTTACTTTAATTTAGCTATATCTAAACTAAACTAAACTAAGTTGCAGGTACTAGCTACTATGTAGCACTTGTTACTTTTTAAATTTGTTTTAAAAAACATTCATATATCTTATTTAATTTCTGACAATGTTTTATATCTCTTTTTAGTTGTGCTTCGTTAGAAGCCCAATATCAATGAAATGTACTATTTTTGGCCTTAATGCTTGGAGAAATATTTTTAGTGCATGGTTGGAATTCTTAAACAAGCAATGAAGAGGGTAGTATTCATTGTGGCACACATAATCATATTTTTTCATAATTTGAGAGATAAAATGAACTAGTATAGATTTGTTTTAACCATGGATCTAGCAAGTGTCCAAAAGGATAAAAAATCTTGAGGTGCAAACCTCTTTTAATTCTTGATAGTTTTGTGGTTAAGATATATATATATATATATATATATGTGTGTGTGTGTGTGTGTGTGTGTGTGCGCTTTTTTTTTTAATTTTTTTTGGGCAGTTGGGTTGTATAAACTATACTGCTTAACTTTCAATTTCAACAATTTTTTTCTGGATTTTAGACAAATCTAAGTTAAAAATATATTTGAAAATGAACCAAATTGTAGAGTGGTATCAAAGCCAGTACCTTCACTCAAAGCCTAACAACTTGAAGGTTGATCCTTATAACACAAATAAAGCCAAGGAAGAAAGCCTCCAATCCTCCTAAAGATATCTCTTCCTCAATCGTGAAACCGAAGACAATCAAATTGGGAAGGTTTCATTGTTCAATGGAAACTTTGATGTATGGAAGGTAAGAATGAGAAATTTCTTAATGGTTCAAGGCGTTGAAGTTTGGGAATCAATGATTACTGATAACATGATGAATGGAGAATCCAAGGAGTACAATGCAAAAGCAATGAAGGCAATCTTGAATGGGCTACTAGATTCTATAAAGGCCAATTTGGAAAAACGTTCGTAAACAAAGGGTATATGGGACAAACTTCATGACCTTCACTCAAAAGGAACATTGACCATGACCACTAGTCAAGAAGATGTTGGAAATCAATAAGGAAATCCAGAACCCATCAAGGAAGCTGAAAATAGGAATGATGACATCAAGGCCAAAGAATACCTAGAAGAAGAAGAAAGAAAAGAACACTTTGAAGAAGATATCCTGCCTAAACTTATAACTGCCATGGAAGAGATTAACCATTTGAAAAAGGAAAATGAGGAACTTAAGAAGAAAGCGCAAGATGGTGACCAACAAAAGACAAGGAAGGAAGTTGACCTTTTAAATCTTCAAGCACTAGAAAGAGATGAGGAGCTCACCAAACTTAAGGAGGAATTTCATCAAAACAAAACAAAGCATCATGAAGAAGTCATATCCATGACAAATCAATTGAATAAGGCAAAGAAAAGAGAAGAAACTTTGTCAAGCCACCTTGAACAAAGAATCAAGAGCTTGAACAAACTTGAAGCCGAGATTGGTCAATACGTGGAAGAGGTATCCTCCCTTAGATGTCAACTAAAAGAAGCAAGGAAACAAGCACAAGGATTTGAGAAGGTGATAGAAGCTTTGGCATTCATAGAAGGACAAGTTGATGAAGCAGAAAAGGAGAGAAATGCCATGATATGCCAACTAGAAGAAAAGGATGATGACAACACCAAGTTAAGATCATAAATCACTTCTGTTAAGGCCCAATCATGTGAAGAAACCAAGATGAAGGAAGAAATGGAGATCATTCTATCAAAAAAGGATGAAGAATGTAAGAAAATGAAGGAATAAATTGTCTTTCTTAAAAATGAAGTTGACTTGCTGAATAAGAACTTGAAAAGTTCTAAAACCCTAGATGACATCCTAAGTCATCAAAGGTCTCCCCTCGATAAATCAGTTCTTGGCTATGCAGGTGAATCCTCAAGCAAGAATGATAATGCTTCAAACGACAAGGATGTGAGGAAGTCAGGAAGAAATGTTGATTCTCCCAATTCCGACAAAGGCAAGGAGAAGGTTCAAGACAACAATGGAAGCAATCATATTCCAAGGAGACTTGCAAAAAGTGTCAAGAATAAAAAAGGTAATGAATATCGTCAAAGAATCCCAAGGCAAAAAGACTTCAAAAGTACATCAAGGAAATCTTCATCTCCTAGGCATCAAAGTTTATTTCTTTGTTATTGTTATTCTTGTACAAAATTTGGGCACATGGCAAAATATTGTAGGGCATATCACAAAGACAAATAGAATCGTCCCCATCAATCTCCTAGAAGAAATGTTGCAAGAAGTCATGATTTCTTATTCATGAACAAGATAGAGTGCTTCAATTGCCATAACATTGGACATATGGCAAGTGACTGTAACTTGACTTGGGTCCCTCAACAAGCTAAAACTATGTCAACCAAGCCAGAGAAGAAAGTTACACAAGTATGGAGAAGGAAGCAAATTGGATCCAAAAGTCTCTTGATCACTCCAGCCAACAATAAATGTTGTTGATTTGATGAACACATCCCTGATATTCCAAGTATTTGATGGTGAGACTTTGCCAAAAAGGAGACCATGCATACAGTTAGGAGGAGTTTGTAATTCTTGAGCATTCTTGGTGAAGCTATCAGTAAATGGGCCCTATGAAATCCTTGATGAGTCATACATGGATAATCATCCTTTGATAGATCATCTCTCGGGAGCAACTCCATTGAAGAATATGATCCCTTTCTTATCCGTTGGACTATTTTTGGGGATCTTTTTTTTTTTTATCACTAAGAAAGTAATCTTTCTTGAGGTAGAGGAGTTCATGCAAATAGGGGGATTTGGTTCATCCATGAAGAAATGAAACTTGGACCATATTTCCAGATGAAAGAGCACCATGACAAGGGGAGTAACATACCTATGAAGAACTACTATTGATGAAGAAAATATGATGAAAATAAGTAGCTTGACAAGGGGCTGGGGCACCCGATTTTCCATTGATCTCAAAGAGGGAGAGAATGTTGGAAGGGCAAGAATATTGCCATCAATGAAAAAGGGGGAGATTGTTAATTAAGGTTGTTATTGATGTCAATGTGTTATCGGTTAAGATGGAAAATATTATTGAGATGCCTGGTTACATATGATGATGTCATGACTCTTGTTTGACAAGGATGTCATCAATTCATATGTCAAGCCATTAATGAAGAAGTCTTAAGAAGTATGAATTGTCAAATGACAATCATGTTCCTTATTTGATGATCTAGACCTTAACCATTCATGACATATGGAGGAATACACTTGATGAATGACCACACTTCATGATGCCACTTGATGAGGTCTTGATAACATGGTTGGAAGACTACATGATGACGTGGAAGACCTCATTTGATGGTTGGAAGACTACCTAAACCTTCCTAATGATGTTGCCTATGAGATATCACTACACCATTATATGATGACACGGGATGATACACTCGTTGCTAGATACTATCATGATGACATGGATGTCCTACATGATCTTATGATGCTGAAGAAGCAAAACAATGGAGAAGCCATACTGTCTCAAACATTCCTCATGTTGTACCAAACTTTTTATGCATAAAATTTAAGGAAAGTCACAAAGAAAAATTATTTTTGCCACCTTAGAGGCATCTTTTCTCAATGGGACCTAGACCATATTAAAGAGGATTTTTTCCTCTTTCAAGTGAACCCTCACTTTCCCCGAAACTCCTAATGGTTTCTAAGAAAATGTTTAAGTTGAGAATTATATATTTTATTGCAAGCCGACCTACACTCACTCATGCAATTCGACCTCTTAGTCAAGGGGCATGCCCCTTCATTTGGAAGACGAAATCACTATTAGTACAAGTATTATCACTCATTTCATGCAAGAAATTTCGGTGAAAAGCACAAAAATTTAGATAGAAATTATAGGAAGCCGTGGAAAAATTGAAGAAATATTGTTTGGGTTAATTCCTTTTACAGTGGTGGACTGTCACCTTCAGAACTCAGATTGCAAAGGCAAATTTTCGGAAAGTCTTATGGGAAGTGACTTGAATTCGTGAGATAGTCACTTAAAGGAGCTCAGTCTTTAATTGCAAAAGATTGTTACTAGTGCAGCAAGCTGTGGGAGCCACCTGTGATTATTCTCACCTTGGAACAATTTTCTGCGTAACTAAAGAGTAGACCTTAACACCATATTGAAGCAGTGTTTCTGATGCAGGAGCATCTGACCACCTTTAACCAAAATTCAAATTTTGAGCTATGAAAGAGGAAACATGGACCATCATTGTAAAATGGGGCAAATTCTGTGAAAACAGAGCTAATTTGATGGAATTAATAAGTCTCTAGAAGACTTAATTTAATGTAATTATCTGCCATGTAAGTGTATAGAGAGGTTTAGGCATTTGATTGAGCAATTGTGGGAGGAAATCGTGGATCTTAGATGATCCACGAAATTTGTAATTTCTTATATAAAGAGAGTCTATGTTGTGAGAAAGGAGGGGATTGGATACAATGTAGTCAAAGGAGAACGTGTTATCTAAGGCCGAAATGCCTTAGAGTGTAATCTAATTCCGTATAATATAAATATGTGTGTTATGTGGATTTCGTGTGTCTGTTTACCTATAGTTTAGATGTTTGTGTTGAAAGAGTGAAATTCAGTGTTGTAGGTTTATTGATCGAACATCGATCACTATCAAGATCGATGGGGATCCACTAATATACGATATCATGAGTGAGCTATTGTATGACAGAGATGACTCTATGTTTAATGCAATTTCACAAATAAACAAAATAGGTCAATAGAGGTGAGTCGACTGAATAGGAAGACGGGAACCGTCAGATCAGTTTAGATCGACGGATATTAATGGCAGAAGAAAAATGGCGAAGGAATAGATCTAGATCGTCCAACCGTGAGATCCATAGATCTACAGTCATCGTGTGGCATAAGAACGTGGGTGTTAATATGCGGAAGAGTGGCTTTCGTAGGTGGAAGTGGATTCTCACGTGGCCACAAAACCGTAAGCGGGATTTGAAAAATGGACCCGATGAAGTTATGAACCATACCTTAATTCAATTGAAGTCCGGAGGTGATCGAGCCATCTGTTGAACCTGTGATCGGACAGATATCGCGTCGAAACATGCACGAGCGATAATTTGGAAATCAGACGCGATGAGGGTTTATTCAATGGGTTTACAACTTCATTGAGATCCGGCGATCTGGACCATTCGTCGCAGGATTGTTCGGACGGTGATTGCACGCGAACATGAGCGGACTCCATGTGTTTATCAACACGGGTTAATTTTTTTTTTGAGATCCGGTCTAAAGAGGGACCGATGTCCATTGGTGGGTTATGTGTTATTCTGTTGTTTGGTGATTGGTCGGGTTTTTTTTAAAATCCACCAATGTAAAGGCTTCCGATGTAAGTGTGGGCCCATAACCCACAGGGCCACGTATTAATTTTATAAAGATGAAGCTAAACTTCCTCTAGGCAGTTTGCCTAGCATCAAAGTGGTATCAGAGCAGGGAAAGGTTTCCTGTGAGAAGAAAGAAGATTTTGTGTGCAAAAGGAGGAGGTACAATTATGTTGAAGACTGGTGAGTTTGTGGTCTTTAGAAGAAGGTGAGAAGATTGCAGCAACCTAGAGCATGGAGTGCTCCAATGGTTCACAGAAGAGAGAACCAGAGAGATGCTGAAAGACTAAGCCAGGAGAGAAGCTTGGTGAGGTATCATGTAGCAGAGAAGACTGTTACTGCAGAGGTTTTGTTGTAGCTCACAGAAAGATCATGAAGGCAATTCCACTAAGGAGGTGGGTAGAATTGCTAAGGGATGAAGGAGAAGCATATGACCAGGAGGTCATAAATTTTTGTACCTCGGGAGTCTGATGTAGGAGCATCTGACCACCTTTAACCAAAATTCAAATTTTGAGCTATGAAAGAGGAAACGTGGACCATCATTGTAAAATGGGGCAAATTCTGTTAAAACAGAGCTAATTTGATGGAATTGATAAGTCTCTAGAAGACTTAATTTAATGTAATTATCTGCCATGTAAGCATATAGAGAGGTTTAGGGATTTGATTGAGCGATTGTGGGAGGAAATCGTGGATCTTAGATGATCCATGACTTTTGTAATTTCTTATATAAAGAGAGTCTATGTTGTGAGAAAGGAGGAGATTGGATACAATGTAGTCGAAGGATAACTTGTTATCTAAGGCTGAAATGCCTTATGTAATCTAATTTTGCATAATATAAATATGTGTGTTATGTGGATTTCGTGTGTCTATTTACCTATAATTTAGATGTCTGTGTTGAAAGAGTGAAATTCAGTGTTGCAAGTTTATTGATCGACCATCGATCACTATCAGGATCAATGGTGATCCACTGATATACGATATCATGAGTGAGTTGTTGTATGGTAGAGATAACTTTGTGTTTAACACAATTTCACAAATGAACAAAATAGGTCAACAGAGGTGAGTCAACTGAATAGGACAACGAGAACCATCAACTCAGTTTAGATCGACGGATATTAATGGCGGAAGAAGAATGGTGGAGGAATAGATCTGGATTGTCCAACCGACAAATCTGTAGATCTACGGTCATCGTGTGGCATAAAAACATGGGCGTTAATCAGCAGAAGAGTGGTTTTCATAGGCAGAAGCGGATTCTCGCACGGCCACAAAACTGTAAGATGGATTTGAAAAATGGACCCGATGAAGTTATGAACCATACCTTACTTCAGTTGAAGTCTAGAGGTGATCAAGCCATCTGTTGAACCTGTGATCGGACATATATCGCGTTGAAACATGCACAAGCTATAATTTGGAAATCAGACGCGATGAGGGTTTATTCAACGGGCTTACAAATTCATTGAGATTTGATGATCTGGACCATTTGTCGCGGAATTGATTGGACAGTGATCGCGCGCGAACATGAACGGATATTAAGGGCCTCAGCGGAACCGATGTGTTTATCAACAGGGTTTTTTTTTTAGATCCAGTGTAAAGCGAGACTGATGTTCATTGGCGGGTTATGTGTTATTCCGCTGTTTGGTGATTGGTCGGGTTTTTGTTAAAATTCACCATTGTAAAGGTTTTCGATGTAAGTGTGGGCCCATAACCCACAGGGCCACGTATTAATTTTATAAAGATGAAGCTAAACCGCGTTTAGGTTGTTTGCCTAGCATTAAAGTGGTATCAAAGAACGGAAAGGTTTCCTGTGAGAAGAAAGATGATTTTGTGTGCGAAAGAAGGAGGTACAGTTATGTTGAAGACTGGTGAGTTTGTGGTCTTTAGAAGAAGGTGAGAAGGTTGCAGCAACCTAGAGCATGGAGTCTTCTAATGGTTCACAGAAGAGAGAACCAGAGAGATGTCAAAAGACTAAGCCACGAGAGAAGCTTGGTAAGATATCATGTTGCAGAGAAGACTATTATTGCAGAGGTTTTTTTGCAGCTCACAAAAAGATCATGAAGGCAGTTCCACTAAGGAGGTGGGTAGAATTGCTAAGGGATGAAGGAGAAGCATATGACGAGGTCATAAATTTTTGTACCTCGGGAGTCTGATGTAGGAGCATCTGACCACCTTTAACCAAAATTCAAATTTTGAGCTATGAAAGAGGAAACGTGGACCATCATTGTAAAATGGGGCAAATTTTGTTAAAACAGAGCTAATTTGATTGAATTAATAAGTCTCTAGAAGACTTAATTTAATGTAATTATCTGCCATATAAGTGTATAGAGAGGTTTGGGCATTTGATTGAGAGATTGTGGGACGAAATTTTGGATCTTAGATGATCCATGACTTTTGTAATTTCTTATATAAAGAGAGTTTGTGTTGTGAGAAATGAGGAGATTGGATACAATGTAGTCGAAGGAGAACTTGTTATCTAAGGCTGAAATGCCTTAGAGTGTAATCTAATTCTGTATAATATAAATATGTGTGTTATGTGGATTTCGTGTGTCTGTTTACCTATAGTTTAGATGTCTGTGTTGAAAGAGTGAAATTCAGTGTTGCAGGTTTATTGATTGACCATCGATCACTATTAGGATCGATGGCGATCCACTGATATATGATATCATGAGTGAGTTGTTGTATGGCAGAGATAACTCTGTGTTTAACGCAATTTCACAAATAAATGAAACAGGTCAACAGAGGTGAGTCGACTGAATAGGACAACGGGAACCGTCGGATCAGTTTAGATCGATGGATATTAATGGCGGAAGAAGAATGGCGAACGAATAGATCTGGATCGTCCAACCGACAGATCCATAGATCTATGGTCATCGCGTGGCATAAAAAGATGGGCGTTAATCAGCAAAAGAGTGGTTTTTGTAGGCGGAAGCAGATTCTTGCGCGACCACAAAACTATAAGCGAGATTTGAAAAACGGACCCTGTGAAGTTATGAACCATACCTTAATTCAGTTGAAGTCCGGAGGTGATTGAGCCATCTGTTGAACCTGTGATCGGATGGATATCGCGTCAATGTTAATCTAGGTTGTCATTGATGTCAATATGGAAGTGTTAGCGATGGAAAATTCTTTGATACATGATTGCCCATTGATGCCCATAGTGATGAAAGTTTGATATATGATGATATGATGAGATGGAGGACCCATGTGGATTGAATATATTTGTACAGACAAAATAGAAGCAGTAGATCCGTGAAGCAATAGGAGCAAGAATCCATCGTGAAGTCAAAGAGTACGAGGAAGAGTTCATTGGAAGCCATCAAAGAAGCAGGTTATCGAAGCAAGAGAAGCAGGTTATCGCATATACCCAAGAGTAAGAGCCATAACGAAGGAGTTAACAGTAATAAACCGTGAAAACACTTTAAAGATCATAGTGCATAAGAGAAATCAATATTGGCAGCTTTCTCTCTTTATTATGTGTCACATTGAATCCCTCGATTGCGATATGTATTACATACCCAATGGTTCCATAATAATATGCTCTATTGTTATATCGCATCCGCCATACCGGAACTGCCGCATCAGAAGTTATGTAATGCAAAGGAATGTCACACTCAAAATCTGCGATTGCGATATATATACGGACCCACGGACCATTACAATTCACCTTAAAGAAACATTGCATCTGCCTATCGGAATTGTCATATCGCAAAGTCTTAAAGGATGTCACGTTAAAACACCGATTGCGATATTACTGCGGACTCGAAAGATCCATTAAAATACACCTTTATGTAGTATCGTGTCCGGGTATCTGAAGTTACACAAATCATAAAGGGTTGTCACCCCGAACCACCGATTGCGATAGCATTGCGGACCCGCTTCACCATTATAGCATGGCTTAATTAAATATCGCATCCGCAGTAATCGCAAAGTTCAAAGGAATGTCAAAATGCCAATTGCGATAATATTGTGGACCCGATGGATTCATTAAAAACAATTCATTGAATATCGCATCCGCTCCATCGAAAGACAGAGCATGTGCACACTTGTAAAACCTCCGATTTTTATGAAGTTTCGATTACGGGATTAAAGGAATGACTCTGATTCTCATGAAATTGCGATTGCGGGATTAAAGGTGTTGACGTGGCATGTGGGACCTCCATGTGGGTATAGCATCTATTATATGGTTTCCGTGAATAATCAAGTCTATGGATAAAAGAGTCTCCGATATATATTTTTAGTATACGATTCGACCTCCCTCTAATAGACGTATCCTTTGGTCATTGGTGAAACTCGTATTAAAATGACTTAAAACGCTTCAGTTCTGAGTATCTATCTCGGGCATAAAAATAGAGCATAAAGAAGTTCACAACTCGTGAACTTGAAGAGACAGAGGAAGCCGAAGATCGAGAAGTTGAAGGTTGGGAAGCCAAAGGTCGAGCAAAAGTGGAAGCCGAAGGTCGAACATTCGATTAACCGGGTTATTTATTGAAATGTTCGGACCTGTGTTTGACAGTGATTCAGATAACAATTCAAAAGGATGCTCTGCAGATATAAGAAGATTATCTGAGTATGAGCAGGGTTGTTTTTAATTGAGCGCACAATATGAAACCGCGACAGTCACTTCTCTAAAGAAGTCACTCCTGAAGCATTTACCGTGACAGTGAGAACAAAGGCTTGAAACAGAGAGTCGTTTTTGCGCAGAGCTTAGTGCAGTTCATTGTAGACACATTGAAGTTGTGTGAAGACTATTGTAGATAATGATGGCTATTTGAAATCATCATGAAGTAACTTTGCAAACTCTGTTTGGGCAATATGAAGAATTGTGAAGATTCCTTCATATGAAGACAAGTTTTCATTGATGTAGCAGTAAAGCTGTAGATTGACATAACACAGTGAAGAAGATTTTGAGAGCAGTGTAATACAATCAAAACATATCTTGAAAAAGCAAAAATATAGGGTCAGAGCCCTTAGGGTTGGTGCCTTAGAATTGGAAGGATTGGTGTCCTTGGAGTTGGTGCTCCTAAATCCAAGGTTGGTGCCTTGACAAGATAGGGTCGAAGCCCTTGGGGTTGGTACCTCAGAATTGGAAGGATTGGTATCCTTGGAGTTGGTGCTCCTAAATCCAAGGTTGGTGCCTTGACAAGATAGGGTCGGAGCCCTTGGGGTTGGTGCCTCAGAATTGGAAGGATTGGTGTCCTTGGAGTTGGTGCTCCTAAACACAAGGTTGGGCCTTGAGAAGATAGGGTTAGTGCCCTAGAGGTTGGAGCCTATATATATATATATATATATATATATATATATATATATATTGATATATTGTAAAGATTATATTAATAAAAGCATTTATTCCTATTGTTCATTTTGTGTTCTAAATATAAATGATTTAACTGGTAAAAATAACAATTGAAAAGGAATATTGATGCACCCCCCCTCAGTATTTCCAACAGTCGAAACATGCACGAGCGATAATTTGGAAATCGGACGCGATGAGGATTTATTCAACAGGCTTAAAACTTTGTTGAGATCCGGCAATATGGATCGTTCGTCGCGGGACTGATCGGATGGTGATTGCGCGTGAACATAAGTGGATATTAATGGCCTGAGTGGACCCGATGTGTTTATCAACACGTGTTAATTTTTTTTGAGATCCGGTCTAAAGCGAGACCAGCGTTCATTGGTGGGTTATGTGTTATTCCATTGTTTGATGATTGGTCGGGTTTTTGTTAAAATCCACCAATGTAAAGGCTTCTGATGTAAGTGTGGGCCCATAACCCACAGGGCCACGTATTAATTTTATAAAGATGAAGCTAAACTGCCTTTAGGCAGTTTGCCTAGCATCAGTTTCTCAAACTTAAAAGGTAGTTTTGGGAGAGATCTTTATAACAATTTATTGAAGGTATTTGTGGAGCACCTTTTAAAGTTTTTAGAAGCCAGTTTTGGACTAGCTTTAGCAACAATTGAAAGTCTTTTTGAAATAGTCTTGAGGTACCCTTTTGTAGCACATTGAAGACCTTTTGAAGGTGGATTTATAGCAGGTTTGAAGACTTAGTTTGGACAACTATTTGAAGCATTTGAAAACCTAGAGCAACCTCCTTGGAGCAACTATTGAAGGATCTTTGAAGAAGACTTTGATGATAGTCTGAACAAATTTTGAGGGTTTTCCATATCATATCTTGGAACTTGTGTGAAGCAGACTTGAGTCTTGATTGAAGGTTAATCCTATATTGAAGCATAATTGAAGGACACTTCAAGTTTTGATAGCCTGTTAAAGAACACTCTAAGAGTGGTGTGTAAGCATATTGAAGAAGCCTTTGTAGATTTGTCTTGCAGCCATTTGAAGACATTTTGTTAAGAAGCCTTGACTAATCTTGGAGATAACATTGAAGGACATGATGCACTAGCCATCATGAGGTGACCTTGGAGAAATTGTTTGGGTAGGATGAAGAGCAGTGGTGACACCTTCTAAGAGAACAAGGTTGTCATTGATGATGTGATGTGGATGCTTAGTGATGACATAACTGAAGATTGATAGGGCTTGTTGAAGAAGACATTAGGAGCCGTGAATAATAACCAAACATATATTGACGAAGTAAAGCTAAGGGTTGGAGTCTCATAAAGACAAGGTTGGTGCCTTGGAAGATAGGGTCAGAGCCCTAGAGGATAGGATTCCTCAAGAAACAAGGTCAGAGCCTGAACCAGAAATAGGGTTGGAGCCCTAGAGGTTGGTGCCTTGGGAAGTCCAAGTCGATGCTTGGCATATTATAGGTTGGAGCCTGGGAGATTGAAGGTTGGTGTCTTCATCTAGGGTTGGAGCCCTACATATATTGTACTTGATTTATTGAAAGAAGAAATTAATAAAAGTATGTATTCTATCATTTTTCATTTTTTGTTCTAAATATAAGTGATCTAACTGGTAAAAATAATAATTGAAAATAAATATTGATTCACCCCCCTTCTCAGTATTTCCAACAAATAAAGAAAGTCGAACGCAAGTGATCCTTGATAGAGTTCACTCAGATATGTTTGGATCGTTCTTAAAAGCATCCACGACCATAGGTAATACTTGTTGATGGTTTTTCTCATAAGTGTTGGATTTTCTTCATGCAGAAGAAAGATCAGATGTTCGCTAAATTTTGAGAATTTAAAGCACTTGTTGAGAAAGATACTAGCAGAAAATTTAAAGCTCTCAGAAGTGATAATGGTGGAGATTATGTGTTAAATGAATTCAAGAACTTATCTACATCAGAAGGCATTCAATGGGAGTTAATAGCACCACACAACCCACAACAGAATGGGGTGGCTGAAAGGAAGAACAAAAGTATTGTGGGAGTTGCACGGGCGATGTTACATGATCAGGGCCTACCGTTGCACTTGTGGGCTGAAGCATGCAACACAACTGTTTATTTTCATAACAGAAGCCCTCATCGAATTCTCGAGATGAGTACACCAAAAGAAGCTTTTTCAGGTAAGAAACCAGATGTGGCACACTTCAGGATCTTTGGTTCATCAGTCTATTGTCATGTTACCAAGGATGCATGGAAAAAGATAGAGCCAACAACTGAGTTGGGCATATTTTTGGGGTACACTGATACACCTCACAACTATCGAGTGTATTTGCCATCCGACAGGAAGACATTGGTTCATAGATATGTGAAGTTTGATGAAGAGAAAGCTATGAGATGTTCCCTTTAGAGGTAAATTTAGTTACATGCAGATGAGGAGCTTTTAGCTCCAAAGGGGAAACCTCAGGATGATGTGAAGTAGAGAGGAGAAGAGAGTGGAAGCACCCACTCATGCAGAAACTTCCGTAGATAGAAGGAAGCACACCAAAGAGGCAGACAGATTGATGCATGATGCTAGACAAAATGTGGAAGCACCCACATCACAACGCAGGCAGAGGAGGTCACTAGATCGGTACACTTGCTAAGTGGTCCCAAGACCAAAAAACAAGTCACTGATGAGTTCCAGATGGATCTACAAGGTAAAACAAGAAGAAGATGGGAGTGTGGAGAAACACAAGGCCAAATTTTTGGCCAAAGGGTTCTCTCAAGTGGAGGGAATTGATTATGATGAGACCTTTTCTCCAGTAGCAAGGTACTCTTCAATCAGATCTATTCTAGCACCGTCAATGCAGATGGGATGGAAGATACATCAAATGGATGTGAAGACATCACTCCTCAATGGTATGATTGAGGAAGAGATGTATATGGAGCAGTCGGAAGGATTTGAGACCTTCAACAGAGAGTCACATGCGTGCAGACTCAAGTGAGCGTTGTATGGACTAAAACAAGCACCTTGTGCTTGGTACACCAAAATTGACAACTATTTCACCAGGTTTGGCTTCACCAAAAGTGAAGCAAATGTGAACCTTTACCATATTGAGGTTGAAGGTAAATTGTTGATTATAGTATTATATGTCGATGATTTGATTCGAACAGGTGATGAGAAGTTGATAAAATATTGCAAAGAGGATCTTGCAAGAGAATTCAAGATTAAGGACCTAGGGCTTGTGCATTACTTTCTTGGTATGGAAGGATGGCAAGGATATGAGGAACTATTTGTCTCTTAGGGAAAGTATACCAACGAGATAATGAAGAAGTTCCACATGGAGAGCAACAAACCCATGGAGACTCCTCTAGCTGGTAATTGGAGGAAGGAAGATGCTACTTCAGGTGAAGTAGTGGAGGCTACTATTTATAAACAGCTTGTGGGTTCACTTATGTATTTTGTGAACACATGACCAGACATGTGTTTTGCAGTTAACCAGCTTAGTCAAGCCATGGTTAAGCCAACCAAACTTTATTGGAAGGCAACTAAACATGTGTTGAGATACCTCATAGGCACCACTCAGTTTGGTCTTTGGTACAGATAGACAAAGGGAGTGAAGCTTCAAGGCTTCACAGATGCAGATTGGGTAGGGAGTCCATCCGACAAGAAGAGCACATTAGGGGAATCTTCAGTATTGGGTCAACAACAGTTTCTTGGTACAACAAGAAGTAGAGATCAATTGCACTCAGTTCAACAGAAGCAAAGTACATGGTTGCTAGTGAAGAAGCTTGTGAGGCTATCTAGATAAGGAAGATCCTTCTTAGGTTATTTGGTCAACAGATGTATCCTATAGTGATTTACTGTGATAATCAGAGTTGTATCAAACTCTCTGAGAATCCAACTTTTCATGATCGGTCCAAGCATATTGACATTCGGTATCACCATCTACAAGATTGTGTGTAGAGGAGAATCATGTTGTTGGAGTACATTCCTACAAAGGAACAAGATGTAGATATTTTGAAAATGGTATTGTCAAGATGAAAAATTCAAGTTTCACAAAGGCAAGATCGATGTAGTAGATAATCCCTTTCTTGTTGAGAGGGAGTGTCGAAAATGCAACAGGAAAATTCTAATTTAATTGTCCTTAAATTAAATTGTAATTCCACATCTCATGACAACTTTTAATAGTTAACTAAGTTAATTTGAATTAGGTGGCGCAGTGAATTCGAGTTGAGAGTCTAACTAGAGTCATGTAGACTGTCTCCTACTTTTTAGGAGTCCTGATTGAGTTTATTTTGAGTTGTAATTATTTAATTCAATCTAACTGAGTTAAAGTTAGTTAAACTAGTTCCAACTGATGGAGGAATTAGTGGGAGATCCAGTAGTGGGGTGTAACCTGCAATAATGGGGTGTAACCAGCACTAATCAGCCAGTAAATTGAAGATTAACTCATAATTAACTCATGCATGTCAGATCAGAGAAAGACACAGTTGAGATTGGAGTTCAGTGACAATGTACTATCAGTTCTATAATCATTAGAATTTTCTATAATCATCTTGAATTTTCTATAATCATCTGAATTGTATAGGTGGTGTATGCAATCAGAGGAAGGCCTATGAGGATTGCACAATTCATATTTGTGGAATTTCCCAATTAAATATGGGCTAATTACATATGAAAGTGCACATGGATATAGGAGCTTGGCAAGGAGCAAAATTGGCTAAGTATTGGCTCAAGCTTGTTTGGGAAGAAGTGAGATAAATAGAGATAGTGTAGAGGTTTCGCGGGCTTAGGCAAAGCATTGTAATCTTCTCATATTTTCTGATCAATACAATATATAGATAACAGGGGTTTTTAGCTATGAATTTCCCCAGAAAATTATTGTGTTGTGTGATTGAATTCTCTCTTTTATGTTTCGTGATTTCATTGATCGTTTATTGTTTCTATTGATGATTAGAGTAGATTCAAGTCAATTGTTTTAGAATATTACAATCTACAATTTGAATCTACAAGGAATTTATACAATGAGAGCAACATCTAAGAACATGATTTCTAATATCATATTTCCTTAATGTGATTTCTTCATATCCTAGGACTTTTAGCATTCCATACAAAAATATTGACCTAAAATTTTAAGATTACTAGTTTCCGAGATCATTATTTGTAAGAGAAATTTAGATTTTATAAATTGAGATAAAATGAAGGATTATATGTACCTCTTTATACTTACCTTTCTAACCTTAATTGTTCTCCAATTTTGTCTTTGAGTATGCCATCATAATATAACTTCTTTGGGCTTCTTTAGAGGGGATATACTCAGTGAATTATGTTAGAAAATCAGAAAGGCAGAAAGATTTATTTATTCTTGATAATTACATGTGATGTTCTTGATTTATTATTAAGATTCTTTATGTCTTCTTTCTTTTAGTTCATCAAGCAATTACCAAAGCAAAAGCACATAAAACGCTGGACACCAGATGTAGGCACTATGCTAGGGAAAAACCCCCCTTGAGGGGGAAACCCAGTCAAAATTCTCTTCCTTTCAATAGTATTCTTTGAGACTCTTCACTTTAAACAAATACCAAACCTTCCCTCCAACTAAGTCAGCCTCCTAAAACTTTAACCTTTCTTCCAGCAACTTCGACTATGTAGCAGCTTTCGGCATCAGGCATCTTCTTACATCAACAAAACTTGGAAGACTTCAATCTCTCAATATAGGGCACGAAACAGAGAGAGGGAGGCACCAAAATTTATTTTTTCTTCTTCTCCTTAGACTCCACCCAACTCGCACTTCCTTTGGCTTCCCGACTTTGTACTTCGCACTTCCCATCTTCCTTAGAGATATCGAACTTGCTTGAAATGAAGTGCTCCAATTGAATTCAACTTTCTTCTGTTTATAGGCTTTAAGGGAGGTCAAATTGATGTCCTTAGGCCGACTTGATGTGGAGGACACATAAATTACATTTTACTCAATACTTAACATTTTTACATGATTCAAAAGCTCAAGAAGGGTCTCTTTAAAAGTACAATGATTCTATTGACTAAAAATAAATCCTAGAAGTTCTCAATGGGGACTTTGACCTAAAACATGGTGACCCAAGCACGAAACCTATGCTTTAATAAGTCACAATAATAATAATAATAATTTTCTTTATCCTTTTGACAAGTACGTTACAAGATGACTCAATTACATTAAGTAAAGATTCGACCTAGTTACATTTTCCAATGCTCCCTCTCAAGTAGGGAGGTATTCATCATATACAAGTACAAGGAAGATCTCAACTATATGAACCATGAATAAATTTTAGGCAACCCAATGCCATGGACTGGATTCATGACTAGGATAATCTATCCATTGGTCTTTCAACAATTTAGGAACCGCAATGCCATGAATTAGATTCCTGACCAAGGAAATTTATCCAAGTGGGAATAAGGCGGACTCAAGCTTTGAGCCCCTCTAAGTACCATCAGGCTTACTTTCTAACCACCAACCCAAAGACCTAGGTGTGTATCCAAAAACAGAGCTTTATAATCAACATCACCTTTCCAACTTTGGGACCTAGAAATCAACACAACATGTCAGCCAGATGTCCTCCCAAGCAATGCTTCACTCACAAAGCATCAACACTCCTTGATCCAGCAGATCAAGGATGACCAATCTCTCCCAATCAAACTAATTGGTAACTAGCATGCTATCAAAACCTTCAAGAGATTCACCTGTACAAACACAACCACAATCAATAATATAATTTCATATGTACATAATCAAATACAAACCTTCAGGGTCTAGATGTTGCTTCTCAACTTTTCATAGTAGGACTATCAACTGAATCTCTAACACAAGATTCCTCAATCATACAATTTCCTTTCCTACTTCTCATGCAGCAACATATCCTTCGCAATTCATTATTCAATCAAAACCAAGCTATGCCCTCCATCTCAACCATGGAGCATCTCTTTATCCAGAATCCCTCTTAATCTTAGGGAGATCTCTTCTATTTAGGCTTCCTCAGGGAGATCAACTTCTTCTTTTCGTCATCAGAGAATCTTTTGTGGCTTCCAACCTTTTCATCATAGTTATCATCATCCCCATCATGCTTATCACATCAACAAACCTCTTCACCATGTTGAAGATTGTGTACCTGCACAACTTAGATAACAAGTACAACCAAATCTACAGAAGCATGAAGTTAGCATATCTAATCATGGAAACATTTCAACTTTATGCATATCAGATACCCAAACTTAATTACAAACAAGAGACATACTCTTCAACATCTTGTTAGGGACTTTGTCATAAACCCCATACTACTTCATAACAACTTTCATTCCATCTAGGGTTTTAATGTTTCTTTCAAAGGTGTAACATACCTTACTACAACATATAGCAAACCCTAGAAACAATTCAAACAAATGCAGATCTACAAGGTATCTAACAACTTTCAAAAGTCATATGTTAGATTTTCCACTAGGGTTTCATACAAATCCTAGATTTCATACAAGAGAATCAATCAAAACCAATCACAGCTTAGTCATTAACATGACCAGCTTCCACTAGGGTTAGTTGCAAACCCTAGATTTTCAATCAAACATTAATCCCAACTAAAACTCATATTTGCACAAATCTCAAATCATCATATTGTCATCATACATAAGAGATTTTTACTTCTACTAAGGTTCAACTCCAAAACCCTAGAATTTCATTTTCACAATCTCAATTATATAAATAGCTCTCAGATTGTTATATCACACATACTAGAGAAATTAACTACTACTAGGGTTTGGCTGCAAAACCCTAGATTTCCAAATATCATCCTAGAATCTCAAACAATGACTTACATTAAATCCTAAGACTTATAACCATCAATAACTAGGTCAAGACATGTATCTAGGAATTCATTATCATGCATAAGCATATCATATGTCAGACAACATTAATACATTAGGCATATACTTACCTAGAGCAAGCTAGGGTTTCGACCAAATGGACACATCTATATATGCCTAGGGTTTCATTCCTAGGATCTTACATTCATAACAACGGTTTGCTAATAGGCCCAACCAAACCCTAAAAAATCTAGGGTTACATAACATAGCAACGCAAACCCTACTATTCCAAAAATTTCAAAGGTTTAAGATCTCAGACAAACATCATTCAACCCTAACAAGTTAAGATTTTATGATCATGTCAAAATCCCAATCATGACATGATCAACAAGAACTTCAAATAGCATTTCATAATATCCCTAAGTAGTTTAGGGTTTCAGACATTCACATTAGCATACCCTTAAGTTAGGGTTTCCAGAGAACCTGTCTAAGGTTTTATAAAAGCAGTTGAGAATAAGAGTGGGGTAGATTTATCGATGAATCACCCAAAATAAGAATCAATATGATTCACTATAGCTAGACACAACTATGTTAGTAATAGATTGTCAAATGAATAAGCATTTATTATAAAGAAATCAATGCTCTAAAGCACACCTTTGTTGCTTGACAAACCTTTTCTTGAGTGGTCCTCTTTCATACTCCTTGAGAATATAAGGATGATTTTCCTAATCAAGACAATAAAGGGAGAATGGTGATTAGTATTAATATAATCAAAACTAAATGAGTACATGAAACCAAAAAACTGAGAGGAAATGAGACACTTATCTTTGGGAGTCGTTGGGGGCTCCCTCCAAAGCTTGAGGGATGCCTATAAACTTATAAAACAAAAGAAAAAACATTTTCCAAAAAAACATGTTAAAACCTCCTAAACATCAAAAATACAAAAATAGAATATCTAAGACTAAAAGCAAAGGACTTAATAGTCTAACTCCCTTATATCAAATTCTTCGGTTTTACTTTCTTTGGGTCTCCTTCAGCAATGTTAGCATGATCTCTATCTCTCTTCTTATTCTTTGGATTGTCAGGACAATCACTCCTATAGTGACCCTTTTTATGACATTGATAACTTTCTACTTTGGACATGTCAACTTTCTTCCTTGATTTCTTTCCTTTATGTTTAGTAATGTAGCCATTTGATACTCCTTCAAGATTGGCAACTAGAGAGATCCTTAATTCTTCTTGACTGCAGACAGTCCACAGTTCTTCAAAAGTTGGAGCTTCCTTCCAACTGTTAAGACCTGCAACAAATTCACCCCAAGTAGGTGGCAATCCTAATAGGGCAGTGATCGTGATTTCTTTGTCTAGAACAATTTCATCAATGGCTAAAAGATCATCCTTGATTCTTGCTATTTTCACAAAGAAGGAGGCCACTGTATCTTCTTTAGTCATCTTTGTGGTCCTTAGTTCATTCTTCAAGCTTGCCACTTGACCAATGTTCTTAATAGTGAATAACTTTGACAAGGCTTCACACATTTCCTGAGCATGATTGATGTTGGCTATAAAGGGGACTAGATTATCTTTTATTCCTTCTACCATTAGAGTCATGGCCACCAATTCTAATCCTTTGAATTTTACTTTGTCAGCATCACTAGACTCATTTGTAGACTTCTTTACTTTTCCTTTGACCAAGTCTAGTACCTTGTTCTTTTCAAGGATGAGGTCAAACCTCTTCTTCCAAGACCTATAGTTTGAGGCTCCTTCACGTTTGTTCTCTCCCTTGATTGTATCAGACATCTTCCTTGAATATAGTAGATTCCTTCCCTGAGATAATCCTTTTGAATGGTTCCCTGATCAAGTGCTTGAGACTACCTTTTTTCTTCTTTCTTCACCAAAGCTCTGATACCATGTTAGAAGATTAGAAAGGCAATAAGATTTTCCTATTCTTGATAATTACTTGTGATCTTCTTGATTTGTTATTACGATTCTTTATATTTTGTTTCTTTTAGTGCATCAAGCAATTACCAAAGTGAAAGTACATAAAACAATGGACACCATATGTAGGCACTATGCCAAAGAAAAACCCCCCTCGAGGGGAAAACCCAATGAAAATTCTCTTTCTTTACCCTAGACAAAGACCAAAGCTTCCCTCCATAGCAAGTCAACCTCCCAGATCTTTGATTTCTCTTCCAGCAACTTCGACTATGTAGCAGCTTCTGGCATCAAGTGGCTTCTGCCATTAGCGAAACTTGGAAGACCTCGATCTCCCAATCTAGGGCACGAAACAGAGAGAGAGAGAGAGGCACCAAAATTTCGTTTTTCTACTTCTTCTTAGACTCCACCCAACTTGCACTTCCTTTGGCTTCTCGGCTTCGTACTTTGCACTTCCCAGCTTCCTTAGAGATATTGAACTTGCTTGAGATGAAGTGCTCCAAATGAATTCGACTTGCTTCTATTTATAAGCATCAAGGGAGGTCGAATTGATGTCCTTAAGACTGACTTGATTTCTTCTAGGTCAACTTGATGTGGAGTATACATAAATTATATTTGATTCAATACTAACTTTTTTACATGATTCTAAAGCCCAAGAAGGGTCTCTTAAATTAGAGATATTGAACTTGCTTGAGATGAAGTTCTCCAAATGAATTTGACTTGCTTCTATTTATAAGCGTCAAGGGAGGTCGAATTGATGTCCTTAGACCGACTTGATTTCTTCTAGGCCAACTTGATGTGGAGGATACATAAAGTATATTTGATTCAATACTTAACTTTTTTACATGATTCTAAAGGCCAACTTGATGTGGAGGATACATAAATTATATTTGATTCAATACTTAACTTTTTTACATGATTCTAAAGCCCAAGAAGGGTCTCTTTAAAATTATAATGACTCTATTGACTCAAAATAAATCCTAGAAGTTTTCAATGGGGACTTTGACCTGAAACATGGTGACCCAAGCATGAAACCCATGCTTTAATAAGTCACAATAATAATAATAATAATTCTTTTCTTTATTCTTTTGACAAGTACATTACAAGGTGACTCAAATACATTAAATCAAGACCAAACCTAGTTACATTTTCCAACAAATTCGAATTTCTCATCATGGTCACGTTTTCAGTCTTGTTTGCAAGAAATTTGTTGCTTGGTCTTTTGTATGGTTTCCATAAGTTCCACACATCATCATCAAAATATAAATAATCCATAGGACTTTCGTATTAAGATATTTTTCATTGAACTTCGTATTGCCATCTTCACAAGAGCTTTGCATTAACAAGGAGAGATATGTTTATTGAAATTCGCACTATCACCATCCTAGGAACTTCACAGTGACAAGGAAAGATATATATCACAAAGAGTTGCATCATCATTATTATGGTTTCACATCATCAAGAAGAGACATATCATAGAAATGGTATTGTCATCATCACAGAAACAAGCGTCATGACTAGCTCGAATTTCATAGAAGAAATTGCCTCATCTTTTTCGCATATCACAGAAGGAATTGCCATATCATGTTTGCATATCATAGAAGGAAATGTCACAGAAACATGTGCTTCAAGCTAACAGATTGAAAATTTTTCCACACAGATCTTCAACAGTCCAAAAACTTCTCTTCTTTCTCCTTGAATCCTTTCCTAGCTCCTTCTTAGAGAGCAGATGCTGCCTTTTTTTCCTTCTTCACCTTAGCTCTGATGCCATGTTAGAAAATTGGAAAAGCAGAAATATTTTCTTATCTTTGATAATTACTTTGTATTTGTATTCTTATTATCTTCTTTATGTCTTCTTTAACTTTTCATCAAGCAACTAAAAAAACATAAATGCATGAAGATAAAAAACAACAAAAGACACAGTGTGTAGGCTCTCAGACAGGGAAAACTCCCTCTCATAGGGGAAAACCCAAACAAAATTCTCTTCTTCAAGAACCAATTCAAAGTGAGACAACCAAGACCACTAGACCAGCAACAAGAACTCCTTCATCCACCAAGTCAACCTTCCAACCATTATTATGTCATCAAGACAAATATGCACCAATCAACAAGCCTTTGATCATCCAAAGTCAACTTAAATTAATGCAAATATGCCACAAACAAGGTCTTGGCCTTCCTTCTTAACTCTGCAACTACGACTTGTACCTTCGTCCATACCACTTGTTCATATGCCTCAGATTTTCTTGCACGTGTGAGCCAAAACAATAGGTTTTCGATTTGTCAAGGCTTTATAGGGTAACTTCCTTCTTTTCTCGAGTTTTTCCTTCTTTTTATTAGTCTCTTTCGCACTTTTTTTTCCACATGAGTTGCACTTCAAGTTCCTTGATTAGATTATTTCACAACAAGTCAAAGTCACCATATATTTATAGTCTCTAAGAGGTACGAAATTCTTTCATGAGGTTGACTTGATAGATGAAGAAGTCGACTTGGTGGAGGAGGGATAAAACTCATTTTTGACACAAAAATATCTTTCTTTACATAAAGAACCCAAAAAGGGTCTAATGCATGATGACTAGGACTATGACTTATGACACAAACCTAGAAGCACTCAATGGGTGCTTTGACCTATAAAAAAATTAAAATAAAGCATGAAACCCATACTTATAATTTTTTTTTCTTTTGATCTTTACAATAATTTCATTTCTTCTTTGGGCAAAGTACATAAGAATTACATCATGTCATTAGCCCATCAACAATTATGAAGACCGATACTAATTACACTTTCAACAATTTTGTCATGTCACATGTTCACATATAGATTAGTGTGGAGTTAATCGATTCCACATAAATTTAGCTAAGTATTTAAGAAAAGTTTTGTACATAACTAGCCAATTTGGTACAAAAGTTGGCATTTTAGGTTTAGACCCTTGATTTAAATTTGCAACCATTGTAAATTAATCAAATCAATCAAATTGATTGGGTTTGGAAAAACTACTTATGTTATGGCACTTTAATACACTAAACACTATTTTAACACATTTCAAACTTTGATGGGATAAAGGGTACCATATCAAATCTTAGTAACCATGGAATTAATGACAATTTTCAAGATTCAAATCATTACTTGGACAAAACTTGATGGTCAATATAACAAACTAAGCACTATTTAAATCAATAAAAATGGAATGCATTTCCAGATGAATCAACAAATAATAACAGTAAACAAATTAAATTAGCTTCAAAATACCTAGAAGGTTCTACAAATGAACGACATGTGGTTCTGCAAAAATGGAAAGTGATAACAATAAAAAGGTCAATGTTTATTACTGACCTTAGATTTCTAAATATCAAAGAAGATTATGAAGATTAAAGAATAGAAAATCTCATAAGTGTAATTGCATCAAAATGTAATGTGGTAACAATAAAAAGTCAATGTTTATTACTAACTTTAGATTTCTAAATATCAAAGGAGATTATGAAGATTAATAAAAAATCTCATAGGTGTAATTGCATCAAAATGGAAAGTGATAACAATAAAAAGGTCAATGTTTATCACTAACCTTAGATTTCTAAATATCAAAGAAGATTATAAAGATTAAAGAATAAAAAATCTCATACCAGAAAACATATCGCTTATGAGAAAATAGCATCATTTATCATAAGAAAGATTAATCGACTCCCAAATACATGAACTCAATGAATCCATCAATTTTGAGAATTAGTAGATATGCACTACACCCATCGATGAAGTTTTGGTCTGGTCCTTCATTCTCACAATGGTAACATGTCTCAAAGGATCAAAGATACCTTTCATGAAGACAATAACAACAATAAAATCAAAATTCGAGCAATCATGCTAGAAAATAAATGGGGAAGCAAAGAAGGTAAGAAAAAATGTTTTGATGAATAATGAAAGTATCTGATTTCTGCCCCGATTCTGCGTTTTGCCTGATATTAAATTCCTCACTTTGTAAGCTATCCTGATTATAAAGATTAATATACGGAAGATGAAATTTGCCAACCTGGAAGAGTGGATGTTTAATTATTTGAAATTGAAATGAAATTTATATTAATCAATTTGATCTATTTTCCGGATTTATCAAGTTTTTCTTCTTGTTGTAGGTTGGCTATCCTGCTCGTAATCACCTAAAGAATTACAAGGATAGACTTACATTGTTTTTTTACAATATCCTTTGCCAACCTTTAAGAGTATCATATTTAATTATTTTAAATTCAATGAAATTTATATTAATCAATTTTATCTATATTAAATTCTATATTAACTCTGGATTTATCAAGTTTTTCTTCTTGTTTGGTAGGTTGGGACTCATTCTTATCAATGCTCAATTATGAATCATCTCTGGGTGAATTCCAAGGATCTGATTTGATATATTTCATTTTATAATTTTTTTTCAACAGAAAAAAGCATGATATAATTATATTAAGGTGATATAATTTGTCGAAATACATAAGTTGTCTCCGTGGAGACATAAAGGCCGCATGACAGAAAGATTGTTTGCTGTTACAGCATCATACCAATGAGAGCATATGACCTACGATGCTACGCGGAAGTGTGCAGAATACCTGAAATGGTGACCAAAAATAGATTGGAGACAGAAGGCCGTTCCCCCATAACAGAAAAACTGTTGCTGTTTCTGTATGAAAAATAATTCATTCTTATCAATGGAGATATTACAGAAAGATCTCAGATGGGGGTCTACTTGTAATATTAATTAATATATTAAAATGCATTACCATTTTAATATATTAATTAATATTATTACTTAAAAGTAGAGTAATATGTTTTTCTCCATCATGACCACGCCTTTTCAAGGCTATAAGCTCAGCCACTCATTCATTGTAATGACCACATTCATATTCAATATAAATATTTTATCTTTTATTATCGTATGTCACTGCCCATTTTCTTATAGCTTTATGATGTCTAAGTACCCCATCATAATCACAAATGCAATATAACAAGATTAGTTGTTGATTCTTCAAATTAGAAAAGCTTTGAAGGAAACAAGTGATAAGAAAGGTCCAAGAACCTAGAGAAATTTAACCTTAACGTTACCAAAAACAATTTCTAGAAATTACTTTCCAAGTATCAACTAGCCAACCAAGGGAACTTATCTCAGAACATCACATACAATGTTCAAAACTTGCAACTACTTGCACTAAAAGATGGAGCTCACCTTTGCCAAAAGAGTTAAATATTCATTATATTTGCAACTGAAATCAATCTCTAGAAGTTACTTTCTAAGAATCAAGAAGCCAACCAATGAATTTTATCTCAAAATGTTACATGCAATGCTCAGAACTTGCAACTACTTCATTACAAAACGGATCTTCCCAATCTAGTATATTACCATATTAAATATATCAATTAATATTATTGTTTATATAAGTAGAGGAATATGTTAGGGTCATGACCCTTCATCATGATCACTCTTCTTCAGGGCTATAGTCATTCATTGTCGTCGTCACTGTCATATTCAATATATTATATTTTGTCTTTTAGGTACCATATGGAACCTATCCACCTATCCATTCTTTATAATTTAATGATGGCTCCAAGTCAGTACCTCCATGTACGTCACAAATGCAATGGAAGAAAAGGTCACAATGAGTTGTTGATTCCTCAATTTGGAAAAGATTTGAAGAAACGAGTGACAAAAAAAAGTCTAACAACCTGAGGAAATTTAACCTTAAGGTTATCAAAATCAATTTCTAGAAAATACTTTCTAAGAATCAACTAGCAAACCATGAGAAATTAACTCAGATCATCACATGCAATGCTCAAAACTTGCAACAAATTGCACTAGAAAATGGAGTTTCCTTTTTCCAAAATAGTAAAATATTCACCACGATTGGAACTCAAGTTACTGCATTCTACACTAATTCCCGTTCCTTCAAAAATAGCCTTTTGAATATCACTATTCTATTGTCCTCAATTTCTGTCTTTTCGATTCTTTTTTTCACCCAAAAATTATTTTCTCTTTCATTTACTTAAATACAGAAACAAAAAGAATTCACCCTAAACTACAATATGACTGACATAGTCCATGTCAGCAGATGGTATAAACCAAATGAAGCCATTTTAAATCATCATCCTGAGAAGCAGCACAGTTAACATTTGTTAATGAATGATTAATCCCGCATCACGTGTCACCTACTACCCTTTGCTCCATCAACGACATTTCCACTGTCATTTGTCTTCTTTTCATCCTTTCCTCCAACTTTCTGTTTCTTGCCTTCTGTCAATTTTTTTATTTCGTTTTCTTTCTCCTCAAGATGCTTTTTCAATGTATTTACCTGGAAGAATATAAAGTAAGATAATTTACACACAGGAAGAAGTTCAATGTCATTTAAAAATCTATAATATGATACCCCAACTGAGGTATAGATTGTCATACAGGACGCTATATCCCAAACAAAGGCATTGACAACCATGAAAATAAGCTGCAATGATAGCTTTCCATAACATGAGGAAAAATTTTAAAGAAAAAAGGGATCGGCAAATTTTGCTGCATGCCCATACAACTAAACAAAAACAAGTTAGGTTGATATACAAAACTTCCATCATAAGCATGCAAATGTCCAAGAACTCAGTTTTTCCTTTACTTTACATGGTACAAATACTGGAACCAAAAGTTTTGCAGATCATCACTGTACAAGTAATGATTACAGTTCTTAAAGATGTCCTTGTTTTTAAAGTTAAACAGAATACTCAGGAAAAAAACTTCACAGTTAAGACTTGAGAATACCATTTCATGTGATTTTTCAACTCCTTCATTCAGCATTTCCATGTAGTCAAGTAATCCTTCAAGAACATACGATAAGTCAGTGTGAAACAGCAACGACAAAATACTCACAAAATAAATGCCACATAGCAGTCTCAGTATTTCTTGGTATAATTGTAAACCTTCAGGTAAAGCTATCTTTTGGCTTTGTAATCTCTTAAATAGAGTTCCATTGCTGTATATACTCTGAATTGAATAAATTAGTAACTTTCACTATTTTTCGAGATACAACATTATATAGTTGATTAAAAAATGAAACATGCTAGATATCTCTCTGAAAGATAATTACTGCACGTATGACACTCCTGTTGTGGATAATGGAAAAAAAGAATTTTAACAGATTTAAAACTTTTTGAACATACTGCCAGTGTGATGAAGTAGGAAAAGTTTGATTTAATTTCTGTAGTTTCAGGAAGCAACAAAGATGGACTGAACTAACATGTTGAAAGTTTTCTGAATTCAGATTGTTGCATCCTAAGATGTTCATTTTAGAATATGTAATTCGCTGTAGCAAGGAAGCCTCTTTATTAATAGAAAGTGAAAAGGTCATCTTCTCATTAAGTAATCAAACACCTTTTGATCCCCGAACAACAAAAGCTGCTAGGGTTGAACATTAAGCATTTAAAAATTTCAAAGTTTACCTTGAAATCAGCTGCCTTTATAGCATATAAGACTATAGAAAGAAATATCTAACACAACACCATATTATGAAGTTTGCTATAGGTAATATACGACATGCAACGGAAAAGTGTTCCATGTACATGCATTTATCTTCAGCATAATTTTTGTAAATATGATCTGTATCTAGAATGCATTCTGTGATAGATAGTGAGCACTGTTTCACAACTGACCCTGTGTAATAGTAATCTAATATTGGCCAGTTTGGACAAGTTTAATTAGTCTGACTTAATCTGGCTCATTTCAGGGGAGAGCTGAGTTGACACGGCAAATATTACAATTACTTTCTGATTCCTTTAACAGAGGTGCAAGCCCCACATGCAACAACAATAAGTTGCGAAAACCCCATGCACAACAATAGGCTACACGAGCTTTTTCCACAGTATCCAATTACCTAAGCCCTTTGTCCAACAATAAACTCTGCTAGCTCAAACTTGCAACAACAGTTCGAGCAAACCTCACAAGCAACAATGGGTTGAACTTGAACAACATAGATGCAAAACAAGAAGCTGTGAAATAGCACAACACGAGAATTTATGTGCACAACCACAATGTCATTTTGCAAGACATCCATTCCACAAACACATGCACACAACATGAGTTGTGCAAATATGTCTTACAAAAAGTCATTGTGCAGTTACAGCATCAAAGCTGTAAAAGAAGCACAATTGCTCCATTATAGAAGATAAATGAACATTCTTGTATCCGTCAGATTCTTGTAGTTGTTTTAACAAATGAATAGTCTTTCTGTATGTACTATGAACTGTTAATTGGAGTCTCATAAAGGGTTTATACATTCTCTAAGAATATTCTGCTGAGAACCAGAGAAACAGGCAAAATTAATTTAGGGAGCTAAGAAGCGATATAGGGAGTAGAAAGATGTATTTCTCCTGCTCTATAGATTTCATTGTTCCTCTGAGGAAACTTTGAGTCAAGATCAGGGAACATAAACTTGGCATAAGAAATGTCCAGCTTAAGGCTCACGCACCACATAATGTAAATCCATGTGCATTGCCACCAAACCTCAAAGCATGGGTGAAAAGTGAAACACTGAAATGCCATAGGAGTATGCGCAACATGAGGGAGTGTTCCACTAAACAAGTGTGGAAAAAAAATATATATGTGCTATAACCTAAAACCATGTGCCAATCAAACCACCCCAATACCATGGACCAAAAAATAAGGTACTCTAGAAATATGTAGAAAAGCCCTCAAACAACATGCCAAACAAACCTGGAACCTCTTAAATCATGGGACTTCCACTTAAAAGGCATGCTATGGCATGTGTGAATGCATCCAAGTATTAAATATCCACCCAATGTGAACACATGGTCAAAGGTAGCTCCCTTCCTCCAATGCCCTATGAGGCCTGTTGCCTCAAAATCTAGCAGGCTTAGTGAGAGGCCTCACAACGCAAGAGGCAGACCAAGATGCAACAATGAGGTGGATTGCCAATGTCACCTCAGCACTCCACCTCCTGCTCTTTAGTGAAACTTTGCCACATGGGAGGCAGACCAAGATGCAACAATGAGGTGGATTGCCAATGTCACCTCAGCACTCCACCTCCTGCGACTTAGTGAAACTTTGTCACATGGGAAGCTTCCCAATTTTGTTAAAATTGGCAACTAGGACCAACCTCCACCTTGGACAGCTCATATGATGGAGATGATATTTTTGTTGGATTCCTCTTTCTGAGAGGTGTAGGATTGATCTAAAGATCATCTCATTCTGACATGTATAAATGGAATTATGAATTTATTTCTTCTATGGACAAATTGTCAAGGTTGGCCAGCATTCTCATGTAGGCTCAAGTAGCCCAAAAGTCATGTCTCTTCACTCTCAACGTTGCATAGTATCTACCTCATTTGGACAATCATCATCACACACATATCCCTCTCTCTCCTAATCTGATTGGGTCCTACGAATTTCAGGCAGCCTTCTTCTCCTCCACACGTGCGAAGGGTTGACTGTGTTTTCTGTTTTCTAGTGTTGACCACATTGCAGCAAGTTTGACCAGCGTTGACCAGGCAGCAGTTGACCTTGTTTGACTGTGATTTTTCTTAGAGAAATTCTGTTTGGGCAGGCTGCATTTCTGGGCACAGGAATTGAGGCATTCTGAGCTGTTTGACCAGTGTTGACCACAGAAAAGTTGACAGCAGGTTTGACTCTGCGTTGACCTAGTTTGAATGATATTTTCGGGACTATTTTGGGCTGATTCAGACTATCTTTGGAGGCCAAATTGACTGGGTTTGACCGAGCAGATTTGGAGGTGTAATTCTGCCAAGTTGACCAGCATTGACTTTCTGGTTAGGGCATCCTGTTGATTGCAGTTTGACTAGACAGATTTGATTGTGATTGGACAATTGAATTTTGTATATTATACTCTCTTTCTCTCTGCTGAACTTTTGCAGAATAATAAGAAGATTTGATCAAAGGGTTTTCCCCACATCTTGTCTTTTGCTTATTGTTTATATTCTATCTGCATTTACTATCAATGTTAATGTGATTGCTAATCTGGAAATTGATATTGGGCTAATAAGAAAAATTGAAGTAAATTGCTCTAAAGCATAGAACATACCATTGTTATCTAAAATTAACATGGAATCAGAGCTGAGGTGAAGACAAAAGCCCAAGCAGGAGTGAGAAGACAAGATTCAATGGCCTCCTTATCTTACTTCAAACATGATGGCAAGCTCAACGATAAGTCTAATTATCATGCATGGAAGATATCTCTTGATTTGACTTTGGAAGAGAAGGATGTTATGGACTATGTGCAGGGAAAGATCACTGAACCTCCTTCAAATGCATTGCCGCTAAGACAAAGTACAAAAAAGGTAAAGTCAAAGCTAAGAAGATCATCAAGGATTCTATTAACAAGCATTTGGTTGCATACATCTCCGATTTGAACACATCTAAGGAGATGTATGACAGGTTGGTTGGCATGTTCAAAGTTAGCAATGCAAACCAAGTCCTCTTTCTCAAAAACAAGTTGAAGGAAATAAAGAAGGGAAGAGATGAAGATATCCAATCCTACTTCATGAAGATTACCGAGATAAAAAATGATCTTCTTTCAATAGGAGAAGTTAGCTCACTCTCATTGCCCTTGGAGGTCTCCCTCGTGAATGGCATGTGTTCAACACTACTATCCTCAACAATGATAGGATTCTAGGTTTTGATGAATTGCTGACTAGATGTACTCAAGAAGAGACAAGGATGATGGAGAGAGCCATGCCTTCAAATAGGAATGGTCCTACTGCATTCTCCACTCATGCTATAAAGAAGAACAATGCAAGTTCAAAGAAGCAATGTCAAGGAAGACCAGGATTCAAAGGAAGACCAGGATTCAAAGATGGAAGGAAGGGAAGATGCTTCATTTGTAACAAGTGTGGCCACTATGCTAGGGAGTGTCCTAATAGAAGGGATACACCTCATGATGATGACAATAATAACCACAACAATCAAAGGAATGGCAGATTCAACAACAAAGGAAAAAGGAATACTCCTGCTACTCAACATGGAAATGGTCGACCTCCCAAAAGATCAAGAAACTCTAGGTATGATGAATCTAATGTTGTAGATAAAAAGCAAAAAGAATTGTATCTTATATCTGCCCTCTCTACTGCCTCTCCTCGGATACCTTGGGAAATTTGTTAATTGATAGTGGTGCTTCAAGGCACTTCACTAGGTATAAGGAAGCTCTTTCAAATTTGACAGAAAATTATACAAATTTGGAAATCATTCTTGGGGACAATGCCACCTATCCCGTGAAAGGAGTTGGAAATGTTACTCTTCAATTAAATCAAGGTAACACCATTCATCTACAAGAAGTATTATCTGTACTTGATCTAAAGAAGAACCTGGTGTCTATCTCGACGATGGAAGACAAAGGATTCAAGGATTCAAGGTGGCATTCATTGATGGAAAGGTACGTGTTTGGAAAAGAAATTTCAAAGAAGCATTTACTCTTGGATTCAGGGTTGACAACTTATATCAAGTTGGAGGAAATCCACTAGGAGCTATGTCTTGCAACACATATCTTCAATCCGAATTATGGCACTGGAGGTTTGCTCATCTTCATTATAAGGTTCTACTCGATGTGAGGAAGATGGTGACAGGTATGCCCGAATTTAAAGTAGAACATGAAGGTGTTTGTCAGGCATTTGCTGAAGCAAAACATACAAGGGGACCATTCCCCTCAAGTGATAGCAAGACTACCGACATTTTTCAATTGGTTCATTCTAATCTATCTGGTATGTTGCCCGTAACATCTTTGGGAGGATATTTATATTATGCTATCTTTGTGGATTTATTTCTTGAAGAAGAAGGACGAAGTGTTCACATGGTTCTGTTCTTTCAAAGCCTTGGTTGAAAATCAAACAGGGAAAAAAATCAAAATATCGAGGACCGACAATGGAACTGAATATGAATCAAATGAGTTCAATGATTATTGTAGAGAAGCTGACATTAAGAGGGAGACTACTACTGCATATACTCCCGAGCAAAAATTTGTTGAAACAAAAAATCGTTCCATTATAGAAGGCACCCATGCCATGCTTCATGATCGAGGCCTTCCGAAATTCCTACGGGGAGAAGCTGCCAACACTGTCGTGTATGTACAAAATAGATGCCCTCATCATGCATTGGACGCCAAAACTCCGGAAGAAGTTTTCACTAGTAATGATGTTTCTCATTTTAGAATTTTTGGTAGCCCCGTGTATTTTCATGTGCATCTGGGAAGAAAGGAACATTTGTGGGCTACAATGAAACTTCAAAGGCATATAGAATCCATGTGTTTGGTCAAAGGGAAGTTGAAATAAGTCATGATGTCACCTTCGATGAAGGTGTTGCCCTTGGGAAGATTAGGAACCTTCCTATTCCAACGAAGAACAAAGAAGCAGATACAGGAAAGAAGGGAGAACCGCAGGATGAGTTGATGCCCGATGTTCAAGGACCAATGGATCCCATTGATCCACCTCCTCATGAGCCCTCTTACTCAAAAAGGAGACCCTCATGGCTTAAGGACACTCTTGAAAATAATGAGAGACATATTGCACCAAGAGGGACATTTCATGAAAGTAAGAAGTCGAATAGTTACGAAGGGTACTTAGCTGCCATGCACCATTGTTCAAACTGAGCCTCGCACATTCAAAGAAGTTGTAAAGCACCATGTTTGGAAGGATGCTATGAACGAAGAGTATGAGTCGATTATGAAAAATGATGTCTGGGATGTGGTCCCTAGAGGCAAGGACAACTCAGTTGTCACCTCGAAATAGCTCTGAAAGATCAAGCATGGAGCTGATGGAAGTGCTGAAAAGTTCAAGGCCAGGTTTGTTGCTAGAGGCTTCTCTCAAAAGGAAGGTGTGGACTATAATGAGATATTTGCACCAGTTGTTTGATATACCACCATCCATTCAATCATTGCTCTTGTCGCCTCTCAAGGATGGCATTTACACCAAATGGATGTCAAAACTGCCTTCTTGCATGGTTCAATTAAGGAGGAAGTCTATGTAGAACAACCCGAGGGGTTCGAAGTTCAAGATCATCAAACACACGTATGCATGTTGAAGAAATCCCTCTATGGGTTGAAGAAAGCTCCCGGAATTGGTATCGTTGAAGAAAGTATAACTAGGTTTGGTATTTAAAAATGTAACTTTGATCTTTGTACTTGTCAAGAAAAAGAAATATTATTTTTGTAAATTATAAGAATGACTTTCTTGCTCATTCCATAGGTCTAGGAAAATCAAAGAGTCAAAGACATGTAAAGAGCTCTTCTTGAGCATATGTGTAAATATATATACTAGTCTATAAGGCCCTCCAAGACAAGCACAATCCTCCAAAGACAAGCACGAAGAAGTCTGCCAACAAAACAATGAGGAAAGGCAGTCATGTTGGCCTCAAGATAAATATAAATGACAAGTCGGCTCACAAAGGAGACACAACACTTTAGGTGGACATGTCGGCTCAAATACAAGGACAAACTACTATATAAAGGACCCTGCACCCTCGCATTTGGATAGTGACATCCTCGCACTCCTCTCTAAAATTTCAGTCAAGTTAAGGGTTACTGAAATCTCGGATAAAGGTGTGGGTCAGTGTTTCAGTTACAAGAAGGATCCCTCTGCTTTTTCAGATAAGGATGATTGTTGTAGACACTCACATACTCTCATAGTTTCATATAAGAAACTCAGTAATACCACAGTGACATATATTCGTGGCATAACCATGACAAGTAAGATCTCGGTAAAGATTGCAATGCAATAATGATGAACATAGTTACATTCTCGATCAAAGTGCAATCATGATCCTAACATGGTCATGATCTCAATAAAGGCTACGATAAAACAGTCATGATCTCGGTGGATAAAAGGCAGCTCTCCAATACATATCTAAACATGGAAGATCTAGTTGATGAAAACTTTGGTGAAGGGACAGCAAAGATGTTACGGAGTAATGAAGTGATGCAGTAATGATGGCCTCAATGGTGCAGCAATGAAGATGATCTCAACAGTGACAAAGAAGAGGATTGGTGTCTTGGTCTTGGAGTGGCCTAATAGGTCAAGGGTCATGGTCTTGGTATTCGTCAATTGGATCTCTATAAGAATAAGGCTGAGTGGGTTTTCCTCTCCAACTCCCTTGGCAGAATGCCAACTTCTTGTGTTCTTGTCTCTTTTCTTTTGGTAGCTATTTGATGAAATATGAAACACACTCTAATAATGTAAAGAAGATGATTGTGCTAACAAGAAAATGAAAATGCCTCACAAATAGTTATCAAGACAAGAAGAATCACATTGATCCCACTTGCCCTAGATTCTTCAACATGGTATCAGAGCTAAGGTGTTGAAGTCAAATGAAGGGCAACAAAAGAGACATACAAGGATCTGTCTTCAAGGACATCAAAGCAGGTTGAAAGGATTAAAGGAGCAAGTATACAACAAGCAGGTCTACAACAGTCATGGAGTATCAACTTCAGTAATTACAGTCATGCACTCAACTCATGCTCAGTTTGATGGAGTATATTAGTGATCCTCACTTCTTGATCACTGAACTTTCTCCATGCCATAAAAGATAGTCTCAGGTGTGTGTATATATATATATATATATATATATATTTGCAGAAGTAATCCAAGGAATACCTCTCACAATCCATGATTACATCACTGTCTCAGTATAGTTATTACATCAAGGCAGTTTCGGTGATGAGACAGTCTATCTATACAGTGCCACCCACAGTTTAGTTATGTTATTCGTTGACAAGTCTGGGCTCTCAATACATTGCCTCTCTACACAATGCACATAGACATCACTGCGCAGTGCCATATCAATATACTTGTCACAGTCTCGAATTTTGTCTATGATTATGATATCAATAGCATGGTGCTTAGATCAGAAAATAGTATCAATAACATGTCAACAATATGTTGAAGTCAAAAGTACCCTAAAATAAATTGTGAAGGTCGTGAAGCAGTCTCGGTGATGTCAAGACCACTGATGTCATGGTACTAGAAGGCCTCGAAGGAAGTCATGATGAAAGGATACTAATGATGGGCAGCTCAAGCAAAAGAAGCATCAAGGTGAAGATCTCTTCACACACCAAGTAACTATCTTTCAATTTTATAATCAGATTTGGTTAAATGATTTCATGATTGCAAGGGGATTTATAAATCAGTTAGATAATCGAAAGTCCTTGCATAGAATAAGGAGGATTGTCATAATCCTCATAGAAAAGAGAAATCATTGATATCTATGAAAGGGTCTATGAAAATCAAGCATTGTTTGAATCCATCAAGAGATTCATAGGATTCATATGATATCACTAAAAAGTCCTCTTATACCTAAATAGCAGAAGAGGAGACATAAAGAGATATATGAAATGCTAGATATACTATCGGAAATTAAAGTAAAGAAGGTCACTTAGACCTACACAATAGTAAAGGTATCAAAGAATGAAGGAATAACTTCATGAAGATCTAGGAAAGATGATAAGAAGGTAGTCATCATTGATGAGCAAGGTAACAAATATCAATGAACAAAGAAGGTTACCTCACCCGACAATTTGTGGTCTCTATGCTAGATACAAAAAGACAAGTTGCAGTTTATAGTATTAAAGGATAAAAGAATTCAACCTTGTGCAGAAAGGAAAGGCAAGGTTGGTCCTCAAGCAAAGACAAAAATAAGTATAGTTTAGTCAGTGCTATAGAAAGATTTTGGAAGCTCATATCACTAAAATATGGAGGAAGCTGAAGAAAAGGGCCGATGAAAGAGGGAGTAACAAATCTCTCCTATGAGTAAGATAGTATCCCTCACAAAAGGGTCCTATCATAAGCTCCTAAATCTTGTGTTATAAGATATGACAATGATAATAAGATGCATCATGGCATCATCGAAGCATTACAAACAAGAGCTCGTAACATCTCCATAAGGATCATTTAGGACAAAAATCCATGGCAGACAACATGTAGGATATATAGCTCTTGGGAACCTCAGTGGACATTGAAGGAAAGAAAGGAGTCATCTAAGGCTCATCATACATCAAGTCAAAAAGGAAACATCTGCCAGTTGAGGATGTACAAGATCCTCAAAATTCTCTAATGGAATCCTTATTGTAGGGTTCACTAATCTAGAGACGAAGCAAGTGTTTCAACAAGAATTCCAACATATGGAATCCATGAGATGATGATATGACATGAAGCAGATCAAGGGATTGAAGATCTCTTCAATCAAAGAAGTTGCTGCAAGAAGCCTAGATGACCTAAAGGTAAAATGAGGTATGTGTGCTTGTATATAATATTATAATGTAATGTCATATGGTTGCAGGTAACAATGGATCATTACTTCTATCTTGAGAAGCATGATCAAGAGAAAAAGGATCTTCCCCTCTAAAAGAATGCAGGAAGGCATAAGTCGCACTAGATGAAATCAGCATAATATGTCCTCATATGAAGTATGAGGTAGTTGACAAAGAAACTTTGATTAAAAGCTTCGAGAAATGGAATGTGTGAGGAAGGAAGAGATTGTGAGATATGCAACCATGAGGAAGGCAATCAACATCCAAAAGACCAAGAATATTTGACTAGGAAATCTCCTAGAAAGATATAAAGACTCTGATGAAAGTCTGAAAAAGATGAAGACCCTTGACAATGGATATCTTTGGGAGATATGTCAATAAGTGTGCAGGATGCTGATACTTACAAGAAGATGTCATGATGAAGAGCCCTCTCGTAAGGTATGATTTAATTTAATATCATGTTTTGATTTCTTGAATAAGATCTGGATGAGTTCATGTAGGGCTACTAGAACAAGACTTGTAAGTACAAGTACAACCTGCATTCATGCAATGGATGGAAACTCCTGAAAGAAGCATGGAGAGAAAAGAAGTAGCCATATGAAGAAAGTTCCAAATGTATGCCAAGAAGGCCACTTTCCATGAAGAAAGGAATGGCATGACGAAATAAGAAGGAAAGTGATCGATGGTTGTTGCCCTATAAGGAAGAAGCTCAACTAAATTTAATGACATCAAGGAGAGAAGTTGATCAAGCAGCTGAAGAACCCACGAAGAAGAAGCTGCTGATGTATAAAAGAGTCCCTAGCTAAGAGGGAACTTTGACAGGTCCTTTGGTCAAGAGGCAGTTTGAATTAAATCACCCCTAATTACAAAGGAGTGACAAGTGTGTTTTTCCATTTCATGTGTCACGCACTAGACCCAAACTAACAGCCGTAAGTCTAGATGAAGGCCATGAACGGAAATGTAGACACATAATAGACACAACATTCTTGTCTTCACTTGGAAAGAAAAAATGGGAGGATTGTGTAATCATCTGGCATCTGATACTCTTTAAGGATGTGTAGGGCATCCAAGATGAGAGTAGGCAAGAGGGTTGATATTCTTTGAGGGCTGGGAACCCAAGATAAGAATAGTCCTAGAAGGTCATACTCAATGAACACCAGGGTGGGTATGTACCTTGAGAGACAATGATGAAGGTGTCTATAAATCATTGGTCTCACCAGCATTGTAGCTCATGGTCTTATGGAGAGATCGAGTTGTTAGTCAAGGCCTTGCACTATGACAACGTTGATTGATATGATGCTATACAGATGGGATTACCAATCTGATTCTTCTTATGAGAAATTCTTTAGATTGAGAATAACCAAGTACCATTATAAATGTTGAAATTTCTAAGTCTAACCCATTAGAAATTTTCTTGCACTATCTGGTTTATTTCACCTACTTGTTTAATTACTGAACAAGTTATTTAACCATATAAATAATGAAATAAACACAATGCAGTCTCAACTATCTACAGATCATCAATTGAAAGAAATAGACAAACACACAAGGGACACCGTTATTTTTGGAAAATCGTCCTCGGAAAAACCCAACTTAGGAAAACTGGTGCAACAATTCTAAGGGTTTTATTATTAAGCATCTTTTATTGAGTACAACTGGGTGCCAAATTGGCTCACCCGACAGAGAAATCTATTTGGAAATAATACCTCTCGTTGGAAGCAGATATTCTAAAAGTCTGCTCCACGAAACTCTCTGAGGCTCTGCGTCAGCCCTCCTGGCCTTTGTATTAGCCTAGAACCCCCTGCATCAGCCTATAGAGGCTCTGCGCTAGTTCCCTGGCCCTCTGCGTCACCCACATGTTGTGTGTGGAGCATGATTGTTCAGAGGTCTTTGTTTCAGCCGGATGTATACCCCAGGAAGTTTGTACACCCCTTCAAGCGGGGGGGACTTGTCCCCCCCGCAGGGGTCTGGGGGGGCTGATCCCCCCTGGCTGGGGGGTCCGGGGGCCAGCGGTCCCCTTGGCAGGGGCTCGGGGGCAACGCCCCTGAAGCTAAAAACAAATGTAAAATTGCCTTGTAAAAGTATAGTAATTCCTAGTCAATCTGGGCCGTTCATTAGGCAGATGATCTGACGGTAGAACTTATGTTTAGTTTAGGGTTTTTTGCCCTAGAAGGCAACCCCTCTCTTTGTATGAGGGCATTGTATTGGAGGCTGAGATATAGATGTGTATTCGGTGAGCGAGAAACTGAGAGGTGAGACTGTGAGAGAAAACAAAGGATATTACAGCGGATTTGCTGTAGGTTGTCTCTTCATTTTGCTGGATAATAGAAAGGAAGGACTGGCTGTTCGGGGTGGACGTAGCCCAAAAACTGGGTGAACCACGTATATCTGTGTCTCTTGTTTTATGCGTTCTCTGTGTTTATATTTCTGCAATATTTTATGTGTTCCATTGCTCTATAATATATAATTTTCTAACACCACATAGGCCCTCTAGCCCTCTACGCAGTCACTCTGGCCATTTGCGTGGCTCTTGCAGGTTCTGTGTTTGCCTCTCTGCCTCTGCGTTGGTCTTCTGACACTATCTCTACCTCTCTGCTATGCACTCACTGTCCCTCACTGCATTTGATCATTGGTTCAATTTCTCTTATCAAAGCCCGCTCTAGAAAATCGAACTGACTGATCAACTTGGTGCTCCAACTGACCCTCAAGCCTCCTCTTAATCTTTTTCTGTTGAGTCTTCAACAGCTGAGATTAAATCTCTAATCAACGGCTAAGATTAGATTTGGCTTGATCCATGTCATTTAGAACTTTCTCACCTAGTTTTATATTAATACCCATTAATATTTTTATTTTCCTAAGTTTAGACTTAGGAACCAATTAAAAATATTAATTATTTTAATATCTTTCTAACTGGGTGGAATTTCCCCAAACCATTTCTGGGTCTTGGAGATCACATGTGCTTTAGTCTCTCCACCAATTTTCATGGCTAAAGCACATCCAATGCTACCCCAAATCAACAATAAATACCTCCCTAGTTAAGAGTTGAAGAGTGTTGAAGAAAGTATAACTAGATTTGGTATTTACAAATGTAACTTTGATCTTTGTACTTATCAAGAAAAAGATATATTATTTTTGTAAATTATAAGAATAAGTTTCTTGCTCAATCCATATTCTAGGAAAGTCAAAGAGTCAAAGACATGTAAAGAGCTCTTCTTGAGTATATGTGTAAATATATATACTAGTCTAAAAGGCCCTCCAAGACAAGCACAATCCTCCAAAGACAAGCGCGAAGAAGTCCCAGTAAAAAGATGAGGAAAGGTAGTCATGTCGACCTCAAGATAAATATAAATGACAAATCAGCTCACAAATGAGACAACACTTTCGGTGGACACGTCAGCTCAAATATAAGGACAAACTACTATATAAAGGAGCTTGCACCCTCGCATTTGGATAGTGACATCCTCGCACTCCTCTCTGAAATCTCAGTCAAGTTAAGGGTTACAGAAATCTCGGATAAAGGTGCAGGACAGTGTTTCGGTTAGGAGAAGGATCCCTCTGGTTTTTCGGATAAGGATGATTGTTGTACACACTCACATACTCTCATAGTTTCGGATAAGAAACTCAGTAATACCATAGTGATATATATTCTCAGCATAGCCATGACAAGTAAGATCTCGGTAAAGATTGTAGTGCAATCATGATGAACATAGTTACATTCTCGGTCAAGGTGCAGTCATGATCCTAACATGGTCATGATCTCGGTAAAGGCTACGATAAAATAGTCATGATCTCGGTGGATCAAAAGGCAGCTCTCCAATACATATCTCAACATGGAAGATCTAGTTGATGAAGACTTCGGTGAAGGGACAACAAAGATGTTGCAACAGTAATGAAGTGATGCAATAATGATGGCCTTGATGGTGCAGCAATGAAGATGATCTCAACAGTGACAAAGAAGAGGATTGGTGTCTTGGTCTTGGAGTGGCCTAATAGGTCAAGGGTCATGGTCTTGGTATTCGTCAATTGGAATCTCTATAAGAAGAAGTTTGAGCGGGTTTTCCTCTCCAAGAGGGAGAGGTTTTGGCCCTGGTAGAATGCCAACTTCTTGTGTTCTTGTCTCTTTTCTTTTGGTAGCTATTTGATGAAATATGAAACACACACTCTAATAATGTAAAGAAGATGATTGCGCTAACAAGAAAATTAAAATTCCTCACAAATAGTTATCAAGGCATGAAGAAACACATTAATCCCACTTACCCTAGATTCTTCAACGGATATGAGAGGATCGACAACTATCTGATGAAGCTGGGTTTTATAAGAAGTGAAGTTGATCCGAACCTTTACTTTAAGGTTGAGAATGAGAGACCTCTCATCTTGGTACTTTATGTGGACAATCTCTTTCTGACAGGTGCAGACCCTCTCATTCATCAATGCAAGAGGGAGTTGGCTTCTGAGTTTGAAATGAAGGACCTAGGACTGATGCATTATTTCCTAAGGTTGAAGGTCTGGCAAAAGCCAGGTGAGATTTTCCTTTCTCAAGGAAAATACATTGTGAAGCTACTTGAAAGATTTGGGATGGTGGACTACAAGTCCGTGACTACTCTGATGGAACTTAACTTCAAGAAGTTATGCGAAAGTGTTGTTGGGCCTGATTTGGGAAATCCCTCTGAGTATCGCCGACTTGTGGGGGGCCTGATGTTCTTGGTGAACTCTCATCCAAACATATGCTTTGCAATGAATACGTTGTGTCAATTTATGGTTGAGCCTCATCACATACATTGGATTGCTGCCAAGAATCTTCTAAGATAACTTCGAGGCACAATCTCCTATGGATTGAGATACATTGTCGGGGTTTTGGGGCTCCATGGTTATTTTGATGCTGACTGGGCTAGCAGTGTGGTGGATCGTAAGAGCACATTGGAATGTTGCTTCTCACTAGGTTCTGCGTCGAAATCCTGGATGAGCACGAAGCATAAATCAATTGCTTTGAGCACCGCTGAGGCCAAATATATTGTTGCTAGTATGGCCTCCTATGAAGTTGTTTGGTTGAGGAAACTCTTTAGTGAGTTGTTTGGGCATGTGTTGGATACCACCGTGATCTACTGCGACAACTAAAGTGGGATTCGTATTTTTGAGAATCTTGTGTTTCATGACCACTCCAAACATATTGATATCAGGTACCACTTTATCCAGGATATGGTACAACAGGGAGCAATAAGGCTCCATCACATTGGGACTAATGATCAAGTCGTAGATATTCTTACGAAGCCCTTGGGGAAGGTCAAATTCTTAACCTTCTGTGAACGACTTGGAGTCGTGGAGAGACCCTCTTATGAGGGTCCCGTTTGAGTTGGATATTGAGCTCTGGGAGCTCTGGGGGGCTTGGGGTACTTCTTGGAGCTATGAGCGACCATAGGGTGAGTGGTTCACCTTCCCCTAGTGGTGCGCTGTGTACAGGGTGAGTGGTTCACCTTCCCCTATGGCATATGGATAGGATGAGTGGTTCACCTTCTCCTATGGCATATGAGCAGGATGAGTGGTTCACCTTCTCCTGTCGATACATTCTACCCATGTAGTCCGGAACTCATGGGAAGTACCTCTCATCTAGCCAATGAGTAGGGAAATGAGGATAGGGACCATAGTATTACTAATGGGCACATCGCGTACTACCATACTCCCTATGCTAGGATATTTGATATTGATCTGGGATCAATGGAGATTGACTTAGAGTCAGTGGAGAGTGGTATGATACACTCTCAATCATTTCTTCTACATTATTTCTTCTTGGTTCAACAGAGCAGAGCAAAGCAGGGATGTCAGAGATGGTATAGATTGATAGATGGTTTAGCAGGTGGATTTCTCCCTAATTGAGAGGGAATGTTAAAATTGGCAACTAGGGCCAACCTCCACCTTGGACAACTCATATGATGGAGATGATAATTTTTGTTGGATTCCTCTTTCTGAGAGGTGTACGATTGATCTAAAGATCATCTCATTCTGACATGTATAAATGGAATTATGAATTTATTTCTTTTATGGACAAACTGTCAAGGTCGGCTAGCATTCTAATGTAGGCTCAAGTGGCCCAAAAGTCGTGTCTCTTCACGCTCAACATTGCATGTAAATAGAAGGAGCATCTACCTCATTTGGACAATCATCCTCACACATACCTCTCTCTCCTCATCTGATTGGGTCGTACGAATTTCAAGGAGCCTTCTTCTCCTCCACATGTGCGAAGGGTTGATTGCGTTTTCTGTTTTCCAGCGTTGACCAAGTCGCAGCAAGTTTGACCAACGTTGACTGGGCAACAGTTGACTTTGTTTGATTATGATTTTTCTTAGGGAAATTCTATTTGGGCACCCCGCATTCTAGGCATAGAAATTGAGGCATTCTAAGTTGTTTGACCAACGCTGACTGCAGGTTTGACTCTGCATTGACCTAGTTTGACTGATATTTTTGGGATTGTTTTGTGCTAATTCAGACTATCCTTGGAGGCTGAATTGAGTGGGTTTGAACGAGCTGATTTGGAGGTGTAATTTTGCCAAGTTGACCAACGTTGACTTTTTGGTTAAGGCATCTTGTTGACTACAGTTTGACTAGACATATTTCACTGTGCTTGGCCAAGTGAATTTTGTATATTGTACTCTCTCTCTCTGCTGAACTTTTGAAGAATAATAAGAATATTTGATCAAAGGGTTTTTCCCACATTGGGGTTTTTCCTTGGCATTTGCCAAATATTGTGTCTTCTTGTCTTGGCATGTCTTCTGCTTATTGTTTATCTTTTATTTGCATTTACTATCAATGTTAATGTGATTGCTAATATGGAAATTGATATTGGGCTAATAAGAAAAATTGAAGTAAATTGCTCTAAAGCATAGAACATACCATTGTTATCTAAAATTAACAAATTTCCCACCTAAAGGATATCCTAGGTCAATGGCTCAAGGCGATATATGTGAAAGGCTAAGCGAGGTAATGGAAAACCTTTAGATAAGCCCTAATTTGAAGCCTTATATAAGATTAGGGTTTTATTAGGGCACAAATTTCCTAGGGTTAATGATGTCATTGGTCAGCCCTACTAGGGCAAATTTTACCATGAAAAATGCTATGTTTTGAGTCTAGGAAATCAATCAATGTGAGATCAATCCAAAGAAGCTCCAATGTTTTCCTTCAGCAAGCCCTAGTTGAATTTGGTCTAAGCCCTAGGCCTAGTAGTTTGCCTTAGAGGTCTTAGGAAACTAGAAAAGGAAAAAAAAAAAAAGAGTTTTGACCACCACAAGTATCCTAGTGCCTTTCCCTACTTGGGTGATGCAATCTTTAGGGCTAAATTTAAGAGATAACAAATCTATGTATGGAATAAGGGGGAAAAAACTGGTTTTCACTTGCAAACCCTAACTATCTTTTTATGAGAGGGAGAAATTAACTAGAAGAAACCTCTCTAGGGAATTCAAGGAAAATAGATTTAACATAAAACCCTAGAAAACATTCATCACATGAAAAATCATTAAAGATATGCAATTATACTCATAAATTTTCCAATAAATTGCATTCTTTCAATCATAAAAAGACATCTCCAATGCATAAACTAGTCTCCAATAGCAATAGTTCCACAAAATATCACATCTCCACAAGTAGTGAGTAGTAAAGGCTAAGTCAAGCTCTCTCTAAGGAGGCCAAAATCCACAAAGTGATGATAAACAAAATGAATGGAGTGATCCTCCTTTTATAGGAGGTCTATCACATCCATTAATCCAACTAAAAGTCCCTAAAAAATTTTGATTTTGAGTAGACATAAAGTAAATGAGTTACAAGCCAACCCAATAGCTCAACAAAAAAAATGTCATCATTTGCCCACACATGTGGCTTGCAAGGCCTCTAAGCATGATATCATACCCTTTTTGGGCTAAAAATAATCCAAAAGTACAATGCAAGGGCTAGATGCATCTCCAACTATCACGGCCAACAAAAATTTGAGGTGGGGTCCTCAAATCAAGCCTCAAAATATCTCAAAGTGTCCAAAAGCCATCTCTTGATGCCCTGCATCATCTCCATGGGTGCCACCTAGGCAACATAGTGTACTCTCTCTCCAGCGTTGGGGCTCCATGAGGTAATACAAGCCCTCCTCAATCATCTTCGGATGATCATTATCATCAGGGTTCTAGATTGTCACACCCCCAGCGATGGTTGCACCACTTAGACCACCGTGGGTGTGCGGTACCGGCGAGATTTTGTATCAAGGCACTCAACCAATGTTGCACGAAACGGGGATGTGAAAGTGTCATTTTCCAAAAATCTAGGAAGCGAAATGTCTACTATATATATATATATAATTTTTTTAATTTGTTTGCATTTATATTCAAAACAAACATCCCAAATACCAAATTAGTTGTAGAAGACATGAAAACATGCATATTTTTACATAAATCAAGATAGATATGGCATCCATGATTCCATTGTACATCAATGATTAATTATTCGAGCATCAACCATCTATATTCTAGCAATTACAAACATACATCAAATTTTTAAGCATATTATAAAACATAAAACATTTAAGCATATTATAAAACATAAAACATAAAGCATATTATCTAGCAAGTGAGCAACTGTCAACATTAGTCATGTCCAAAATTCAAATAATAATGTTTACAAAATAGGCCATTTGGCCACCACCAAGACAAAAAAGGTTCAAATTCACAACAAGCCTACAAGTCTAATCTATGACAAAAGTAGTAAATTGCAAATATATCTACTAATCTCTCCTCCTTCCACCACGAAGAGTACATGGCAGTGGGCCTCCACATGGTGGCAATGAAAAAGATGGTGGTTGTGGAAGTTGCGGCACTGAAACTGATGAAGACGAATCCCTTGCTGTTGGTGTTGAACCATGGAACCTAGGAACCAAGGAACTAGATGGGAGTGGCATCCCAACTCGATCATCATCATCCTGGATAAGAGCATCCTCTAATTGCTATAATCCCACGTGGTAGCAATGAAGAAGATGGTGGTTGTGGAAGTTGTGGCACTGAAACTGATGAAGAGGAAACACCTGCTGTTGGTGTTGAACCATGGAACACAGGAACCAAGGGACCAGATAGGGGTGGCATCTCAACTCGATCATCATCATCTTGGATAAGAGCATCCTCTAAATGCTCTAATCGCAACACTCCATCCTCCAAATTGGGCTCCTCTGAGTTCCTGTCGCAAACCTTAAGGTCTTTATTAGCCTTTGCCTCATCACAGTAATGGGACAACAATCGCAAGTTGTAATGAACATAAAACAAGCTCTCTGCCCAATCTAAACTCAACCTATTCCTTTTAACATTGTGGATGAAAGAATAAGAGACCCAACACCTCTCTACAAAAGAAGTGTTTACCGCCTGTGATAGCACCCGCAATGCCAAAGTCTGTAGAAGTGGAGTAGCACCTCCATGCATGTTCCACCACTCAAGAGAAGAAAGTCTCTCAATCTCTAATTGCATGCAAGCTCCCAAATGGATCAGTGTTAAGCGTATAGTTGCTCAATTGTTTCTGTACCATGGCAACCTCCTCCTCATCGAGGACTAATTTATCCAATGCAATCATATATTTTTCTAGAACCTCTGGATCTAGGTGTGGTTTTCTCCTGCCCCCCCAGGTGTTGGTGTTGAAAGCCATGATGGATGATAGTATTTAGGTGTCAAAACATATGCTAATGCATGCAATGGAACATTTAGCATATGTTATGCTCTTAACCTGCAAAAAGATACCCAAATACAGAATATGCGAAGAAAGATACCAGAACATAGAACAGTGAGAGACAACACCAAATATTTTATTATTCAGAAAGCAATGTTCACTGGCCTCTTCGAGGGGGCAACCTCCAATAGAGCAGAGTTCGATACAAAAATAAGACACGATGCTCCTCGCAGGGAGTCTCTATCCTTTATATATGACTCATACATGCAATACCAAGGATCAATACCATGGGTTTTATTAATATCATCTATCTAATACTACGGCCCATTTGCAACTAACTGTGGTCCTGTCATTAATTGCGGGTTAACCACTTACAATTATTAATATGGGCTTTATTGACTTTTGACTAAGACTCGATCCCATTACATAAATAAGGGGGTTAGGGTGGGACCCTAACATGTCCTCCCCCTTAAGACTAGCCTTGTCCTCAAGGCTGAAGCTGCGGAAACTGCTGAAGAATAGTGGCTGGTTCCCAAGTTACATCTTCCGGAGAGGTGTCTTTCCACTTGACGAGGACTTCCCTAATCATGCGGCCCCGCAAGTGCCTGTCTCATGTGTCTAGGACCTGTTCAGGTTGGAGCCAGATTGACCCTTCTTCGTCCAATTCAGGTAGACTGGTTTGAATTCTGCAATTGTTCCCAATCACTTTCTTGAGGCATGAGACATGGAAAATTGGATGGATTTTTGCAGTAGGTGGCAAAGCCAACTTGTAAGCCACTTCTCCAATGCGCTGAAGTACTTGATATGGTCCGTAGAATTTTGGAGATAGTTTCTGACAACCCTTGTCTTTGAGTGATGTTTGCTTATATGGTTGCAGCCTCAAAAAGACCTGATCCCCTTCTTGAAATTGGCACTCTGAGCGATGCTGGTCTACCTGTTGCTTCATGCGGTTTTGAGCTTGATGAAGATTCTCTCTAAGATGGGCAAGCATGGTTGCGCGGTGTTGTAGGAGTTGATCCACTGCTTGTACTTTTGAGCACCCCTTGAGATAAGAAGTAGGGGAAGGAGGGAGTTGACCATATACTGCTTCATAAGGAGTCATTTTGGTGGTGGCATGATAGTTGGTGTTATACCACCATTCAGCGAGAGGTAACCACTGTACCCAAAGATGTTGCTTTTCTGAAGTGAAACACCTAAGGTAGGTTTCCAGACATTTGTTGACGGCTTCAGTTTGACCATCCGTTTGCGGATGATAAGAAGTACTGAGTTTTAGTTGAGTGCCTTGTATCCTGAAGAGTTCCTGCCAAAAATTACTGGTGAAGAGCGGGTCGCGATCGGACACAATAGAAGTGGGCATGCCATGCAATTTGAAGATCTGATCCATGAAAGATTGAGCGACCAAAGTTGGTGTAAACGGGTGGGGTGGGGCGCAGAAATGAGCATACTTCGAAAGTCTATCCACAACCACCATGATGACTGACTTGTTTCTTGACTTTGGAAGATCTGTAATGAAATCCATAGAAACCTCCATCCAAATTGATGCCGGGATGGGCAATGGTTGTAATGTGCCTGGTGTGTTGACGGTCTCCCCTTTGTGGCGTTGACAGACATCGCATTTTGCTACGAAAGTAAGGATGTCCTTTTTCATGCCTGTCCAAAAAAATGATCTTCTGGTGCGAGCATACGTCTTCTGAAAGCCTGAATGTCCTGCAATGGGGGATGAGTGCAATTCTGCCAAAATGCGACTTTTGAGGGTGGATGTTGGTGATATTACAACTCTGTCCCTGTAGCGAAGAATATCATCCTGCCACGAGTAGCCCTTGGTGGAATTTGGATCTACCTGCAATTGAGAAATGAGTTGGGAGAGCCCGGGATGTGAAAACCATTCCCTGCGAGCCTCTTCAATCCATTCTGGAATGGGGAGGGAAATTGCTAGCAGAGTACTTTCCTCCTCAAATTGGCGAGATAATGCATCTGCTACACTATTGTCTTTCCCTTTCTTGTAAATGATCTCATAATCATATCCCAACATTTTGGCGAGCCATTTATTTTGTTGTGGGGAGGATAGGCGTTGCTCCAAAAAATATTTAAGACTGTGATGATCTGTGCGGATTTGGAAACGTCGCCCCAATAAGTAAGGTCGCCAGGTCTCTACTGCATGTAAGATGGCCATCATTTCCTTCTCGTAGGTAGATTGGCCCAGATTCTTCCCACTTAGTTGTTGGCTTGTGAAAGCCAAAGGTCGCCCTTCCTGCATTAAGACCGCCCCAATACCTGTACTCGAAGCATCACATTCAATGACAAAAATTTAGTGAAGTCAGGTAGTGCTAAGACTGGAGTGGAACACATGGCATTTTTTAGAGCTGTAAATGCCTGTTGTGCTTCCTCATTCCAGAAGAATGAATTTTTCTTTAGGAGTTGAGAGGATTTTTCTTAGGTTGAGGCCAATCTTGCATTGCCTGGATCTTTTTGGGGTCCACCTTGACACCTTCACGCCCCACAATGTGGCCCAAATACTCAACTTCTTCCATGCCAAACGAACACTTGGACATCTTGACAAATAATTTATGCTTGCGGAGCAGTTGCAAGAGTAGATCTACATGCTGAAGATATGTAGCCCAAGTGCAACTATAGATGAGGATATCATCGAAGAAGACAAGGACAAATTTCCTGAGATATGGTTTGAGAATGTGGTTCATAAGGCTCTGAAAAGTAGAGGGGGCATTACAAAGACCGAATGGCGTGACCAGGAACTCATAATGGCCTTCATGAGTTCTGAAAGTAGTCTTTGGAATGTCGACTTCCTTCATGCGAATTTGGTGGTAGCCTGAGAGAAGATCCAGCTTAGTGAAGAATTGAGCCCCATTGAGTTCATCCAGCAAATCGTCAACCACCGGGATGGGAAATTTATCTTTGACTATCAATTTATTGAGGGCCCTGAAGTCTGGACACATCCGTCACTCCCCATCTTTCTTGAGCACCATGACCACTGGTGATGAACAAGGACTAATGCTGGGACGAATGACACCTGCTTCCAAAAGTTCCTTGATTATTTTTTCTATTTCCTTCTTTTGGTTGAACGGATATCGGTATGGGAGCACATTTGGGGGTTGGGCCCTGGAACCAAGGTGATGCTATGATCATGTTCCCCTCTCGAGGGTGGAAGCTCATGAGGCTTGTCAAAGACTGGCAAATGGTTATTTAAAATCTGTTGCATCTCAGGATGAATTGGCAGAGACTTGATTTCGACTTCCTGGATGGCATTAAATTGAGCTATAACTCCATGATGGCCCTTTTTTAGCAATTTTTCCATCCTATGCGAGCTGATGATAGAGGGAACTCCTGCCTGGAGTCCACGGAGGGTATGTGTGTAGTTGTTTTGCTTAAACTCATATATAACTCCTGAAAATCCATTGTGATTGGCCCAAGGGTGCGGAGCCATTCAGCGCCGAGGACAATGTCGCAACCTCCCATGTGTATGGAAAACAAGTGGGTTTTCAACTGATAATCCCCCATTTGAAGTTTGACATTTTCATAGCGGCCTTCACATTTCATTGTGCCCCCATCTGCAATTTGGACTTGGAAGTTAGAAACTGCTCGTACAAAACAACGCACTACTTCTGCAACTTTTTGATGGATGAAATTATGTGCACTTCCACTATCAATCAAGACTACTACTGGGCGATGTTTAATAAAACCTCTGATTTTGAGAGTTTGAGGTGAAGAAATCCCTGCCAAAGCATGTAGCGAAATAACTAGTTCGTCGGAGACATTGTCCTTTTGGTTGTCCTCTTCTGGCGCCTCATGCTCCTCAAGTGGTGGATCTTCCTCTGTTGAGCTGTAGTCAGTAGCATCAATTTGAAAAAATTTGGGCTCCTTGCATTTATGACCTGGGGAGTATTTTTCATCACATTAGTAACATAATCCTTGCTTTCTTCTTTCGGACATTTCCGCAGGTGACACCTTTGGGACCTTAAGTGTTTGAGTCGTGTTGTGAGCCTGTGGGGGGCGACCATTAGCGGAGAAATTTGGGCAACCGTACTGGGCTGCTAATGCACGTTCCACGTTACGAGCTACCTTGCAAGCCTCCGTCCATGTGGGAGGGTGGTGCAGTAGGACTTGGGCTTTGATGGCTTCTTTAAGATCGTTGATAAAACATTCCGTGTAGAACACATCTGAGAGACCCAAGTGCGGAAGGCTAAGGGTTCAAAAGCTGTAACATATTCATCCACTGTGCCAGTCTGTCGGAGCTTAGTCAGATGACCCAAAAAAGAAGATTCCTGGTCAAAGCGGTCTGTAAGAGCTTTTTTGAATTTGGTCCAAGCCAGAAAAGGTCCATTGCAACGTTGATGCCATTCCCACCATTGCCACCTTTCATTGTCCAAGTACATGCTCCCCACCATAAGCTGAGTCGCATCATCTAAGATGTTATTCAAATTGAAATACTGCTCCATTTGTGTTATCCATGCTGCTGGGTGAGAACCGTCAAATTTATGCATATCCAACTTGGGAGGTCGCTGATGGGATTGTTGGTGGGTGCGCCAGACGTGAGGAGAGTGGCTAGACTCACCCTCACTGTGTCCATTGCCATTATACGCCTCCTCATGGGCTTCCTCCTTGCCCTTCGGGATTATGCTCGGGATCAGGCTATTTAGTCGGTCAAGCTGAATGTGGAGGGATTGCAAGGATTCTTCAAGTTTGTCCATCCTTTCATTGGCCATAGCTTGAGCTCTAGTTTCTACCATGCACCGACCTGATGTTTTGAAAATTGGGATCGCCTAAAAAAATTTTTTCACTAAGAATTGAATGGTACCACCGTGCTCAGCTCGTTGTCCTGATTCTGATGGGCTAGATCACCAATAAGCGCCCCGGGAGATCTCAGACTTTTTTTTTTCCTGAAAACTCCTAACGGAGTTTTACTCCTTCCTTATGAATACTACAGTCGCCAAATCCTCAAAATGTCAATGCGGCCAAAAGTCCTGCGAAAATTATACCCCGGTATAGGAACCCCACACAACTACTCAGATCTGGTGGATCTGAGAGATCTGAATGGCGGATCGGATAGCTCTGGGCGGCGGAACAGACTGTTGTTGCGGATCTGATGGATCTAATAGATCGGAATGGCTGGTCTGCTAACTCAGAACTGCGGGACTGATGTCTGCTGCTGCTGCACCTCTTTGCGCGCTGATCTGGCAGATATGATGCGTGATCCCCAGATAGAAAAGGGAACTATGGTCTCGAGGAGTGTCAGGTGCTACAAATCGCAATATACATAAGGGTCTGACAGTAGTACTCGGCCCAATGTTTCAGGGCTCTAACTAAGGAGGATCAACCGTACCCTTAGTCGTACAACCCAACTACCCTATCGTACGGGCGAGTAATCTCTCCGAGTGCTGTTCTCGGTGTACTGTAGCAGCAAGACGGCCGAAGGTTTATCTATGGCGAGGTTGCAGAGGAGCTAAGGGGCTTCCGATATACCCAGAAGGTACTTGGAAGACAGTCCGTACGCGGTTCTGTCTAATGCGCTACTACTCGAAGGGGTACCCACAGGGGTTACAAGGGAGTCCAACAAGCGTGACCACCTCTTGTATTTCCTGCGTGCATGCCTCCCCAAATCCGCAGGTTTATGCGCTCAACGACAGATCCCATGGTTTAAAGACGCCGGAACATGTCTCTAGCCAAAAAAAAAATTGCTACGAAATGGAGATCCCACCGGCCTTGGAAAGTGCTTTGATACCACTTGTTATGCTCTTAACCTGCAAAAAGATACCCAAATACAGAATATGCGAAGAAAGATACCCAGAACATAGAATAGTGAGAGACAACAACAAATATTTTATTATTCAGAAAGCAATGTTCACTGGCCTCTTCGAGGGGGCAACCTCCAATAGAGCAGAGCTCGATACAAAAATAAGACATGATGCTCCTCGCAGGGAGTCTCTATCCTTTATATATGACTCATACATGCAATACCAAGGATCAATACCATGGGTTTTATTAATACCATCTATCTAATACTACGGCCCATTTGCAACTAACTGTGGTCCCGTCATTAATTGCGGGTTAACCACTTACAATTATTAATATGGGCTTTATTGACTCTTGACTAAGACTCTATCCAATTACATAAATAAGGGGGTTAGGGTGGGACCCTAACAACATATCCCATTGTTTTTCCACCTCTACACGAATATAATTGTACAAGGTGATATCTCTAGGCTCAACAATGTCTTTAATCTGCCCAAACATTCTATCCATTTGCTCATACACCTCCCCAATTATTTGTTGATCTGAATCTACAAAATTGATCATGTAATAAATTGGTTTGGTGAATTGCAAAACATATTTAACCTATGACCAAAAGAACATGTCAAGAATAGTGTCCTTCGCTACATTAGCACCATCTCTATCACTATTAATTTCCTCCTATGATTCAGAGGTCACCATATTAGTTAAAGCTTGTCTCACCTTCACTCACTGCCTAAAGGTGAGGTAATAACTTGCAAATCTTGTTTTTGCAAGTTTAAGGACCTACAGCGTGGAGTAAGTGCCATAGAAGTAGTTTACCCTTGTATGTCCTGTGATAAATTTAATGAGTTGTTTCTCTCTCTTATAAAGCTCATTAATCCACTCACATTCTTTATGCTTAACAATATCATGCATCAAAAGGTTCAATGTGTGCACCAAGCACCCAAACCAAAAGATGTGTGGATGAGTATGCTCAATAACTTTTCCTATTGCCTTACAATTTGTTGCATTATTTGTGATCACTTGAACTGCATTATTAGGACCAACATCTTTGATTGATTGCAATAGGAGATATGCAATGTTTTGGGAAGTTGCACTGATGGAGGAGTAATGACATGTAATAAATAATGCACCACTAGCAGAAACACCAAGAACATTTATCAATTGTTGGTTTCTAATATTTGTCCACCCATCTGATACAATGGATACCCCACAATCCACCCACTCATTTGTAAAACGTGTCAAAGCTCTTTGAACCTTTGCTTTTTCTCTTTCTAATAACATTGTTCTAGCTTTCTCATAGGAAGGGGCCTTGTATCCTTTTGAGGCTTCATTGATTGCCTTTACCATTTCATGCCAATAGCGAGCGCGAAGCAAATTGAATGGTACACCGCAAGCACAAAGAAATCAAACTATCTTTCCATCCACATCATCCCTCCCAACAACATTAAGGAAATCCCCTATTGTTCTTTTACCTCCAGAGCTTGCAGAAGTACCATGAGGAGATGAGCTACCAAATCTAGATGTTTCACTTAATTTAGATTGAGTTTTTTGTTTCTTGTTTTTTTGTTGTGCAACCTCCTCTATTTGGATGTATTTTCTTCTTTGTTCAACTGAAACCTTTGGGCAAATTGTTATCCCCATGACACCCTTTTTCTCATCACTGTCATCACCCCCACAAAGATGCCTCCCCACATGGGTATATGAACACTATATGGTTTTCCTCCATGACAACCACAAGGGCACAAAAACTTGTAGCTTCCACCACCTTTTCCCTCTTCATAATTGGTCACATAGTTCCAGAAGGGTGTCAATGCAACTTTCCCCTCTAGTGTTTCAATGTTCTCATCAGGTTCATCGCCTTCCTCTTCAAACTCTTCCTCCTCATCATACATTGGGTCACTCATATGGGGACTACTATTCTCTTCTTCTTCTTCCCTTCTATTCCTACTCCCTCATTCCATCATGAAAACCAAAAGTGGAATGATACATATAAGCCAAAAAAACACCATCTTGGAATATGAATATAGGTGGTGGACAACCTGCAAATAAATGAGCAAGAAGAAAGAATGGGAAAGAGTAGGAGAGGGAGGAGAGAAAATACAAAAAACAATGACAAAAAAATGAGGGAGTTTGGGGTTTGCACTTACCTCTTTAGCTCTTGTAGATGGAAGCCCTTCTTTACTCCTCCAAGCTCCTCCTCCTTCAATGCTCCTAGCTCCTCCTTCACTCCTCCAAGCTCTCCTCAACTCTCTCTTCTCCTCTCTTTCTCCTCTCTTCTCCAAGCTCTCCAAAAACATAAGAGTGAGAAAATGAGAGGTGAAAAGGACTTTTATCCTTTTCATTCCATCCCTAAGCCAACACTAACCCACCACCCAAACCAACTTAAGCCAAAAATAAGAAAGAAAATAAAAATAAAAAATAGTCTAAGTGGGCCACACGGCGGAACCAGCCGGCAGGCCCACGGAAGCCGTCGGGATCCACCCGAAAGTGGCCCCGATCCACGGGGGATCCATGGGCAGATCTGCCCTCCGAAACGCGGATCCAGCGTACAAAAATGCGGATAGGGCTGCACAGTTCCCACAGGCCAGGAATCATCTAGCCCAGCCCGATCCGCGTTTCAGAGGGCGGATCAACTATGTTTCCATACGGTATGCAAATCGGGCTTTGGAGCCGGGGGGAGACGTTTCCTTCAACACTGCGCTCAACTACTCTCTCCCGACTCTGCCTAACTTCTTTATCATTCAATACTTAGTCAATTGTTCAACTTCAATCTTACTTCTTATTCAATTACTTCATAAATATTCAACAATCATGAGATATGGCAACTTCAATTATAAATGGAAATCAACAATAATAATTCAATATAAACAGCGGCAATAGAACAAGACTTCAACAAATACAAGTATGTGCGAGGGGAGGGGGAAACTCCCAATAACTTCTCCCCTTTACTTCTTTTATTAACTTCAGAATATGTTACAATAGAGTTACAACATAGGTAGTCGTTGGCCCAACCCAACGCACTTGCCAAACTTCAGAAATACACAAGTCTTAGGCAGTTGTTGGCCCAACCCAACGCACTTACCCAAGCACCAAGTCCCATAACCCAAGTCGTGCCCAACCTTAAGGTTAGCACATTGCCCAAACCAAAAACCTCAAACTTGGTGTACCAACAAATTCAGAAAACCAACCTTGTGACATGCCCATAAACTTAGCTCGCTTGGGAAAACCTCACCTTTCCTGCGACCTTGCCATTTGTTGCATTTTCCCTTCACTTTGTTGTGTGTCCTCTACTTTTGCGGTTCTATCCTTACATTGTGCAAACTTGATTGTGCCTACTCCTTCGTGCGACCTCCTCCTTTTGTAGGCGTCGCAACTCGTTCAACTATTTTGGCTAGCACCCCTTCAAGTCGAGCCAACCTGTTGCCCATCTTGTAGGCACCCCTTACCGGTCCAACTCACCCCTCGGGTCGACCTTCATTCTTTCGTGTGGGTGCCCCTATTGTTTGGATGCCCAATTATCCCAACACACGATGTCCCTCAGGGCGCTCGAGTGCCCTGCCATCATCCGGGTGCTCGCCCATGTTGTGTATCTCACGCTAAGCCTTAGCCATTCTTTTCCTTTGTTTACGCGCCATGCCGACCATCTGCCCATGCCCGTTGTGTTGACTTTCGCCCATTTCGCTTAGTCCACCTTCGTATCGTTCACCTAGTCCTCCCATCATGCAGGTGTTGATCGTCTATCCCGTGCCAACTAGCACCCATCTTGCTCGAGTCGCCTGCCATTTTCCAACTCGTGCACGCTAACTCGCCTGTGGGCATCCTAATGCTCTGCCTTCGTGTGGGTGCACCCAAGGTTCTGACCTCCATGACGTGCACTCCACGCAATGCCTCAAGTTCGCTCGGTTGTCTAAGTCACTTTGGTTCTTCACTTTGCTTTGCCCAACACTTGGTTTGTTTGCCCAACATGTTGTGGTCATTTTCCACGTTTGTCGCATCGCATGGCTTGGGCGCACACGGTCTATAAGTTGCCAAAGGTTGTCAAGGGCACCTATTTGGCCTTGGTGCCAACTCGAGGCCCTGACATCCTCCCCCACTTCAAAATAGTTATCATCCTCAAAAACAACTCCACTCAGCAAACATCTTTGCCAAGCCCAAATGTCATGAAGCCATCAACTCCCAGCTGACTTAAATTGTTGCTCAAGTCCTCACTTCACGAACACTTCACTTACCAATGTTGCATTAATCGTTATCGGGATAATATCGGCGCGAGGAAAAAATCGGAAAAAATCGTAATTATCGGGAAATAATCGGAAAAAAATCGTTTGGTACAAAAATATTCATTTTTTTTTTCATTTTTTTAATATCTAAACCATCTACAACATAAAATAAATACATTGACACATAAATATGATAAAAGAACTAATATATAAGATGTTTAATATCATTTCTAGTGCTAAAATCACACATAACATTAAATCATGTCTTGAATAGTAAGTCCTGACTCTTGAGGCCCATGGGTTTTGGATTGACGGTGAATGGGTGCGTTGTTAAGGCACTCCTTGCGATAGGTCACTGGTTCAAATCCCCGTGGGTACTTAGGTTAGTCTTAACTAGAAAAAAAAAAAAAGTCCTGACTCTTGAGTCCCCAGCCTCAAAATATCAACAAAAAATATAATAATGTATCTCATCATGTCATAATGTCATATACAATAAAATGAAGAAAATAACTAAAGTCTAATCCTATTGATTTCCTCTGTCCCTCTTGCGAGAAAATGCCACAGCTTTCCCTTTCCCTCCAGATGTAGATGCTAGTGCTGGTGGAGTTGGCAGTGGAGTCTGCTATGCTCTAGAAGCTAAAGAACTAGAAGTAGGAGCTATAGGGGGTAGACCACGTCCTCTACTAGTGGCAGGGGTAGCCCGGGCAGGTGGTGTCACCTGGAAACATTACAATCTCCCAATCCTAAAATCCTGAAAAACTTTTAAGTCTGCTGGATTTTGAATGAAATATAAAATTCTACTTTCTCCATATGAAATCCAATGAGGCCAGAACCACTCTCTCACTTTTACTTTAAGAATTTAACATTACCATGAATAACGTATCAATACTAGGGCCTAGACTTGATCATTAAGCTGCCCCACTCAAAAATTATTTGTTTCTTTCAAAAAAAATTGCATTTCAAACATTTAGCATCCCTTAAAAAACCTCACTGCCCCGATTGCCCGTGAAAAGAACGGAAAAAATCGCGATTTTTCCAAAAAATTGGGTATAAAAAAAACTGGCAATAAAGTCGGATATTACTCGCGATAATATTGGCAGCGGAAATTATCGCGATAAAACGATAATATCGCGATTGTAACAACATTGTCACTTACTTCACGTGAACCTTCATCAAGGCTCATGTCTTCATGCAGGGAAGACTCCTCAACCTCACGGTCATCGACCACAACTCGTTGCAATCCTTTGCACTGCTCCAACTCATAGAAGGTCAATCGCAACTCACATCGTGCCAACCCACCACATATCGTCATCACATGAACTACTGCTTCCATACTCTAACTCAACTCCAACACATCTCAGTAAATTTCGCAACTCCGTGAGTTGAACTAGTTGGGTGATTAGTCCAACTGTCACGTCCAACCCATGAGAATGCACCTCCTCATGCCTTTGTCGGTTGTTTCTTCGGCACTTTGTCACATCTTCAACTTCGATCAAGAACTCTTCCCATCTTCATGCATCAGCCCTTCAACCAATACTTCACCATTCTGCCATACCCAGGTCCATGAAGAAACTTCATCTCATCTTGGATATGTTGCTCATCAATTATGTCAAAGGGACAAGTCTCACTTGCCTCATCTTCTCGTCCATGTGTTGTCCTTGGTCATGTTAGCGCTTGAATTTGGCCTCAAGCTGAAAAAGACAAAATCCAAGGCAACATCAAACCACTTAGCCTCGTAGCTAGCCCTACGGGGCAGGAGAGGGCTCTCTCCGGGTCTATCTCGGCAAAAGGTCTTCAAAGGGCGGAGATGACCAATAAAGAACACTGATTTTAGGCTAGTAAACTGATTGAGAAGGTTTGATTTCAGATTTTTAGGGTTTTGGTGGAAAACAAGGGGAGAGCAATTTTGGGTGCAGGGATGGGACACAGCTTTTGCAGAGGTCTTTTTGGGGCAAGGTAGAAGATTGTCTTGATGCCTTTGATTTAAGTGAATGGATAGGTATGACCGTGAGGAGCTAAAGAGAGCAAGAAACCATCGAGAGTTCTCTTTAGACAGAGGAAAACATAGATATTAAGCAAACTTAAAGGCAGAGCATATAAATTATGAATTCTACCTTAACACTTCATTTACTTAATATGCAGAAAAGAGAAATAGGAAATTGATACACATAACAAATCTTACAAGTACATGAGAGAAGCACACCATCAACACAAATAACCACAGGAATCCCCAAAAAGAGCGGCAAAACCCTGTTCTTTCCTTTGCCAAAATTGCAGAGATACAAAA